>BMAU01004878.1:0-28265 GCA_019973935.1 Trichonephila clavipes | reverse complement strand
AAGCAACAAGACTTGTCTTAGTTTTCATTCATGTTCAGCGATCGGGCTTGCCAACAACTGAATGAACATGGATTAAAGCCAAAGAACGTTATCTTAGGTCTTTTAACATGCCTTTAATATTATAAAGATGCCTTATTGATATTGTCGAGCACGATACTGAACATATGAGTAACGCGTTTGGAACAGCAGCTGACTATTAAATCTGGCTGGCCCGTGACGGGTTGCCAAATGGGTGGTCCGGAAAGCCAAATCTGGTTCTGTCCGCTCAAAGGGCAGTTTCCCGCTGATAACACAGACAATGCGGTAGCAATGTACGGGCCGAAACTGACATTACCAACATCGATAAACATTCATTATACTGAAGATTAAGCCACCTATCGACAATAAGTCTGAATACAAAAATTTGCATAAAAATACCATCGTAGTTGTTACAAAGACAATAAAATAACTTATTAAACATCGTTATAACATGGAAATATTATTCTGAGTCGGACAAACAATAATAACTTGTGTATTTCGACAGAATATTTGAATCAGCTGTAATCTTGCCATAGACACACACACTAAACTGTAATACTATTGTTCAGAGATGTAATATTATCAACCAAACAAGGTTAAAACCGTAGATATTGCTTCCAGCTATCAATATCAATTATTTTACGTAGAAAATTTCATATGGTAAAATAAAAATGACAAGATGCTAAATTAAGATAAATGAACTGACTTTATTGTTTTCTTATTTAAAAATTTATATTTTACGTCTGTTATAGTGGCTGTATCTTCCTTCTCGTGATTGTATGACTTGCTTTGTTTTCAAAAATTACAAATTTATTGCACAGTCATGCTGCCAGTTACGTTAAATGCAGACCATATGATAATTCAGCAAAAATATATTTATTTTCGTTGGTATCATGGTGTTAATACGCTTAGATTATTTAAATGGGATGCTTCTTCACACAATTTCATTACTAAACTGCCCGGTACAGATGATACTTTCCTGCGATATTGATTTTTCTCAAAGGATGATCGTTCATTATTTAATGACTTCAATTTCTTCCATACTTATTTATTGGCATAAAAAAGAGACATGGTCACATGCATTTTACAATCAGTTAGAAAAGACTACGAGTATTGACTGCTTCGATAACATCTCTCGAAAACGAGTAAGTAATTCTTTCTCGAGCCGACATATGCTGATTCACCTGACCAATTATCATACATAAATTGAAAGAATGGAAGATTTGATATGATTTATCGCGTGATAGAATTTACTTGCGCACACACATTATAGTTATTAGCATATTATATATATATATATGTGTGTGTGTGTGTGTGTGTTTAAATGTAAACTTATGAGACGATTACTATGTTGCCAGAGACATATTGCTTAGCATTTAAATAACATATTAAGAGAGCTGTCGATCTTTCTTTGACATAATACTAATATGAGTGGTCCCCCAGCATGAGTGCTTAGTGTCTAAAATAATTAGTAACGGCCCTTAGCATATGATTAAAAAACATCATTGTGCATACTATTTACTTACTGCTTTATATTAACATGGGTCAACAATTAAGCTTACGCTTTCCATGTAAGAATGATTGAAGAAAGGCCTCAGGCTTCTCAGATTGAACATGAAGCAGCTCAAAGATTTAACATCACTACTAAACAACTGGATGTGCAGCTTCTTCTGATCTACCATCGCGCCTATTAGATTTTAATCACACTTAATAATACAGCATGAAATTCTTTAGCTGACCCACATACACCTGATATGCCAAGCTTCTTAGCACTATAGTTCTGGGGTGCAAGTCACACACGAGGCAGGGCTGAACACTGACGCCATAAATGTTTCATCACGCTGTCTTAAAAACTTTTGAGTTTGACACCAGATGAGAGACGCTAGGAACACATTTATCGCACAATATATTGTATGGCCTTTTTGTACAGCTATTTACTACAACGCGCAGTACACAGGCTGTTGCTCTAGCTTTACCACAACAACTGGAGAAAATATTTAGTCATTTGTTGAAAGAAAGCCTGAAAAGTGTGGTAAACTTTCTTAATTACAGGTACGTGGATAATTTCAACAGCTATTGCGTTTTGTAATATTGTCACAATATAATATTCATCGAAAATTATTGGCTGTTCTCAGTTTAACAACACTGCTTACCAGAATTCTTTTTAAAACGATCATTGTCGATCTCGCTTGCTCCGCCAGGTGGAATATATCAATAATGCAGCTTTATTTATAATGAACTGGCACATTAGTGCTATTTATCGTATCATAGCCAATGTCGTTTTATAACTGGCTCAGCGGGTTTGAGAAGAATATTATGATGAAATTGATCTTCAGTTCTTCTCTCATTTGAAATATATTTATGTAGATTTTTAATAGCGCACTAGAGTGAAACACAATTAATTAGCCCTATTGATTTGATTATCTTTGCAGTTTTGTGGCAGGAAGATGGTCTAGTTACCGCATTATTACCGGGCGCGAGAAGTAGCATTGAGCTCACCAATTTTTTAATGAAATATTTCGCGTTAGGTTGGTTTATTACTACGTCTTCGCATCACTAAACACCTAAAGAATACTACCATGCTTTCAATATGTCATGACAAATCTGTTTGCCGACGTTAGCGGGGCCCGGCGATGATTTACAGCAAACATGTATTGAATAATCAGTTATCCGTTTCAAACACCAGCTGTTTCTCCAACTCGCACTTATCAATTTACCTGATCGCTTAGAACTACTACTTTTACATACACTGAAACGTAATTATAGTTTAAATCTGAAACATTTAAACTTACTGATACTGGCAGGCGAGCGCCCAGCCACACTTCAACATACCTGTATCTTCTTTGCGACGTGAAACTTGGAAACACAATACTTCTATGTACTATACAAATCTAAAAGCCAGCGACACGTATCCCTTGCTTAAAGAAACTAGCTTCAGCTCATTTGGATAGTTTAGTTTTTAATAGATAATTTTGTGTTTATTCAATAGCACATAGTCAAATGCCAGTTTTACCTGACGGTGATTACGCGCAGCATAACCTCACATGACATAGTCATCAACCATTGGATAAGACGCGAAAGGTACGCGCCTCATTCATTTTCGTAAGAGAGCCGCAGTAATTTGAAAATTTCCTTCTTCGTTCATACAAACGCTGATTGAGCCATTCCGATATATCAAACCCATTTTTACAATACAAACGTTGTCACCGTAATGGATCAACTTTAGATATTGAAGACGGCACCATTCTTTTGATGTCGGCCAGAGGAATGGGTCTTCTAGCGACTGTTATGTGAGTCTTCTTGAGTATCATCGTTTCCCCGTGACATATTTAAATTCTTCCAGGCAAACATCCCACTTTGCCAGACGCTTGATAATGATTTTATGTTTTACATGCAGTGTATATAAACACAGATGTGCCATTTTTCTTATAGGTCACAAGGTAAAGCCACAAATCTTTTTTATTTAAATCATTTTATGAAAGTTATGTTTAGCTCATAATCACAGGTCTTCAACATGCAGCAAAAAATATTTATCCTGTTGTTGGCTAAAATTATGAAGATGAGAAGGAACACCCTTGGGAAAAGAGTTTTAAATTATTACGAAGGTCAGTAAAAACCGAAAGCGCAGCACTTCGCTTGCGCGCACAATGCGTACATCAAAAAGATCTTCATTTACTTTCCGCGAACATTTTCTTCAGTTAGATATGATCAGCCTGAAAGAAAATATTCAATATTAAAGATCCGCTTTTGCGCACACCCTCTACGCATATTTACTATATATTTATTTTTTGTTCACCAACATTTTTTGAAGATTGTAGAAAGGGCATAAGAAAGATAATGCGAGTTTTCAAATATTAATGCATACTGTGCTTAGCCTTATTTCATGTTGGTGGTTTCCAGTAGCGCCACTTCTTTTTCGACCCACAGTTTGTTAATAGCTGGCAGAGCTAATTGATCACCGAATTTACCGTAGTGAATGACTCTTGTTTCCTTTCTGAGGCCGCCTTACAGTAAAGGGTTTAGTCACACGGAAGTACGCAATCAATTTGGGTGCACTACAAATTACCCTTTGAATAAGCAAATCTGCCTTTAATACTATAATACAGTCTGGCTTATGTTAATATATTGATCATCCAGCCAGAGGTCATACGTCTCCGCGAGAACTGAGATGAACCATTTCGGTCAGTATTACCCTGATTGTGTGCCTGGCACATTAGATATCAAATTATACCTCAATAGTTAAAGATCACCCATTTACATCAAATAATGCGAAAGCGACATGCCGCCGGAATCTAAATTCGTTTGTCATATACATGTTTAACTCTTTAAATACGCCTTCTGTTGTTAGTGGGCATTACCGAATATATTCAGATGATCGATTACTGTTTGTTGTAAACTATAAACACGATCGCCTTCCCCATATCAACAATCGTGGAGCCGTCCAAGGGATTCTCCAGCGCCTATCCTTATAGATGTACACGCCTGTATACAGGGAACGCACTACCCATGAATTTGGAGTGTACCGAATACAGAAGTTTATTTGTTGTGTTACAGGAAGGTATTTACTTTTACATTTCACGCCAGGTGGCGGCTGGTTGCCCGAGATGGGACAGAGCTGATTAAACAACTGATAGCAGGCGGAGTGGTCAAAAAAATAGGTGTATCGGTTTGCACATCTCACTTACAGTGCCAATATTATATGAATCGTCCAGTCATCATTAGTTTTTTTCATTGAAAAAGCCTTTGGTAACATATAACACGGTACTGATTTTGATTAGCTTCAGTTGAAAGAACCGAGCAGTTGATTTAACACCTTATTATCGAAGATTTCAGGGCTTAGAAATATTTACCGGCCTACCAATATTTAGACTTTTTACTAAATTAAACATTATTATGTAGTACACATCCTAAATTCATGCTCTTAGGAAGGTACTGAAATATTAATATTCATCTTTCTGGCTGATGGTGTTTCGACAAATTCACAGCGCTCATTCTTTTGGTATCTGTCAAACATAAATAAATTTGTTAATGATCTAACGATTACTTCTGATTCAATAGCATGGAGGCTATAATATTACGATGAATAGAACGTTCGTTGTTGTTGTACGAATGCATATTAGTCGTGATGGTTACTTGACGCAAAATATTTATAATGGTTGAAGCAATATTTTTTAACTAAAAGTATAATGATGAAATGCATACTACCAGTAAAGCATATTTGTTCATTTGTTACTGAACATACAACATGGGTGCTGATGCACTGCAACAGCGTGTACAGGTCCAGTGATTTTCCGAACTTATATTCAATACTGTTTACGCACTCAAATACTCCAGGCACATTGCTTATTATTTATATTTTGACATTGTAATCGATATCATATTATTATTACGATATAAAATTGTTCATCTTCCTGTACACGATTTGCACGATTATCATTTAGCTTCGCTGCCGTCGATGATTTGAATGAGCCCACAAATATTTTAGTAGCTATCTATATTGCACATTGTTGCTTGGGGTGATATTTACGCAATCAATGTCAATTTATCAATATTGTTAGACATCGGGAGAAAATGTTACATAAAATAAACAATATAGATCATGTAAGACGGTGTTAAATATAAACATCAAACACGATACTTCGACTTTGTTTATGTAAGAACTGTCAATAATAAATTAAACTATACGTTTTAGTTTTTCATCAACAAAATAACACACACGCCAGCAGCACTGTATAATATTCCTTTGACCAAATGTTTTTCCGTTGCATGTAGAAAATGTCGCGCCAACTGTAATGTTCCTAACAACAACATTTTAAACAGCACATCGACGCTTGCCGAGGTATTTATATAGCGTTTGAAATTACGATCTGCTCCATGCTTGCGCTTTGCTGGGTCTTCAGGTCAGATTTAATGTTACAGTCTGGCGCGTCAATAAAATGTGAGAGAAGACATCGCATAGAAGAGTTATCTCATTATTGTACCATTATCAGTGGCCAGAAGATTTGCCCAGGCGGCGAGTGCCAAAAGCCAGTACTAATAGTGAAAGCTGAACCCTCTTACTTTCGTATTGTGTCTAAACAGATTGAAGCATCTGAACTTATGTTCCCCTCAACTCACTAATTATTACGATGAATGATAATGCAGCACTAACAGCACATGACACAAATTTGCAGTGAGCAAAAATGGGCAACAATATGTAGTAGTACAGATATTTTTCCTTTCATTCTTGAACGTTATCGTGAAGAATAATAGCTTTCTTTGTTAATTTGTCACAAGCACATTCCTTATAAATTTATAAGATAAACTCTACGCTATTTAAATTTACTACTCATTGTTGATAAGAAAAATGCGGAGATTTGAAGATATGGCATATGTTAATAAAACATTGTCGATAGGATCGCCGACGACAATATTTTTTTTAGCAAATCACGTTCATGGTCGAAAAATGTCGGCTGGAGACGTACCGATGCTGAATGTCGAAATCATGGAATATCGACACAGGCTATGTTTGCTTAAAATAATACGTTTTACCCGGAGGTAATGATAATGTGGTCGAACACAGTTCATTTTTATAATTTTTTATATACACTATACAACAAGACAGTTATAGGTATTATTGTTATTTCGGAAGAATGAAGATCAAAAAACATTTATACTCAAGAGGAATTAAGATCGAGATGAGTGCCTGAGCCATTGGCAACAATTAAACAAAGTTTTGCCAGAATTGTGGGATGTGTATCACCATTAAGTGATATTGGCAATATGGACATGTAAAAGTTATCATACTAGCTGTAGTCAACTGTGTTTTCTTCTCGCAGCAGCCAATTTTTCAAATGAAACAGCAGAATGTACAAATCTTCGAAGGCAAATTATTTATCAATATATCTCATCTATTGTTTAAATCGTAGTAATGTCAAAGGGGCATTATTTGTTATACGCTAATATGTTTGACGTGTGCTTAGGTCGCCATTCCAGCTCTTTTTTTTTTTTGTTTTCGCAACCAAAACACTAATAGCCGTAAAAACAAATGATATTGATAATATCGAAATAAATAACATTATTTGTTTGGTCGAAGTCTTTTGCCATTTAATGGTTTATAAGACAATTTCGCGTGTGTTGTTTAACAGTTGACTTAGCATCCTCGTGCCAAAACCAGGTTTGAAGAGATCGTTAGTACATTTCCAAATTGTAATTAAAAACAAACAAAAGTGTATGACAACAAACACACTTGCAATTGAAGTGAGCGTAGCCAAAGCCAGAAATTCAGAGGTTCATCATTTCACATTAAAGCAAACATTTTTTGCATCAAAGGACCCCTTTGGGAATGCGCTGTACCAACAAGAAACAGTACCATAGATGATACATTTGAACTTTTGAATTATCCTCACTAGAGTCGATGGGTAGCGACGTATTTGATTTAGTTATTCTTCCAGTAAATAATTGTGCGTTTTTAGAAACGTATTTTTTATCTATTTTTCTTCCTCATTGACCATTAACATTTATTTTTCTAAAAACATTAAGCTTCATCTACGATTTTCTGTCGTTTCCACTGGGGCGGTTAAATATCTTAGAGAGTATCTGTCTGTTACAACGTTTTCTTTCATTATTTACCAGCTGTTTCACTTCGGAGATATTCGACGTTTTGAAGATCTTCCTTCTGATATATAGAGACACAAAGAAAAATTCGCCATATAATATGACAACTTTTACAGATTGATTTTATTTTAGTTTCGACAAATAAAGTTACAACATTATAAAATTATTGAAAAGCCACAGATACAAACAGTAATTGCAGTAAGAATGAGTTTGTTATTTTGCAAACTATCGGCTGGTACACTGCACAAAATGTTTTGACGCAAAACGCACACGACAGCAGTAATAGGCTCTGACTCAGAGTGTTGTGCGTTTCTAGCAGTTCGTGGAAGAATCGTCAAGTGTCACATTTTTACCTTTCCAAGACTATGACATTTTATTCTAGGTTGCTTCACTGATGATCAGGGTTTAATTGTCATTAACATTTTCTTATACAGGAAAAACATTAGCACTCTTCTTACTGAACAAAGTGATGTTTTAGCCTTCTACCACTAAGTTTGAAAATAATATTTATTTATAATAATTCAATTAATATTATGTATCTTTATTTTATCCTTTGCCTAGCCTTCGCTCAATAAGTTTTAATTAAATGTCATTTTATTGATAAATTTATGTACCTTATCCAAGAAAATTAAAGATCCATTCCAAGGGTCGGCAGAAAACGGCTCTTTACATAGACTTTTATTGCTTTAGAACTCATTCTAAGATTTTCAATGATTCTCAATAAATTTAATTAATGGAATCCAAATAAGTATAGAAGTAACTGTCTTAACCCATTCAAATATATAAATACATACAGAAAGGCGGGTGAATTTTATAAATGGATAAGTATAAAAGAAAAAGAGAAGAGGTGGAAATATATGTTTTAGACATATTTTTTTAGAAAATAATGCACTGATTTATAAGTCTATGTAAAGAGCCGTTTTCTGCCGACCCTTGGAATGGATCTTTAATTTTGCTTGGATAAGGTACAAATTTATCAATAAAATGACATTTAATTAAAACTTATTATCGAAAGATTGAAGACAGGCAAAGGATAAAATAAAAAATTACATAATATTAATTAATTGTTATAAATTGTAATAAACAATGTTATTTTCAAACTTATTTCAATTTGTTTAGAATTTCATTTGAATAAAAACTTATCACTTTTGTTCAATAAAAGAAATTATAAATATTTTTCCATATATAAAGAAAATATTATGATTTAACAATATACAAATTAAAGCTACTGTTATCGTAAATAACCTAGAATAAGATGTCAAGTTTAAATATTATGGAGTGTTGGAAAGATAAAAATCTTATTTTTTGACAATTTGGGGTTTTTACATTTTCAAATTGTACAGATTTTAACCTTTCTAAAAAACCGTACTTTAACCTCTAGGATAATTAGGAGCCATTCAAACCTATTTTTAAATAATCGTTGAAACTGTGTCGTGCCCATTTGAATGGTGAAAAATGTAAACAAAATACTTCGTTTTTGCTTAAAAGTTGAACGTCTGTTACCAAAACAAAACATTTATATTTTGTTGTAAATTTAGCTTTTATTCTTTTTTTTACTAGCCGATTAGAAATCTCACTGTAGACATTAAAACCAATTTACCTCAAAATGTAAATTTTCGATGTTCGATGTACCTTTTCTGAGAAACTACTGTTTACAGATATGTAATTTTTTTACAATATATTTATGATGATGGCTAATATCTACTTGAATGAGCTTTTTGTAAAAAAACTCAAAAAATTATTTTTTACAAAATTTTTATGTGAAAAATGGGTTAAATTTCATAACTGTTTGATAAAATATTCCGTAAAATATTAAAAAATTCAAATCTAGCTAAAAGCTCATGTCAGTCTAATGAGAAAGGTGTACTTTCAAGCATGTATATATAGCAGATTTTTAGAAAAGGTACATCGAAAAGAGACAATTTAACATTGTCAGTATATACATATATATAGAGAGAGAGGTTTCCAACTCCTCTTAAATTCCAAAAACGAAGAAATGAATCGGAGAGAAACAATATCTCCGAAATTGGCTAAGTCTAAAAGGAAAAACTGTGAAACAATCGAATTTTAAAAAAATAGAAGAGACAACTGAAAGAGACATAGAAGAAAACATTTGATAACAAGGCAAAAAAAGTTGATAAGAAAATATAGTAACACAAAGAGATAATAAAAACGACTATTTATGTTTTTTCCTGCGTCAGTAAAGAAAATACTCAACCCAGAAAAGAAATCATTAGATGGAAAACTTATTTTAAATGTTTTCTTTGCGGAAATTTTGCATATAACTTAAATATTTTTTTTCCGATCGGATACTGAAATCGCAGTATTTCATTGACAGGTTCTTCACTTTCGTGTTCTTTAAATAAAAGTAATACTGAAGGGAGAAATGCATTAAAATACGTTTCAACTTCTCCTTTATAAAAAAGTACATCTAAATTTTTATACAAAATATACAAATTTTTGTACAAGTATAGGAGAAAAGCATCCTCCCCCTTTCTTCTTAAGTCATCACGAGTTCTCCGGAGCTATTACATCTACAAACTGGGAGTCTGGTAAACATGTTTTTTTGGTTGAGTAAAGAGCTGCTAAGAACAGATTTTACAAATATCGACTCCTGATGAATGGAGTTAAAGTTGCATTATACGTAAAAGTTCCAAATGTATCATCTATGAGATTTTCAGATTTGACTATGTTACAGACAAACATGTTTCTTGTGCAGAATAGACATACACTAAAAACTTTGCAGGGGGAGGTTGGAGGACGATTCCCAAAGGGGTTCAGGGGGAGTTTTAGATACAAAAATGTTTGCTTGAGAAATATTAGTCTTTCAGATTTGAGATTTGATAAATGTGTGGCATTTGTTAAGTGAATATCCATTAGGAACATAATTTATGGGAATCGACTTCCATGGTGGTGGGACGGATGCGTCTAGATAACAATTTCTATTTTTTAACTTTTAGTTTTACATACTTCAAATTTACTAAGTGTGTTTCTTTTGTTGAATACAGATAATCTAAAAACCAATTTTGCGCTATAGATGAACTTTTTCTATTTGTTTTTAATTATACAATTGATGTTGGAAATGTATTTTTCTTTTGATAAGATCTGCTAAAACGTGTTTTGAAGAAATGCTCCTCTAAAAAGGATTTTGAGGGATTAATATATAAAAAAATATCCCAGTTTTTCAACTGTTAAACCTAAACACGTTAATTCTGGCAAGTATATGTACTCGTGATTGAAAAAATATCTGATTTGCAACATTTTGTATATTACGAAAAACTAAGAGAAATAACACCAAAGATTTTCTCATTTAAGAATAAATAATGTTAAATTTTCCTGTTTTTATTTTATTTTTTATTTTTCGATATTTGAATTGATATGTGAACCTACTTTGTTTTACTTTTCAGGCCACATTCCTGTTTTCCCCATCCTCCCCTTCAACACATCATACATCATTTGTTTTGTATCATTTAATCTTTTACAGCTATTGAATGTTTTTGTGTTACAGATAGATCAGTGTTTCTCAAACTGTGGGGTGCCCCCCTGGGGGCGCGATAAGCATACAAGGGGGGCGTGAGCATATTGAAAATAAAAGATTAAAAAAAAATATTTACTAGAATGAAGTAAAACAAAATACATTCTGACATAAAAAAATACACATTTACTCTGATTCAAAACCTCATTTTAGCTATCTTTGATACCATAACCAAATAAAAATCCTTTGATTTGATTTTCTGTAATCCCATGATGAGAGATTTTTTATTACGGTTTCTTTTCAAACCAAAATGAGAAAAAACAAAACCCAGACCCATAATTAAAAAAAATTAGAGAAAGATAAATAATTCATCACTGTTATATTATTGTCATCAGCTGTAGGCAGCAGAATGCATTTGCTGCAGTTTGACCTTCGAACTTACTTGTACGGTAAGTTACGTCCCTTCTCTTATGTATTTGATTTTCATTTAGGGAAGTTGAAAATAAACTATTTCTGCTGCACTTTTTCCTTGCAAAATATTTTTATGATTTTTGGAAAAGCACTGAGAGCACTTTGAAGGATTACTTGGCCAAGATTTATTTATATCAGTTATTCCCAAACATATAAAGCATAATGAAAAACGTTTTACATAATTTTTTTTTAACATCCATATTGCAATACATACACTTTTAATCTGGAGCTGTACGCCGAGCCCCGAGTGCACGAAATCAGTAATTCTGGCAAAACTGTTTAATTGTTACCAATGGCTCTGACACTATCCTCCTGTTTGACAGTCTTAACGTGTGAACTAAAATATATATTTTTCACATATCTACCTCTTTTTTGGGAGTGACAAACGTTTTTTTTTACAATCTTAAGGTACTTGTTTTGACTAAGTCTTCGATGTGATAACTTTTTTACCGAAATATTTCCTGTGTCCTTGAAAGTAGGTGAGTATATTTTCTCTTAATGAAATTGTTCACTGGAATTACGATTTGTATAGTGTACTATAAAAATAATTATAAAAAAAGGATTGGTGTGACTCAATAACCCCACTCGACCATTAGTATCGAGTGCGTGACTGCTCCAGGGTTAAAACATGTTGAAGTCTTTTCACTTTAAATATTAAACATAATACAATTATTCTCCATCGGAGTTTTGTATTATGGTTCATTATTCAACATCAATTTTAAATGCTAATTCTGTATGGCTTAAAATTACAGTTCGCTTAAAACTAATTATAATTTGAGCAATGATTTATAAAAAAAATAATTTTACATTTTTATAAACATTGTCGCGCACTTGGCTTAACTCTCCTTAAAATTCAGCGATTATATCAGTAATGTTTTATTTTCTTATAAATGAACTCGTGCAAATAGCGGGTACGTCAGCCGGTATACTTTTAATGTATCAGTGCTGCACAGAGTATTTTATAACTAATTAATTAATGCTAAATTAAGAACAAGTTTAATAAGTATTAGCGACTTCCATGGGTTTGTCTTATAGAGCAAATTTTTCAAAGGAATGCTTATGATTAGAAATTGATCCACTGAGTTCTTTCTAAAAAGAAAGCTGATATCTATACTCTGTCTTCTAAGCAGCCATAGCATTTTGAAATATGTTCCAATTTAAAAATTAGAGAAAGGAAAAATAACATAATAATTATCCTATTACTTACTTATTTATTATTTATTTATTTATTTTTGCTTAAAATCAACATACACAAAATTTAATACTTATGTCATGAATTTGTACGGTTTATAACTAAGGTTATTGATTTAGCGTTAAAAAAGTGCATTATTATGACATTCAGTACATTATTAATGTATAAGGGGCGCGCGATAAAAATTGGGATTGAAAAGGGGGGCGCCAGTATTGAAAGTTTGAGAAGCATTGAGATAGATATATACTTCAATCTATTATTTCAGTGGCATTTATCCTTTTGATAGGTAGATATACAATACAGAAATTAAGAGGTTCAGAAACAAGCACTGCACCTTACCTCAATAATTTAAATATAACTTTGCGCTTGCGTTATATCTCACCACTAATAGGGGTAAATCTTCTGAAAACAGAAGTATGAGAGGGTATATCTGAGAGATGACACGCACCTGTGGATGGAACTTCTTGAAGTAGTAGGGATATTTATATATGCAATTATGCCCTCTCACCGTGTAGTTATTTTATTAACATAGGTTCAAAAATTGCGCCTTTTTTATTAAGCATTTCAAACCTACATATTAAATCTACATTTTAGAGTTGAAATATATATAAAAAATTTGCAAAATATTTTTCACTTTTAAATATAGAATTAGATCAGAAAAATATGAACATAAAAACACAACTGAAAACATAAACAAGATCAGTACGGGTCGCACAGCTAAATAGTCGGAAAAATGTATACCCGTGAAGATCGCGGTGTGCGGAAATTTTGCTACATCTGCGTTGCCTGTGGAAATCGCGGAATGCGCAGCTAGATGTTTAGTTGATGTTTGAGATGAAGAGAAGTAGCCAAGAAATTAAGAAATGATTTATTTACGTAATTTACACGCTAAGAAAGGGAACTGCGTAGTCTCTTAGTTGAAGCGCGTTGCAAGGAAAAAAAAATATTAATACCTTTCTACATACAACAACAAAAGGAAGAAAAAAACGAGGGAAAATGCTATACTGACGTGTTCAAATAAAGGGAATAATTGCTATTTGTTTGAGGGGATTACTTGGGTGCCAAGATGCTGCTGGTATACTCCATGTGTAAGTTGTTCAGTTATTTTTTCTACGAGTAGGAACTGATTTAAAACATGGTATTTAGTATTTTTTACAGTGGGAAAGAGAATAAGCCAAGCATTTCGAGAAATGTTATTCGTAATTAAGATACTCAGAGCAGTATAGTTTAATTTAATTGTGAGCCGAGGACAATTTAAATTATTATATTAAGTTGTTACACACATAAACAGAGTGAAATGCATCATTGTTGGGAGAGTGTGTGCATTAATAACTGTCCAGGCAGTAATTTCTTTCTTTTTTTATCCACCATGCATAAATTCCATGATCTATATTTATTTTTATTTTTATGTAACATTTTTCTCCCGTTTTATTCCACGATGTCCCAACAAAATATTATTCAAATTGACATTTGATTTCGGTTTATCAGCACTTGAGAGTCGAAAGAATTAAATTTAGAAGCCATCGCGAAGTAAAAAAGCAATATTTAAGCTTAACCTGAAAGTCGACATGCGTTAGTTATATCAAGCGTAAATATGTTCTGGGTACTTTCTTTAAAAGAATATTTGTAGACTCATTCAAAAGCAATCGATAGATCATTGTATCAAATAAATGAAATAATTCTCATTATTCTGGCATCGTTGGTTATTTTAGGAAGATGAACATTTTTATATCAGTAATAATAATTCAAAGGCTTGTTTGGGCTCTGAATTTAATTGATTGCAATATTAAAATATATAAATAATAAGCAAAATGTATCTGCATTATCCCATTAGATATATTTTCTTTTAATTCATTAAACAATTGGAATTATAAAAAATGTTCAATCACCGTTTTAATTTTTTTTTACACTAAGATGTTTTAATTACCAGTGCATCAAGCTTTTATGTTAATTTTTTTAAAAAAATAGAACACTGGTGTGATTTTGTTTATTATTGTCAATTATTGCTCAATATGACATGCTCGCAAATAAATATGCTACTCTTTACTTAACTGGGTTAGTATGCATTTCAATGGTATCACAAGTCAATTTAAAATATACTTTAGTTTAAAATATTTAAGCTTTATTTTATTAGAAAGTTTACAGCCATTATCAAAATGTCCGCTAGAGATCAAAATGTCATTAATATATTTGTTTTACGTATTCTATGCATCCAAAAATGGCTTAAATAGTTTTATTCGTATACATTCATTGCAATCAGAATATATACTTTAGTAAAAATAGTTCAATTCAATTCTTTGAAAACCTTCTGGATAGCTATCGTTAGATAATTCGACTCTTACTAATAAGTTGTTCTATATTCATGCTTACTTGTGCATGTTTCAAAGGTATGTCTTGTAAGCTACATTATACTGTGAATCAAAGAATTAATTAAAAGTAGACCATTCTTCAAATTTGTTATATGAACGCGTAGGATAAAGTTTATTAAAGAGTGGGCGTATTAGCGCATGGGGAGTCGTCCTTTCTTTGTCCGAACACCATCGAAGTTTTCAGATGTTTGTCTTTTATTATAAGTTTCTAAAATCTTAGTTCAAAAAAGCTGCCGCGAGGTGAAAAAGTTTGGGAAACATTAATGGCACAGAGATTAAATTCACACTTCATAAAACCATAGACTAGGATGCTTATATTTAAAAAAAAAACTTTGCTTTAAATTACTACATAACAATGATTTAATTTAGTTAAGTCTAAATGAGTATTGTAATTTAGGTATTAAATATTTCCTATAATACCTGAAATAACATTGAAAGTCAATTAAAGTGTTAAATCAACTCGCAATACATGGTTTAAAATGTTTCCCGGATAACGAACATCCAAAATTCAAATAAATAATACCGTATTTACTCCAATATATTACAAAACTTTTTTTCAATGTTAAAAAAACTAATAATCGAATGTGGCTAAGAATTGAGTAAAAATAATCATTGGATGAGGTAATTAGAGCTATCACAGGTTCATGTATGTATTCAAAAAACGCTTATAATTCTGATAAAATAACTACTTCTTCACTTCTTATTAATCCTCCTTTTTAATTTAATCCTAATTAATTTCATAAAATTGAATACAGATAAACCATTTTACATTATTTTTTATTTTCCACTAAAACTGGTTGAGAATTTGGTGTGAGGTTTATAATCAATAGCGGCTTTGGTTGGAGTAAACACGGTAGTTTCTTATATAAATTTATTCTTCTTTTATTTCTTATTATTTTCTTTGCTTGTAGAAGGTGTAAGCAATATGTCTTCATATTATACTCAGATAACCAGAGTTTGATTTTTTATACCTGGCATTGAAAATGTAAAAGTTATGTATGCAATACACCTTGAAACACACAATAAAAATCTAAACAAAACACTCTAAATAAACATGTTGATGTATCATTCTCCTTCTGAACTTATTAATGTCCATATTCCAGTACCTCAAATTCATAGACGAAATCGTTCTGCATGATCTAGCACGTTCCTGGCACTCTTTTATTACAATTCACTAACAGGAGCAGTGTGAACTTCGAAAAACATACCGTTCATCAGTCTCTCTATATGACTTGCGACTTTAATGAAATCAGGATTCGAACCAATGACTGGACAGAGCTAGAACACTGACTATGAGTTCTCAGGCATCAATTTCATAAGATGTACTGAAATCTAGACAAATGAGGAGCAAACTACACTCCACTGGACAGAGGTGGCCTTTCAAAAAATTTGGAACATTGATATAGAGAGAGAGATAACTTATTTAACGTCAGTGTTTATAAAAAAAAAAATTGCGGGGATGTGTTCCAGTTTTTGTAACAGAACATGTCTGTAAAATTTTGAATATATTTTCAATATGCAAAACTACTTTTAACAAATTATGTAGAAACGTATTTAAAAAAGTTAACTTAAGCGAAGATGGAACCCGGTCTAATAAACATGTATACTATTATTAAAATAAACTAATTCATTCCATGTAATTTTTTGGGAACTGAGACAACTAACATGAAATTCACTCACAGTTTTTTTCATTACAGTTTATTATAGAATTGTTAAATAAAATACCTTTAATATTTAATTATAATTTGATTGCTTGATTATGTATATCTATGTACCAGACACACAAATAATATGGTTCTAAATCAAATTAGTTATACTGATATATTTAGATGGTTCATATAATATAGTTCATAATTTTGGAGATTTTTTGAAGATTATATTTATAGCTGGATGTGTGTTTTTCTATATGAAATTGAATTAGTCAAATGTTTTGTGCATGTATACAAACTTTCGTAACTATTCAAGGCAATTTAATGTTATTTATTGAATCCACTGAATATTAAAGAGGAAATCGTAGATTTCTTGTTTAATATTCAGGAACTTATAATTTCCTGTAGATTCTAAATGTTTTTTTTTTTTTTAAATAATTGTATGCATTGTTCCGTGCTCTTTTTTTCTTATGTTTATTCTTATTACCTACTCTTAAAAAAATGAGTAATATAGAAAAATAAAGTCAATTCCTACTTAGATCAACTAAGGAAACGTTTTATTTTAGTTAATTAAATTCAATTGATGAATTATAATTGTAAAAACTGTACCAACATATAATTTCTTCCACAACTAGGTTAAAAAAAATATATTTTAAGTCAAGAAAAATTCGTTAGAAAAACTTACTGGAACCATGTGAAGGTGCTAGTTCTGACTTCATGGGAAATAAGGCAGGATAAATTAAAGATTAGCAAACAAAACTTAATTAATGCATTAATATTTGAAAAAAAACTCTATTAACATCTTCTGCCTTTCACTACAATCTTAAAAAATGTCTTAGAACTTCAGTGGATGAGAAAAAAGTAATTTATTAATGATTGAAAATTTGAACAAGATAAATATATAAATAAATAAATATACGTAGATAGAGTGTGCACTTTTAAAAAGCGTGGGACTTTCTTAAAATCTTTCTTTTTTGAATGCTTACAAACGACACAGTGATCTCTAAACAAATCCATTAGAATATTTCTTTCCAAGTACAATTCATATCCCATGCTTGGAGAAAAATGTCAAAACTTCCTGCCTATAACTGTGGAAAGTAAATGAAAGATCTTTTGTGAAACAGAGCTACCTTTTGCGATGAAATAAGACTTATTGCGCTCTGGATTTCCAAGTCTTTTTAAACTTCAGTTTTTTATATCCCTTAGGATTTAAAAGACTTTTAACCAATTCGATAATAAATGAATTTTACTTTCACTTAAAAGAACTCTTTTCACTTTTCAAAAGTTATCTGACAGAGGAAATATTTTTATTTATTTGTTTCCTTTACATACTTTAATAAATGGAATTGATTCCTGTAAGTTTAGAGAGAAAGTAAATTTTAATAGCCATAACCGTTCATTGTGAGACCTAAATATTTTTGCTGCATGTTTCCTAGATATATGAGACTCTAGTATATTAGATTGATTATGGGCTATTTATGCTTCATAAAGATGATTTAAATAAAAAAAATTTCATTTAATGGCTTTTACAAATTTCTTGTGACCATCAAATATAAAAGACAAATGTAAAACATCACCAATTGACTTTAAAATACTTCTCCCCTTACAATAACTCATGTAAAACATAAAATGTATTTTACATGTATGTCAAACGTGTACAGTAAAAGTTAGGATGTTTTTTTATAACATGATTGAAAATTCAAAAATATATATGTCACAGGGAAACGATGAAATTAGAGCGTTCGCCAAATCCCTAAAGGAGATAATCAATTCACGCACGATGTTAAAATGAACGAGTCAGCATTTCTAGAACTATGTTTTCGCCTTTTACACCCGACCTTTACCTTCCCTCTTTCTCCTCAACACATTTTTCCCTGCGACATTTACAAATAAAAATGAATGTTTATTTGCCCGTCTCTTATGCCTTCCTAAACCGTTCATCCGATTACGATGAATCTTTGGGGAGTGGTCCGCGAAGGTTTCTGAGCACAGTAACTAATGGATGTCAACGAAAGTACAATATTTATTTAAAGTGGGGGGCAAATAATTATTCAGTTTATTTTTATAAAAACCCCTTTAAATAGATGGGACAATAAATAATAATAATCAGCGTTTTAGGTTCTAGTGAGTATAGACAGAGAGAGATTTTTTAAATTATTTTTAAATAAACTAGATACTTTTTTAATTATCTCAGAAATATACTATATTTTTTGTAAAAAATTGTTAGGAAAATGGCGTTTTAATTTACGTACAACATTTAAACGTCCTTTAGTCAAGGTATCCGATCATGGCAGACATGTCATGAGTTCGAGCCTAGTACCACTAAAGACCCGTCGTGTAGGGCAGTCATGCACGTTAAATCTGTCGAAAGCTCAAACGTCCTCCCTTTGGTGTGGTGTAGTAGCTAAGAGAGGGAGTGCCAGCTCGGTGTCATCCCCGTCACTTGACCATGGTTCAAAATTACGAGGTTTGTCACCAAAAGCCCCCGTGTAGCTTAACACGGTGCGACATTAATATTTACTCACTCACTTAAATGATCTTTATTCAGATTCAAAACTAGGTTTGAGAATGCTTTGACTATGGTAATTAACACAGTAGGCAATAAACACAAATTGTCATATTGACAAAAAAAATTCATATTACTACAGGAAATGAACGAAATGGGCAGTAATTGAGATCTTAAAGCAAAGTTTAAAAACGGATGTCAGCAATTTTGGCTTTAAAAGACATGCCTGCTATTTATCCCGAATTATAGAGTATTTAATTGTTTTTCCAAGTGAAAAGGAGTTTCAGTGCGGTTCCTAAGATCTAAAATAAAAGAAAGAAAAAGACTGGACACTATAAAAACCGAGGAGATTTCGGGTTATTCCTGACAAGATTGATGCCAAATGTTGGAAATTAATTATTGAAGCACCAGGTTCATCCTTCACTTAAAAAAAATTCTCAATTCGTATCAATTAAGTTTTAATTTAATTTATCATGTGTTTCTTAAGTTTTAAACACTATAATTCCCTACAGTTAGACATTTAAATCTTTTAGAGTTAAGTATCTTAAAAAAGTAAGTAGTTCTAAGCGGTCAAAAAGAGATTTAAGTTGATAAATTATGAAAGTTCTATATTAGGTAAGCAGGGGTGACCCCCAAAACGAAAAACATAGCAAATGGTCTGTGAGATGAAAAATTTGAAAACATCTGGTTTATTGTAATACATATATGTTTTATTTTCTGCTTCGACCCATTGGTGGGAACTTCTAAATCGTGAAATTAAACCGAAATTTACCTTAAAAAGTCTGTCAGACTAAATGGTCTTGTTTTTATGACGCTATTGAAGCCTTAAAAGATAAATATGGAAAGATGAATATTCTTAAGACATTTAGTGACAATGAAATGAGAAAATTGATTTTAGAAAAGAGGCAGTAAATTTATTTAATAAATTAACAAAACTTGAAGCTGCCATTTTAATTATATTTTGGGAAGAAATTTTACAAATATTTAATTCAGTTAACAAAAAATTACAAGCTCCTGGTTTGGACATTTGTGAAGGGAATAATTCAGTGATTCTCAAACTTTCAATACTGGCACCCCCATTTTCGATCACAATTTTTATCGCGCCCCCCTTATGCATTAATAATGCACTGAATGCAATAATAATGCACTTTGAAGCTAAAGCTACAATAGGCTATCTTAATTATAAACCATACAAATTAGTAACATAAGTATTAAATTTTGTATACTACTTTTAAGCAAAAATCAATATATCAAATAATAGGATAATTATTATGTTAATTTTACTTCCTCTAATTTTTAAATTGAACATATTGCAAAATCCGGTGGCTGCTTAGAAGACAAAATATAGATATCTGATAAATGAAGAATAATAATTTAGAAGGTCAATTTCTAATCATAAGCATTCCTTATAAAAACTTTGCTTTGCAAGACAAGCCCATGGAAGTCGTTAATACTTACTAAACTTGCTCTTAATTTAGTATTAATTAATTAGTTATAAAATATTCTGTGCAGCACTGATACATTAAATGTATACCGGCTGAAGAGCCCGCTCTTTGCCCGAGTTCATTTATAAGAAAATAAAACATTATTGATATAATACCTGAATTGTAAGGAGAGCAAAGCCAAGTGCTCGACAATGCCTACAAAAATGTAAAATGATCGTTTTAAAAGGGTTGCTCAAATTATAATTAATTTTAAGCGAATTGTAATTTTAAGCCTCACAGAATTAGCATTTATAATTGATGTTAAATAATGAACAATAATATAAATTTTCGATGGAGAATAATTGTATTATTGTTAATATTTAAAGCGAAAAGACTTCAACATGTTTTAACCCGGGAGCAGGCGCGCACTCGATTTGGTCGAGCGGGGTTATTTAGTCACCCAAATCCTTTTTTTTTATAATTATTTTATTGTACACGATACAAATCGGGAATCCAGTGAATAATTTAACTAAGAGAAAGTTTACTTACCTACTTTCAAGAACTTTTCAATTTTTCTTTCGTAACAAATAAACAGTTTTGCCAGAACTAACGATTTCGTAATCTGTGCGACCACTTCCGGGTAAAATATGTATTCATTATGATAATATGTATGTTACTGCTAAAAAAATGTGTAAAACGCTTTTTTGCATTGAAAAAAGCGCAACAGAGAAATACATTACTTACAACTTCCCTAAATGAGAAACGTAAGAGAGGGGTCAAAACTAACTGTACCAATAACTAAAAAGGCCATACAGATTACAGCTATAATGTGCAGTATTTCAAAAATAATGACAGTGATGAATTTTTTATGTTCCTAAATTTCTTCGATTCTGGGTCTGGGATCTGTTTTTTCTCTGAAAAAGTTATATGTTAGACTTAAAAAGAAAGCGTAGTAAAAAAATCTCTCATCATGGGGTTACAGCAAATCAAATAAAAGTTTTTGTTATTTGGTTATAGGATCAAAGATAGCTAATTAGGTATTGAAGAAGTTTTTTTTTATTTTTGATGACTTAATATGGCGTGCTTATAAATTATATCAGAGTGGAAGTGCAGTTTTTAATATGTATGAAAGTACTTGTTTTAATTCATTCCAGAAAATAAATTATTTTTAAACCTTCTACTTTCGATATGCTCGCGGCCCCCTTGTAAGGTTATCACGCCCCACAGTTTAAGAAACCCTGGAATAAGTTAATTATGTCATTTAAAACGTTTATAAGCAATGCAGGGCATGCATCTCTAAAGGAGTATCAAGACGCAGACAAAAAATTAAGTCCTAGTATAGAAACAGAACATAGCGATGTGAACAAGAGACGGGTTATTTCAAAATTTGTAGATAAATCCACAGAAAAAATGTGTATGCTATAGAAAAATTTAAAAGACTCGCTTATTGTGTGTGTGTGTGTGTTGCATTAGGGAAGTTAATCCTTGATTTAAATAGAAGAATATAGTAAGAAATTAAAATTTTTGATGGATTTTCTAGATCAAAGTAAGAAGAACGTCAACCTGGAGAATGCACGCGCTATTATTGTTTACTAATCGGATGACGTAGACCAACATTTAGTAAATGAAGGTGTTAAATTCAAAACTTATCTAAAACTTACTGAGCTAGAATCCTATACTTGGAGTGATATGTTCAATGTAATTTTTAAAAAGAAACATGTTGATTTTTTTTTCCAAATTTGTATACCATTTTTCTAACTTTCCCTATTACTAGTTGTGAAATAGAGCGTGTGTTCTCTAAAATGCCCTACATGGAAAACAAATGTTGAACAATGATACATACTAGGCTTAATTATTTATTACTTCTTTGTATATTAATACTGATCTCACCAAAAACTTGAAATAAAATAGGCAAATAAAGGAATTTGCAGCACAATGGTGTACAATTTTTTTTTTTGTAAATCCTGTAATTGTTTATAATATACTTAAATTGTTTGAAATAAAAAAAAAACCCTACATTTTTCGTATATTTTTTTTAAATTTTTCACTCAAAACTTTTTTTTTAGGAAAATGGCAAAAACTGTAACTATATAGGGGGACCCTCAGATATTATTAGCCCAAGATCCCCAAAAGTCACGGTCCGGCACTGGCAGAGGTACTTAATAAAAATAAAAAAGAAAAGAAAGATCGATAACAAAAATAAAAATGCTTGCAACCTTCCTCATGTAGTGTTTGTGCGCTAACGTGTGCGCTTGACGTCAAAAGCCCGGTGCTCCCTGGCACGGAAGAGGAGAGAAGGGCAGCTAAAGGGAGTGCCTTAATCGAAAACAAACCTTTAAAAATGCTGACTTGTCATTTCATTATTTCACTAAAACATAACTAAGATTTAATTAATTCACTTACAACAGGGAAAAGACAACACATAGACGTTATTTTAACATCGTGCGTGAATTGATCATCTCCTTTAGGGATTTGGCAAAAGTTCTAATTTCATCGTTTCCATACGACACACAAACACACACACACACACACACACACACACACACACACATATATATATATATATATATATATATATATATGTGTGTGAGTGTGTAAGGATAATTAAATTAGATTAAAAATTAAATTCCCTATCTAGCACTTGACTCATCTTTCTCAGTTCCCATCTTCAAGTATCAAACTAATCACCCATTTATTTCTTCCGAACATATGGCCTAGCCAATAAACATGTCTAATTCCAGATCGTTAGATTTAATAGTCAACATATGTCAGCATTAACTTGCAAGCACCATCTTCGAAGAAACGATACTTACCATATGTTTTTCAAGTGTTATCCACTTGAAACCACCAACATGGGGTGCTTTTTCCTCCCTGCTCTCGGTATCAGAACAGATGTACAAATGAAAGAACAAAGGTCGTCTTTTCACTTTTCTAACTTTAATCTGATTCTTTATTAAAAATCATGACAGAATTAAAGCCGGCAGGATCTTTGCCTGCGATCTTAATGTAAAAAAACTAATTTTTTTTTATAAAATAATTTTAATATAAAAACGAACGCCAACTGCGGTAATAAATGATATGGAGAATTTGAGGGAACACCGAATGCATCGAATGGCTATATATGAAGACGTCGTATTGCCGGAATAAAAAATGATACGGAAAAAAAAATCGCGCTAATAATCTTCGGAAGAACATCGCTCTTAACACCGAGAAGAATGCAGTTTTTACCGCAGAACGATATTCTGTCTTAGCTGAATAGGCCATCCAGTTTACCGTGAATGGAAGAAACATTCTAATGGAGAGAAAAAGGGGAAAAAAGAGAGAAGCGTGAATCCCCCCGTGATGAAAGACGTCACTCCCTTTCGCCAGAAAAATAAAAGGAAAAAATCTTCTTCGCCGGAAAGTCTGCACGGTAATATTGCGAATTTGACCACCATATAATAATAGTGAAGTACCAACATTGAAAGAAAAATAAATAAATAAAATTTTACTAGTGAAATAACGTGACAACATCATCTGGATTACCGTTCACCAAGTGTTTCTGCCGCTGCAAAGTGGAGGTCAGTTAAATTGTATATTTTCAATTTTAGTAACATTGAAATAACTGAGTTTTGCAGAACAGAACTTGGCGAAAAAGAATAATATATGATATGATATGGTATTTAATTTTTATAATATAGTTGTGTTATAAATGAGATATTTTCTTTATATTTTAATTGAGAAAACAAAGTATATAGGTTTTAGTCATACAAAATTTTGAGAAATTTTAATATACTTCTCATAATTTTATCTTAAGATGTCGAATGAGTTAAGAGTTATGATAGAAATTGGTGTTTTAAAGTGAAAGATATAAATTAAGTTTTTTAGAAAAATGACTAATGAGAGAACTAATACTAGAGATATTGATTTTTATAAGAAACAAAAGTAAAGTCAAGTTGTATTCTTTTTTTCTCCATTTAATTCAATTGTTTTGTTAATTATTTTATTTAGCAGTAATCTTATTGCATGTCATTTAATTTTTTTTTTTGAAATTGTGTGTTTTGATATACCGGCCATATATCAGGATTCAGTATTTCTCGAAATTTTCCTTATCTAAAATTAAAATTAATTGAATAACTTGAAGCTTATTTTTGGATATTACACAATGGATAAGCGAGAATACAATCATTATAATTTTGTATATGTCTCGAAACATTACGAGGACAAACTTGTTTAGTTTGATATGTACACATCTCATTGTTTCTTATCAGCATCCCTGAACATCTTTGAGTTGATGACGCAGATTTCTCAGAGAGATGTGTTCAAAATTAAGTAAGGTGATACAGTTTTATTAGTGAATGTGTGATGCAAGAGAAACTCAAGAATTTTTGTCTATGAAACGTATTTTTAGAAGATTACGAGATGATTCAAAATATTGCATGCGATATTAAGTTACAATGAATATTGTGAAAAATTTTCAGAAATACTAAAAGTTATTATTAAAGTGAGTCCACATTTCCGACTCAAAATAATAAAAAAGAACTCTTATATTCTTATATTCTTATAATTTCTATATTTTATAACGCATATGAAATAAAACATTGTTTATTGTGTTGGTTAGTGCATAGAAGTTGTGTGTTATACACCGTTTTCATATTATTAATAACTTCATTTTATTAGTGTCTATATTTTTTTTATCTTTTTAAAAAATGTATTTCATATATGCAAAATGTGTGTAACAATATAAGGTATTACTACGATGGCGCCAGAGTAGATTTTTATACAAAATTATTATTTTAACATTTGTATGATTTCATGTATTTTTATGTTTATTATCTTATTGTTTGATATATTATTTTCCAACATAATTTTTTTGAAAATATCTACCAGCTATAATACGAATCTATTATTATGAAGGAATAGGAGGAAACGCGAGCTCTTATTCTAGATGTCGAATAGATTTGAACAAGCTAATCTTCAATTATATGTATGGAAATTCATGTTTATCGATTGAAATGTTGGAAGTGTCCTTAATGTGTTTGTTGTTATAGTTTCGCTTATTGTATTGTGCTTTTTGATTTTAATATTACTATTGCTTAAATATTTCTACTGTGTTTAATATGTCTTTCTAAATAATGTTATGTATTGTTTTGTGTTTATTGAAAATTGATTAAGTTTGTAAAGAGAGAAAAAAACCATGCTATGACTCCCTTTAAAAATTGGGGGGCAAATGTAAGGATAATTAAATTAGATTAAAGATTAAATTCCCTATCTAAACTTGGCTCATATTTTTCATTTCATCTTCAAGTTTCAAACTAATTACCCATTTATTTCTTCCGAACATATGGCCTAGCCAATAAACATGTCTAATTCCAGATTGTTAGATTTAATAGTCAACATATGTCAGCATTAACTTGCAAGCACCATCTTCAAAGCAGCGATACTCACCATATGTTTTTCAAGTGTTATCCACTTGAAACCACCAACATGGCGTGCTTTTTCCTCCCTGCTCTCGGTAGCAGAACAGATGTACAAATGAAAGAATAAAGGTCGTCTTTTCACTTTTCTAACTTTAATCTGATTCTGTCTTAAAAGGCATATCTGTCTTAAAAGGCCAGGCATAGAAGTTTAAGTTGGCATTACTTTCCAAGATGGCGACTGATTTAACAGCTGTCAAGTGATTTATTCTCAGTTTGGTTTGGCAATTCATCAAAACGATCATTAAGCAAGGCGTAGATTCGTCGAATGGGCCCAAAAAGAGATTGCTGTTGTTCCCGATTTTCATAAGCGAATTTTGTTTAGCGATGAAGCGCATTTCTGGTTGAATGGCTACGATAACAAACAAAACTGCCGCATTTGGAGTGAAGCTAATCCACAAGTGTAGGTCGAGACACCGTTACATCCAGAAAAACTGACGGTTTGGTGCGCTTTATGGGCTGGTGGAATCATTGGTCCGTACTTCTTCAAAAAGGCCACAACGTTACAGTCAATGGTGATCGGTGTAGAGCTATAATTACTAACTTTTTAATTCCTGAATTGAACAATCATGATGTCCACGAGCTGTGGTTCCAACAAGACGGCGCAACATGTCACACAGCTCGTGCCACAATCGATTTATTGAAAGACACGTTTGGTGACCGCCTAATTTCACGTTTTGGACCTGTGAATTGGCCTCCAAGAACTTGTCATTTAACATCGTTAGACTATTTTCTGTGAGGCTATGTAAAGTCATTGGTCTATGCGGATAAGCCACAAACGCTTGACTATTTGGAAGACAACATCCGCCGTGTTATTGCCGATATACGGCCACAAATGTTGGGAAAAGTCATCGAAAATTGGACGTCCAGACAGACTACATCCGAGCCAGCCGTGGCAGTCATATGCCAGAAATCATATTTAAAATGTAATGCCACAAGATTATCCTTCGAATAAAAAATATTCATGTCAATCGAATAATACATCGTTGTTTTATTGCAATTTAAAGTTATATACCTAAAAACACCCTTTATATATATGAATGCTAATTACAAATACTTAAAATAGGTGAAAGTTCTAAATTCGGATATTTTATTTTACAAATTAAGTATTGTTTTCATTAAAAAATGCATACCTACTTTTATTAAGTATATTTATAGCCATACTTAGAAAAAATACGAAAACATTTGGCTCAATAGGAAAACAGAAAATAGTTTTTAAATGATGATGAACTATTTACCTTTTTTTCCCGAGATGAATCAGTTCAAATCAGTTCCGTTTTCCATCCAGATGTAAATATTAACGAAAGCTTAAGTTTTCTCTCTGTCATAACTCTGAATCTCTCTGGCTTAAAAACTTTCTAATTTTCTCTGTAAGATATCAGAAAAATATATTAAAGATAATAGTTTTATATTGATATATAATAAATTATACTAATACACATGAAAATTGGGATAAATTTTATTTAAAAAGTTGACCTATTTTCATTATAAAAATCGTATTGTGTCCCATTATTTTGATTTTTATTTCCCAATGTATTATGAGTCACGTTAAGTCAGTGTTTCTCAAACTGTGAGGCGTGCCTCCCTAGGGGGCGTGATAACCCTGCGAAATGGAGGGGCGATCACATTGAAAAGTAGAAAGCAAAGGATTATTTAAAAAATTATTAATTTATAAAAAGTAAGCAAAAAAAATTCATTCTGTCATAATAAAAAATAAAATGCACATTTACACTGATATAATATACTTATAAATATATCAGTAGTGCACAATGTATCTTGTAATTAATGTAACAATACTAAAGAGTACAAGTTGAAAAAGTACCAGTAACCACATGGGCTTGTCATGAGTAACATTATATACAAAATTTCACACTTATCTTGATAATTTGTACGATTTACAATTAATTCTTTAAATGCCGATTAAAAACTCACAATTCACTCCCCAATGCAAACCTTTTAACGCGGAATCTAGTGTATGTACTGTAGCCTAAGGGCGGGGGGAGAGGAAAATGGAATAAATAAGTAAATCCTCTGAAACAAGTAAATCCTTCGCAAGTGCTGTCAAGGTTATTATATTGCATTCAAAGTCTTCGGAATTATGTTATGGAT
>BMAU01004877.1:0-411698 GCA_019973935.1 Trichonephila clavipes | reverse complement strand
TATATATATATATATATAGAGATATATATATATATACATATGTATATAGAGGATGATTTACACATATGTATATATATATACATATATATTTATTAGTTGCTGCTATGTTACACATATATATATATATATGTGTATATGTACATATATATATGTGTATATATATTATATATATATATATATACATATATATATATATATATATATACACATATATATATATATACACATATATATATATATATATGTATATATATATATATATATATATGTATATATATATATATATGTGTATATATATATATATGTATATATATATATATATATATATATATATATATATATATATATATAAGCTGCTGTTTGTAAAAAAGTGCAACACCATGAAGGAATCATCAGACTCAAATGAAATTTAATGCACAAAACAACTTGTATTAGTACAAATGAATGACGAAATTTTCAAAGAAAATAACAATAATATAAGTGTCCGAAATCAGTATTTGCGTAGTCACGATGCGCTGCAATAAGTGTTGCTATACGACGTGGTATGGAGTTAAACATATTTTGAATGTTTGCTTGTGAAAGAGAATTCCATATTGCTTGTATGCGCAGCAAAAGTTCGTCTTTTGAAGCGACAAGACGCGGATCACGAGCGACACGCTGACCAACCAAAACCTACACGTGCTCAATAGGCGACATATCCGGTGAATAAGGAGACCTAGGAAGAAGTTGAATGTGTTGGGCTAAACAGAGGTCTCGAACATTCTTTGTAACATGTGGGCGTGCATTATCCTGATAAAAGATAGCTCCAGGATGCCTTGAAGGAAGGGAACGACTTCGGGCTGTAGCATTCATTGACATTCCTATTGCTATTGAGTTTACCCTCAATTCGTAGCAAATTGGATCGTCCATGATAAGAAATTGCATCCCAAACCATAACTCTGGGTATTAGGCCAATCTGTTGTTCGATAACGCGCTCTGGAAGGCAGAGTTCACAGACATAGCGTCTAACACGAATGCGGCCATCATGGTCCCACAAATGAAGCGTGATTCATCTGAAAAGACATCTTGGTGCTGATCAGCTTGTCAGGCTCTGTGCTCATGAGCCCATTGCAGACGCAGCCGACGATGATTTGCCGTGAGAGGGATCCTGCATAAACGCACCTTTGCACAAAATCCACGGAGCAGCAGACGTCGACGAATTGACGAATCCGACATTAGTACACCTGTAACAGTAGACGAACGTGCTGCCAACTGCCTGAAGGAAGCTGTATGATCATTCACCGCCATGTGGATCTGGTGCCGATCGTCGCGGGCTGACGTCACCTTCCGTCGTCCACAGTCAGTTTTTCGAGTTGTTTGGTGCACGTAGGTCCACTGCTTCCAAGCTCGCACCACTGTGGAACTGTACCGCTGCACACGAGCTCCAATTGCGTGATAGGAAAATCCTCCTTCTGGAAGCCCGATAATCCTCCCCCGTTCAAACTCCGTAAGTTGTTAAAATTTCTCCTAATTTCTTCTTGAAGGCATAATTAGGTATCACTCAACGTTCGCCACTAACAAATAGTCATTAACTATTTTCAACGCTCCGTTACAGTCCTCTATTTATACTCTTTCAGCATCAGTTAAGAGAGAGCTCCGCACGGCACACATGCGTGGTGGCTCTGAAACTTTTCTATTTTACGTAACATCCTATAATTGATATTTGCTGCAAAGCTCATTTAATTCTGACGATTCCTTCATGGTGTTGCGTTTTTTTACAAACAGCAGTGTATATATATATAGAGAGAGAGAGATGCGACATATTTATATATAGAGAGAGAGAGGATTTATATATATATATATATAGAGAGAGAGAAAAAATTCTCTTCTTAAGAGAGATTAACAATCAATAATTATCAAAAACGAACCAAACTCGAAATTGCAAGGTAACTAGGCATACGATTTTAGAAAGGAAACATTGTAATTTAAAATTAATAGAATTTAAAATATAAAAATATAGACACTACAGCATTAGAAACATTGCTGACTTAGGATAGCTCTTATATATAAAATAATTTATATAAAAGTGGGTTTGAACATATTTTTTGGCCAGCCAACCTTTCCTCTTTTCTGTTAATAATACTGAGCATAAACCTAAAAATAATGGATAGAATATCTAAAACCATTACAAGGAAAAGGTAACTTACCTAAAAATTGCATTCAAAACTGCAGAGCCTGCGCTGAATCTGAGTACAATAAACAAGTTATTGCCGGATTCTGGACCCAAATGTAAATTCAAAGCATTGGAATGGCTGAATGTAGTAGCACTTAGCAGAAGTATGTAACGAATAGAAGTAAACAATTAAAAAGTGTGTGTACGTACTACCATTACTTTAGGAACACTAGAACTATATATGAATTAAAAAATAATAAATAATAATTTTATCTAATATTAGAGAATATGGAGGCAACTATATATATCTAGAAAAAAAATGTGATGAATTTATAATAATAAACTATTAATATACTAAGGAATTTTAATCCTTACTACTTAGAATCTCTTTATTCAAATAACTATTAATTAATATAAAGTTAACTAAGTAACTATTAATTAATATATTAAAACTGAAATTGCAAGCTAACATAAGGTTTTAGGAAGACATAAGGTTTTAGGAAGAATGTATGAGAAATTAAAATTATAATGGAGTTTAAAATATAAAAATATGTATGCTACAGTATTATAAACATTGCTGACTTGGGACAACACTTATAAATAAAATAATTTATATAAAAGTAGAGTTGAACATTTTTGGGCCTGCCAATCTTCTCCCTTTATGTTAATAATACTGAGAAAAACCTATTGAAAATATAATGGATAGAAAATCTAAATCCATTAAAAGAGAAGAAGGTAACTTACCTAAAAATTGCATTTAAAAATGCAGAGTCCGCGCTAAATCTGAGTACAATAAATAAATTATTGCCAGATTCTGGACCCAAAGGCAAATTCAAAGCATGGGAATGACTGAATAGCAGCACTTAGCAAAAGAATGAAAATAATAGAAATAAAAATTAAAAAGAGTGCTTACATACTACCATTGCTTTAGAGACACTAGGATTATATATATATACAAATTAAAAATATAATAATAGTAAGTAATTTTATCTAATATTAGAATATTGAGGTGACTTATCTAGGAAAAATGATAAATTTATAATAGCAAACTATTAATATTCTAAGGAATTTTAATTCTTGCTATTTAAAATTTCTTTATTCAACTAACGATTAATAAAATTAATTGGGTATTTTTGAATTAAGCAATATTTAGTAAAATTTGTATAATTTTTTTTATTGTTTCCGATTTTTTTGAAACAAGAAATTTATTGCTTTATATGTAATTAATAACAATATTTTTGAATGTAGAAACATGTCCATTACGTTCTCAATGAGGTACTTTAATAAAATTGAATTTATATATATATACTAGCTGGTATACCCGTTCTTCGCACGGGTGAATTGAAAAATTAAACAACACAGATTGAAGGAAAAAGAAGTTTTTAATGAGTTAATTTTATGTGAATTGCAAATTAAACAAAAAAAGCTTTTTGCATATCTCAGCTAAACAAAAAAAAAAAAAAAAAAGAAAGAAAAAAAACCTTTGTTAAATTTTAAGTATGTTGATCTAATAGCTGATAAAAAGGATTTTTTTTATTTATAATTCCTCGTAACACTCTTGAGGGTTGATTTTTCAAAATACCTCCCTAAGCTGATCCCTGCTCACCAAAAGTAACACATTGTTAAAAGTTTTGCGTAATGAACGCTTAAAGTAGTGTAAATAATTTATATCTGAAAGTGTAATACATTAATAAAACTTTCTGTTGTATTTATTTTATTTTTAAAATTTTAATATTCGCAAGCAACGCCGTTTCTTAAATTATAATGGTGATTCAATGAAAAACATAGCGAAATGTTAACGATAGAATCAAGTTAGCAAATGCCTAGCTACTTTCGTAGCTCGAGCTTTATTAGAGCTTTGTAAGACCCGCCGTGTAGGGAAGAAATGCACTTTAATACTTTTACCCGACCGCATTATGACTTACTGCAGTTTTTTCATACAATATTTTTTTTGGATCACTGCATTTACAAATTAAGGGATATAAATAAACAAAATACTCCACTTTGGAAAATTTAATCCCTTAGAGCTAATAAATTAATTAAAGATATTCCACTGTAAAATTAATTATATATACCATTCACTTAAAATAAGTAGTCAAATCATTTTCTAAGGTCTTCATTAACATACAAAAACATAAGACACTTAAATTTTGACAAACTATTTTTTCCACTAAAATAGTCATCATGGAACCCGTGCTGCCATATATCTTGGAAGAGTGGATTTCAAAGAATATTCCTGCTAAGTATTGGTAGAATATTCCTTCGAAGTTGGTGTGGTGTGGTAGTTAGGAGAAGAGGGTGCCAGCTCAGGTGTCGTCCACGTCACTTGACCATGGTTCAAAATTACGTGATCCGTTGCCAAAAGCCCTCGTGTAGCGAGACATTAATATTCACTCACTCTCACACTCCAAAAAATACAGTACAATAGTTATTGCGTTTTTAAGTATAAAAATAATTATATCTGCCTATACAATTAAAATTGTAGCGTTATAATTAACTACTAATCACAAACAAATTTTGAAAATTTGTTGAAATGATGCAGTGTGAAAGAGAAAGTTTATTTACTTTAAGTATCAGAACTGATAAAAGCATTTATTTGGAAAAAAGATCAATTTCTTACAACCAAATGTGCATAATAAAATCATAAAAAAAACATTAAAATAAAGAGAAATTTATAACAACCTCTCCCTTTAAAACTTAATTTTATTCTGAAATAAAAAAAATAAGCATTATGCTGATCAGTGGAATTAATTAGAAGCGAGCACCATGCGTAGCCAAAACAAAAAAAAAATTATTTCACAAACAAAAGATAGATATATTCTGACGTAGGCTTTTTAGCAGCGCAAGCTAGAATAGCTCGCAGATGGCTGAATTTTTTCCAACTTACTTGACAAATATCGTTATATTTTGGACACTTCATACAATATCTTTATAAATTATAGTCTATGCTATAAATTATAGCCTATGTGCTATTTTGATGTATAAGCTATATTACTGTAAAGGTTCATTAAAATCCATTCAGTTGTTTTTGCGTGAAAGACCCACAAAGATACTCACAAACTTTCGCATTTATATTATATATTAGATTACAAAGATTCTAATATTAAACTTATTTGACATTTATGTCCTTTAATCTAATAGATAAACTTCCATTTTTATCAATTGTTTGAGGAAAAGCTATGTTCCCCAGGCAAAACATCATTCATCAGTTAAATGTGGATATTTGTCATGCAGCATTGAATACCACTGACGTTTTCAGTCTTTCTGGCAAGTAGCATGTATTTTGATATTGAAATTTATACTCTAAAATAATCCATACAGAGCATAAAGGAATAAGGACATCTCAGGAAATAACCCGTCCATGTACTTAAAGTGATTTCTGGAATATTTCCAGAAACACACCGAAGGAGGTAGTGCAAACACTAAGAAATAGAAAAATATAGTCAGGTAAGATGTATTTCCTTCCTTAAATTATTTCTGAGGCTTATCGTAAATGCGAAATAAAATCTACTGTTTCTTGAACTATACTAAAATATTTCTATGATTGCTTAAAATAGAAAACTGCAGATGGTCTAATGGTATTTTCGAAGCATTAATAATTCTTTATAATAACTGTAAATGCATATATTGCAGCGTTTCTCAAACTCTAAGGGGGGGTCGGTCTCATTTAAGAGGTTAAAGTCATAATGTAGCCTTTTAGCGTCCAGTATTGTATTATTGAATTCAGTGCATTGTTTTTTTTATGGAGAAGGAGAGTGCGATGAAAATTATAATTGAATATTTTTTCGCAATATTGTTGAAAGTTTGAGAAGCACGGATATAATGCATTATGATAAATATTTCAAAAACTTCAAACACATAATTCGAGTTTTTAAAAGTAGTATAGAATAATTAAAAAAAAAATGTCATCGTGTATTTTTGTATAACTGTATAAAAATATGCTAATTTTTGTTTCACTTCTTTTTATCTTACCTTTTTAAGTGCCTATTGATAGCATAGCTTAATTTCAGACATTTTCCTCATTTTATTAGTTTAATTATTTCTGTTATGCCTACTTATGTTTTAAATTGAATAAAAAATCTTCATGGATTCATTAGACGTATTTAAAATGTCCTAAAATAAATTGCATAAGCTTGTCTTACAATACCGAAGCAAGTAGCCATAATCAATGGGTAGACGATTCATGTCTCGTACTTCCAAATACGGACGTGAAATGGTGCTGAAGCATGTTAAATACGCCAAAGATCAAATTCTTCGGGTTGGCATGGCGCGGTTGTGGTGAATGGAGTGCCAATTCAGATATCATCTTAGTCACTTGAACGTGGCTCAAAACTACTTCGGCTGTATTGCCAGTATTGCCTCTAGAGTAAGATTTATGAACCAGGAAAGCAGTTCTGTATCAATAAAGCTTATTTATTTAAGTTTAAGAAATGTAACTGCGTTTATTCAATTCCTACAATTAGTTCACATTCTCCATATATATATATATATATATATATATATCTTGTTCAAATTTTCAATCGTTAATGAAAAAGTTTTTATTCATCCGCTCGAGTTCAAATACATTTTTTAAAACTTGTAGTGGATGATACTTGATGTTAATACATTTTTTCAAATATTAGTTCATTAATTCTTTTTAATTAATGAATAAATTGTAACAAGCAAAAATAATAGTCCAACACCCTATATAGAAAGGAAAATTGCAAGTAAAATCGCTTTCTATTTTGCCACATAATATTGGGATTCTGTCACATGCATATAATACTTATATATCAATTGTAATTATTTAATAAAAATAACTAAAATAAAAATTTTCTTTAGTTGACCTAAGTAAGAATTGACTTAATTTTTTTCTATATTACTTGTTATTTATTTGATTTTTTAGTTGCAATGCATTTCCATTTATTAAAATAAAGTAAACTCATACTAATTTATTTAAAAAAAATATTATGTTGTAGGTCAGTACTCTCAGGATATGCAATACATACACTGCTGTTTATAAAAAATGCAAAACCATGAAGGAATCATTAGAACTAAATGAACTTTGCAGCAAATATGAATTATAAGATGTTACGTAAAATAGTAAAGTTTCAGAGCCACCACATGCATATGTGGCGTGCACAGAGACCTCTGAACTGATGTGGAAAGCGTATAAATAGAGGGCTGTAGTGAAACGTTGAAAATAGTTAATGATTTTTTGTTAGTGGTGAACGTTTAGTGAGACCTAAGTATGCCTCCACGACGAAATAAGGAAAAATTCAAACATTACGGAGTTTGAACGGGGGAGGATTGTCGACCTTCGAGAAGGAGAATTTTCCTATTGCGGAATAGGTATTTGTGTGCAGTGGAACAGTTCCACAGCGATGCGAGTTTGGAAGCAAGGGACCGACAAGCACCGAACAACTCGAAAAACTGGCAGTGGATGAAGAAAGGTGACGTCAGCGCGTGACGATCGACACCTGCTCCGCATGGCGGTGAATAACCATACAGCTTCCTCCAGGCTTTTGTCAACACGTTGGCTTACTGTTATAGGTGTACTAATGTCGGCTTCGTCAATTCGTTTATGTTTACTGGACCATGGATTGCGTGCAAAGGTGCTTTTATACAGGATCCCCCTCACAGCAAACCGTTGACGGCTGCGTCTGCAATGGGCTCATGAGCACAGCGCCAGGCAAGCTGATTGGCCCCAAGTTGTCTTTTCAGATGAATCACGCTTCAATTTGTGGGACCATGATGGCCGCATTCGTGTTAGACGCTATGCGGGTGAATTCTGCCTTCCAGAGTGTGTTATCGAACGACATAGTGGCCTAATACCCGGAGTTATGGTTTGGGATGCAATTTCGTATCATGGGCGATCCAATTTTCTACGAACTGAAAGTAATTTTAATAGCAACAAGTACGGCCGGGAAGTGCTACAGCCCGAAGTCGTTCCCTTCCTTGAAGGCATCCCTGGAGCTATCTTTCATCAGGATAATGCACGTGCACATGTTGCAAAGATTGTTCGAGACTTCTGTTCAGCCCAACACATGCAACTTTTTCCCTGACCTGCTTATTCGCCGGATATCTCGCCTGTTGAATATGTGTGGGATTTGGTTGGTCGGTGTCTCGCTCATGATCCGTGCCCTGCAGCTTCAAAAGACAAACTTTTGCTGCGCATACAAACAATATGAAATTTTCCTCCACAAGCAGACATTCAAAATCTATTTGACTCCATGCCACGACGTATACTACCATTTATTGCAGCGCGTTGTGGCTGCACCATATTCTTATTTCTGAAACTTAATATTGTTTTTTTTTATTTTGAAAATCTCGTCATCTATTTGTACTAATACAAGTCATTTGTGCATTAAATTTTATTTAATTCTGATGATACCTTCATGATGTTGCATTTTTTACAAACACAGCAGTTTATTATTTCTCAATTAATGTTAATATAGAACTTGAGACGTTTTTTGTATAATAATTTCGTGAAGACAGAGATTCCTGAGCTGGTACCTCCCTTTAGTTTCTTTCACATAAAACCATGCCCAAGAGCTTGGAATTAAGTTATCTTTCATAAGTCAATTTTCAAGCAGCAGTCAATTTTATTTTACTCAACGGATCCTTAATGAAATCAGAACTCAAGCTGGATACTTGATTTGAGCATTGTGAACCACTTCTCTCACAGTTTTACCATGGGGCACTGATATGCAATAACCATTCGCTTTATAGCACTATTCTTTTAGGCACACGAAGGTCTTCTTGATAAGGAAATGACCTGGGAATTCATAAATCACAGGCATAAAGCTTTTTCCACGAATGATTTTTTTTTCTGATACATAATTTATGGCTAATGGACGTGAAGCAAGCAACTGAGCCTTTAATTCTCATTCGGCATGGAATAAAATTTAGGAAAAAAAAAAATAGACTAGTTTAGTTATATATTAGTCGGCTGATCGAGTTCCGCATTGTAAAGTTATGTAAGTTGTAAATTATATCTATTGCATTGCCAATTTCAATGTAAAATTAACCAAACTATAGTTTTACTATAGTTATTGATTTCCTTTTAAAAGAAAGCACTATTTATTAATTTAGTATCAATGTCGGAAGAATTTCCAAAAGCACTTACCAAGAAAATAGAAAATAACTATATATATATATATACTAGAGGACCTGACAGACGTTGTCCTGTACACACATCTTAAATTCAAAAGATATTACTTAAAAACGCGCTAAAAAGCGTGAATCGTCTGCATTTTCGTAACAATAAAAACTGGGTTTGGCCAGTTTGGCTGAAAATCAATTTTCAACGCCAACTTACGACTTTTTCAATTCCTACTATTAGCTCACGATCTCTATGCGCAATTTATTTGTTTGTTTATTTATTTATCTTGGTGGAATTTTCAGTCATTAATAAAATACATTTTAAAGCGCTCAATTGAGCTGAAATGTAATGCACATGATTATTTGGAATGAGAATACAATAATTTAATTATAATTAATAAAAATTAATTGATTAAAACTAAGTATTTAAAAAATTACAAATACAGCCACGCTGGCGACTTAGTGACCCTTTTGGCGACTTATGTCAAAATTTGAAAAGGTTCTTTTCTCACGTGTTAAAGCATTCAGTTGAAAGGAAATTTTATATACACGATTGTTTTGGATGATAATACGATACTTTAATGATAATTAATAAAAATTAATTACCACTTAATATTGTGATTCTGTCATATGTATATACATATTTATATTAATTGCAACTATTTAATAAAAAGTAGCTAAAATAAATTTTTTCTTGGTTGATTTAAGTAGTAATTGATTTTAAAAATTTTTTATATTACTTGTTTATAACAATAGCGTTGTTACAACAATGCAGTGAATGGTGAGTAGTATTTTTTGAATATTTTTAATTAATATCTTTTTAACTATATAATTGTGATATCGATCAAGTTGTGAATCTATAAACCATTCCCGAATTTACTTGAACCCACACAAAAAATTTCATCGAAATCGGTCTAGCCGTTTAGGAGGAGTTAAGTGACATACACACGCACAGAAGATTTTTATATATAAAGATAAATACAAAGATTCGATTTTATGTGGTGAATACACTCTACAGAAAGTCACATATAAAATATAAAAAAATAACTGATGAGATGCTTTTTTATTTAAAAAAATTGGAATATATATGTTCCATAATGTTCTTAAATTGAATACAATCATAGCAATGAAGCTATATTATTCTAAAAACTGTTATTTCTTAGCACTTTTGCGTATATCATGAATGTTCTAAGTTCTTAAGTTAAAACCAAAGTTTATATAAAAATGATTCGCATATATAAAAAAAATTGTTGCTTTATATGGGAAAAATATGCAAAAATTAGCACATGTTCCATGGTAATTGTGAAGTAAGCACGCGGGATGCAACACTTAAATTGAAGCCCATTTTTCATTTTCAGGTCAAAATAGCATGTAGCTAATTGTATTTCTGATATGCTTAGCTATTACCGATTGGTTTATAATTATCAGTACTCAAAAATATGTTTCATTTAAGCGTATAATAACACTGAGAGTACACTTAGAGAAATTGCATGGAAAACAAGTTTCATATCATAACGTAGTTTGAATAATTTCTTTGAATTAAGGCAAAGCATGAAACAATTAAATGTCTATCTGTACTTTCATCAAAAGTGGAATTGTTCAAGAAACATCAAATTCTATGCCAACCACGAATGAGGTAAAGAAACAATTGCGATCTATAAGCGCCCTCGCAAACTGACACATCTTTTAAAGGTCTACCGCTTACATTGTTAGTGTAAGATCCAAAGAAGCACCATAATTAAAAACAACTCAAACTAATGCAAGTCTTGAGTTTGCCTGAAAAAATCTGCTTGGGTGTTTTTTTTTTTTTTTTTTTCATTGTTTGTTATATTTTTTTTTCTTATATCTTTGACTGCTTAAGTTGCTCTAAGTTGAATACTATATGCGGTGATGAAGCAATACTTAATATAAACTGTCCACACTTGGGCACAATTTGACAAAAATTATTTTTCAGAGTTATTTTGAAGTTGCATGGTCTTGAGATTTTACTACTCGGGAAATTTTTCCTCATGCAATTTTCTAGTGTAAAATTTTTAGCTTAGCATACCAACATGTGTCAAAACAGAAAGGTTTACCTTATTTACGAATATTTCGTCGAAATCGCAGTACTTTTCAGCATGACAAAGCTGCTATTCATCACAGTGGTTAGCCACTAACTAATTTGATTTACTAGACTGGACAGCCTGTTCCCTAGACAACAACCCCATGAAAAGTGTTTGGGGACTTCTAGTTCGTGATATATAAGGAAAAAACTCGAAGTACTCTACTGCTGAACAGAAGGAAGCTGTTGTACATGCAGGGATCAATTAGGTAAATTGGCTCTCGAAAGTTTTGCTAACAGTATAAAAACTAAAGTTTTTAGTATTATCCATATAAAAAGGACGGTTCACACAGTAAATTATGATTTGAGAGGACCAATATTTAGGCACAAGACAGGAAAACGCTTTTTTAAGTCTCATTTTTTGTTTATGAATCAGTTAGATTTGCTTTATTATTAAAAACTTTATGTCATTGATTTACTTTTATAGTTTTTCAAAATCAACAAAAATACTCAGCGCATGTAGAAAAATTGTCTCTAACCAATTTTCGAATCAAGTATAGTTGAATTAATAAATATGTGGAGAGGTATATACGTATATTTATTATTGTTTTTGATCTTATAGAAAAAATCTAACATCAATTACACAGATAGTAAAAAATAAAATGCTGTCATTTTTATAATGTATTTTACGTGTCATGAATTATCATTAATTCAAAGAGCAGTTTACATGAGTGCTCTTAAAAATACCTTGTATAACTTGTCTAAAAAGTTTATTAAAATTCCTTGCGTTTTTAATTTCCTGTGTTCCGAGCTTTTAATACTTTGCTTTCCTCCAAAATGTGTCTTTTTAAAACTATGTATCTTAATTCTTCTTCGACTGCATGGTAGCATATTAGAAATTTCACAAAAAATTACTGTTTATGCGTCGTTGCTTATTTTCAAAGATTCTGATTTATTATCTTATTTTTATGCATATTTTATTGGAGTTTTGACGAAAGTGAAATACGTTCATCATATAAGCAGCATAGTAGATGCGCTACTTACTAAACAATTGGTTTTTACTACAGTAATATTAAAAAGTGCTTTTAGAGAATAAAAATGAATTTATGTTAAACTACTCATTATATATATATATAAACACTTTTAAATTTAGTTTTGGTTCAATGACCATTTTTATAAGTTCTTTCTACATAGATTTTAAAATCTAAAAGTTTTAAAACTATATATTTTATAAAAATGACAAAACTATTACTAAAAAATTGTCTATGTTGCTACGAAGAACCAAAATGAAATATTTGTATTTAATTAAAACGAAATTTTTAAAACTTCCTAAAAGATATTCATTAAACACTTTTAATTAATAATGGCATACATAATTTCGGTTCAGTAACTAGTAATTCTCTCATGTTTTCCTTAAAATTATTGAAAACTAAAGAACCCATGCACAAAGTATATTTCTTAGAGCAAACATGTTGGAAAATAGAACCGAATAAAAGTGTGCGTAGTTAAATTAGAGACTGTTAAATTGCTTAAAGTATTATTGATCACATTTGGTAGCAAATAAAAACAAACTATTGCTGAAATATTCATCGCTAAAATATTTAAAGTATATATTCAGTTGTATTCAGAATTCTTGCTTCAAACAATTTTTAAATAATTCAATAACTTAAAATATAATTTTACTTTCTGATGAGTCACCATATTTAAATTTCCTAAGTTGATCACAAGAAATTATGCATAAAAGTATAATAAAATAGAAACGCAAACTATGGAGCATGAACAGACTCCATTTATATATTTACGGAGTATGAACAAAACACTACTTTTGTGTAATGTGTGTTTCTTATGAATAATATTATAATTCTAAATTTGAAAAGGAGGAATATATTGGATGTTTACCAAAATTACAACATTTCGAATATTCTTTGTTTCTCATTATTCCTAAAGAAAACATTCCGTGATCTCAATATTATAATAAAGCATTTTATCAGAAGTGTAATAATTTTATATGAATTAATTCATTTGAATGAAGATAAACTGGAGAATTTTTCATTAGTGCGTTTTCGGTACGAATTACAAAAGGAATATACTGTTTTCCTTTGCCTTAACTTTTGTTTCTTTGAAATCTTCCTTTTTTAAAGTATGTCCAGAGCTAATAAAGCGAACATTTTAACACATTTCACGGCGAACCTATGTTCACGCTAGTGAAAAGGGCAACAAAAGGAAGAAACATATTTTAAAATCAACGACTTGTATTTACACCAATACAGAATGGGAGCGAGTTAGCCTTAATTAAAAATAATAAATATTACTTATCGTAACTAGGTGAACTCATATAGACTCACTGAATTCCAGTATTTGTACAGCTCCTAATAACAGTAATATGACTACAAGTCTTAGATACCCCGCAAAGTGTAGTTTCCACAAACATTATTTAAACTAACATTATCTTCTAAGATTTGATTATCAGTATCCTCCCCAAATTCGGCTCACTTTACTTTTAAAAGGTACAACTCATTTGCAGGCTTCACGGAAAGAGGTTCTCAAAAATCAAACAGTTCATGAAAAGGTTTTATCCCTTGAGATTAGTTGATTAGAAAACGCAAAGAGAATCCTTTACAGATTTCATAAGCCATTATTCTAAGACAAAAATCCATTTACTTAGTAATAGAAGTGTGACGTGAGTGAAAAGTAGTTGAATTTCACAAAATAATAGTTATTATTCTTATATATAGAAAAAGTTATTTTTTTACCTAACATATATTATTATTGGTCATCGATTGGGAAATGGGAAATTAAATCATTTTCGGTAAAATTTAGTTACAAGGCACCGTCTGAATCGGTCTTGATTTAACCGGTCACTGATATATATATATATATATATATATATATATATATATATATATATATATATATATATCAGTGAGTGAGTGTATATTAACATCGCACACACACACACACACTGTTCAGCTACACGAGAGCTTTTGGCGACGGACTCGTAATTTTGAACCATGGTCAAGTGACGTAGACAACACCGGAACTGGCACCCTCTCTCCTAACTACCACACCAACGGGAGAATGTTTGAGCTCTCGAAAGATTTAACGTACATCGCGCTCCTACACGGTGGGTCTTTAGTGGTACTGGGCTTGAACTAGTGACAAGCCAGTCACTATTCGATACCTTGACCATTAGGCTACCACGGCCACTATATCCCATTGAAACTAAATATAAAGCTATATTAGGTAGTTTAAAGTTAGAAATTAACTCATGGGCAAATAACTTCTTTCATAGTGAACAAATATGAAGCTTTCAGTGCACAAAATGGTGCGATAGCACAGGTGGTAGAGTAACGGATTTCATAACCATTGAGAGTATCGGCTTAGAATCTCGTATAATTCTAAAGGTCATCACATAGAAGGGGCTGGTGCATGTTAAATTTATCAGGGTCAAGCTCACATAGACATTGTGAGATTCAAAAGAAAATGATGCCTACTCAATTTGACATCTGAGCTTAGTTTAAAAATATGGAGCGAGAGCTATTTCAACGTAGAACTATAAAGCAAGGCAAGGGACCTCATGACAAGGACGACAAAGGAAAGGGCACCCCCTCTCTAAACTATCAAACCAAGCCAATGGAAGGACTTAGAGCCTCAACATAGTTAACGTGCATCAACTTTTTCTAGATGGTGGTTCATCAGTGGCACCAAGATTTGAACACATGACACGCCACCACGAGTTCGTGACCATACCCAAAGTAATGTTTTCCCATTACACAGCTGAAAAGTCGGCTTCTTTTTGTGAATGAGATAACCGCGTTCCTATACACACATGCAACCTTAAAATATTGCGAGGTTTTGTCTTTGGTCATCACCCTGGCAAACTTTGACTCAGTGAAAAAACCCCCAACACCGGCCTCGAGCTGAACGTAACTCGAGGATAAAGAGGCCGACCGCTACCATCCCGGGACCCAATAGGGGGCAGAGTAAAGTCTATTGGAAAACTTCGAACAGAACAGATGTAATCTCCTCCCTCACAAACAACTGAATTTGGACTCTAATGAACTAATCAATCTTTTTCATAACTTCGATGTAAAGGGTGTTTTTTTTAGAGGCATAGAACTTTAAATTGCAATAAAACAACGATGTATTATTCGATTGAAATGGAATTTTTTTATTCGAAAGATAATCTTGTGGCATTACATTTTAAATATGATCAAGCAAGACGTAGATTCGTCGAATAGGGCCAAAACGAGATTGCCGTTGTTCCCGATTTTCATAAGCGAATTTTGTTTAGCGAGGAAGCGTGCTTCTGGTTGAATGGCTACGTCAACAAACAAAACTGCCGCATTTGGAGTGAAGCTAATCCACAAGTGTATGTCGAAGCAACGTTACATCCAGTAAAACTGACTGTTTGGTGGGCTTTATGGGCTGGTGGAATCATTGGTCCGTACTTCTTCAAAAACGATGAAGGCCACAACGTTACAGTCAATGGTGATCGGTATAGAGCCATGATTACTAACTTTTTCATTCCTGAATTGAACAATCATGATGTCCAGGAGCTGTGGTTCCAACAAGACGGCGCAACATGTCACACAGTTCGTGCCACAATCGATTTATTGAAAGACACGTTTGGTGACCGCCTAATTTCACGTTTTGGACCTGTGAATTGGCCTCCAAGATCTTGTGATTTAACACCGGTAGACTATTTTCTGTGGGGCTATGTAAAGTCATTGGTCTATGCGGATAAGCCACAAACGCTTGACCATTTGGAAGACAACATTCGCCGTGTTATTGCCGATATTCGGCCACAAATGTTGGAAAAAGTCATCGAAAATTGGACGTCCAGATTGGACTACATCCGAGCCAGCCGTGGCAGTCATATGCCAAAAATGATATTTAAAATGTAATGCCATAAGATTATCTTTCGAATAAAAAAAATTCATGTCAATCGAATAATACATCGTTGTTTTATTGCAATTTAAACTTCTGTACCTCTAAAAAAACACCCTTTATATACTGTAATTAATAGCTGTGACGTAAATAAACCAAATATTTAAATTAATAAATATCATGCCGCCATTATTTTTCTCAAATGTCTCACCACAAGGCTACTATGGCCACAAAAGTTCTGAACTACCCTGTTCACTGCGTTAATTATGTTAGTCAGCAAACAAACCATCATTGGGGTAATACGAGTCCTTTATCAGGATTTTCATTTCTTAGATCTTCTGACAATCCTTAAGGTGTTGTTTTCTCTCACTCATACACTTGGGAATAGTTCAATATGGGGTTCTGATACTTCAACCGACCATTCAGTGAACTAATATTTGGACAAATTTTAAAAGTATTTTTATGGTCAATAAAGAATTCTTTAAGAAACAATATAAGAGAAAGGAAGATGAAATGCTCCTGATTCACAGCGACTGGTAGTAGCCTTTAGAAATTATGCGTTTTGTCTTTCTTCTTATTTATTTAACTACACGTTTCTTTTTTAGAGACTCATATTCCCTGAAAAAGGACGAAATAATAATAAAATAAATTACTGCAGTGTATTAGCTTCGTTTTAGTTAGTATTCCTAGAAAAAAAATTTTGAAAAATGTAACAACATTTTCTCTCTTCGTCTAGTTTCATTACTGCATTTCAAGTTCTTGAACATTTTTTTCGAACCTCCTTCACAAGGATTGTCTTCCTCTTAAATTAAATACCGCTTTGTCCCATGTCGCTGAAAGAAATTAATTTCGTTACTCAGATATTGTTCTTACGCTTGACTCTTATAGGAATTTTTGTTTCTCGAAGAACACTTTTCTTTGCTTAATTATGATTAAAATGCAAGCGTGGAAGGAAAATGCTCTCAAGCTTCATATTTTATGTAACTTATGACATTTAATATATGAAGCTAGAATAGCATCATATTATTGCTAGAATTTTCATTGCTATAGGTATCAAATTAAGAGTCAGAATTTAGTGGTTAAGAACAGGACAGTTTATTTCGTTGTATATTTACAGCAGAATTTTAAATAAATATAAAATAACATGTCAAAATAATTATGGGTAAAAATACTGTTCTTATTTGCTGCTAATAAAATTGATATATTTATAAAGCTAACAGTTAGTAAAAATTAAGTTTTCGGTACAGAATAATTCTAATTATAATGATTAGGTGGTTTATTTGCTTTATTTGTTACAGGTATCATATTTGAATTTTCTAGTTAATTTCTGATCTAGAAAAAATAAACAAAATAATTCACATTTTAACGAAGCAAAGGATGTTTTCCAAAATCTTACAAACTAAGAATTAAAATTCAGATTAAAATTAAAATTTTTATTTTTTTAATGAAATATTACTATTTTATTTTTATTTAGATAAATATACCTTTTAATATTCACTACTTAACTGATATGTTAATTTAATTTTTGAACTAATTATTAGAAGAATTTATTTAAAGGTGAACTTTGTTACAAAATAAGAAATTTTATTTTTATAGAGTTAAAACCACTATGATGGAACTATTATTAGGTAAACTTTTTATTGCTAAGGGAAACTATAAGGGGTACAGAAAATTTTTAATGGAAAAACACCAAATGGAAAATGTTTTTCGGTATACTTCGAAAGTAACACTATACTTAAAAGTTTTTTGAAACGGTAAATGACTTAAATCATACATTTGTAGTAAATTTTGATTTTTTTAATTTGATTTGTCTTAATAATTATACATTTCTCTACTCAATCATTGATGTCACTACCAGTTACCTTGTTAACATAATTCTCTGTTTTGCTTATATTTATTAATTTTAATTATCTCTTTTTTAAAAAAAAAGTTTTACATTCTGTTTTCAGTCTTTATACGCATGATATGCTGGTAGTTACATTTGAGAAATCGTTGTGGAAAAATGCGGTACTGTTATTTTCTTGGTGTTGGTTTTTTATGTAGTGAAATCAGTTGAATACTATTTTAACTTAATGATTATGATGATTTACAATTTGTCAAATTGAATTTAAAATTTATTACATTATTTGTAATCAATATTTAATTGCTTTTTAATTTAGATTTTCATCAAGTAATATTGGAAAATAAAAAGAAGGTTGATGTCTTAAAAAATTGCCTAAAATTGGTCTTTTGATTGATTACTGAGAACAAAGTAAACTAGTGGTAAAAGAGCCGAATGTAGAAATCCTGAAGATCGGAAACAAATATGATAAATGTTTAAATGTAAGAAATATAGTTATTTAGAGAAGTGAAGGGAGCTTTAAGATATGTAGCATAATTTTTTTTTAGCAATAAATACTGATTTTTTAATTTTTTTTATAATTAAACGTAGTGTTTATTTTCTGAAGGACCCTCGTACATATATATATATATATATATATATATATATATATATATATATATATATATATGTATATATATGTATATATATATATATATATATATGTATATATATATATATATATATATATATATGTATATATATATATATGTATATATATGTATATATATGTATATATATATATGTATATATATATATGTATATATATGTATATATATACATATATATATATATATGTATGTATGTATATATACATATATAAATGATATTCAACCATATTTTAATATTTTTTAATATTTAGTATTTAAGTTAACTTGTTTCTAATTCTCAAGAAGGGTTTAATGAAAGCTTATACATATATACATATATATACTCTATAACACAAAAAGCGACGCATCAAGAAGGGCTTATACGAATGTTGCTGAATGCAATTAAAGTAACTTAAAACATAAAAATATTCATAATAAGTGAATAATATAGCATTAAATAATATGAAATGAAACTAGAAAAACTATAATTATCTATTAACTAATGTAATTAAAATAAAGATTAAATGTAGATCTGCCACAAAAAAGAGCAATTGAGAGAGGATTTTCCCCGTATATATGTGTATTAAGAAATATATATTAAACATCAGTAGAATCTATATATGCTTTAAATTTTTGAACATTATTTTTTCTTAAAACAAAGAATAAAAAGGTTTACATCTTGATCCAATATACTTTAGAATTTCCATCATGAAATATTTTTTAAGAAATATTGTTTACATTACTACAGAGGAAATTGGACAAATGCATCCCTATTTACAAATCTCGTCAAACTCAATATTTATTTCAAAATCCTATTTACTTTGCTATACTATTCTTTTCTAGCGTTTTTCAATTTTCCATTATGATGAAAATGAAAAAGTGAAGGTTGCTAGCTTTTAAATTATTTTCTTAGATTTCTTGGACATTTAGACATCCCCATAGAAGACTAAGATAAACTTAAAACAGAGAAAAAGAAATTGCTAGTTGTTTTGTTTTTTGACTATTCTTGACAAAGTTATTTGTTACATGTTCTTTTTGTGGTTGAGATATATGAGCAAACAGTGTACCTTACAGTTACTAAACAGCATGCGCAGGAATGTTATAATTTTTTTATTCTTTAGTTCTATTTTCTTAAAAAAATCAAAATGTTTCGATTAGTTTAAAAGATATGCGAGAGAAAATTTTGAAAAAAAAAATCCTTTTGAAATAAAAGAGAATAAGAATATGAACCTGAGATATTCTATGCATATAACAAAAGAAGTTTAATATTTATAGCAAATTTAATTTATGACCTAGTACAAAAATGTAAATAAATAAAACAAGCTATTTTTATTTGAAATCTATGTTGACAGTTTATATAAGCAATCATAAACTACATAAAAATAATTTTGACAAAAATCCATTTCTCATTTTATCTACAATCCATTATTCTCGATAGTAAGAAAGTAAACCAAACCTTAGCAGAACATATAAATCTTTACATTAAGACAACACGAAATAGAAAACAATGCTTGATTCATTTGGACTTTTTGAAGTTTTCATTCATTTTTAACACGAATGAAAACAAATTACGTTTTGAGAATGAATTTTACTGTCTATTTTTATAAATTATACTTTAAAAAGAAATTATATGAACAATTTAAAAGTAAATAATATACCAAAGCTTAAAAATTAATAATTTTAAATTCATCTGTATAGGAAAAAATATCTATCGAGTCTCTAGCAATGATGAATTATTTTTATGAAATACGAATTGTTTCGAGCCTTTCAAAAAGGAATAACTGAAATAAGTTTTTCTCTGTGATATCTGAAATAAGCTTCAGATATCACAGAGAGAATAAGAAAATTCTGTTTTTGAAATATGTAAGTATATATATATAAGTTTGTGAATTATTAAAAATACGCATTCCAGATTTGGTACTTATGTGGCACAATTAACCGTAGAGTTCTTTCTCATCAATAGTGATATTTAAAAAGCTAATTATCCAATATTACGGTATATATAAAGAGGGCGATTGTTTTTTTTATTTACTTCCCGAATAAAAATGTGAATACCCAAATGTGATAAATTTTATAATTTCAGTTTAAATTTTTTTTCTTACGCATAATAGTGTTATCTCACCTAGAAGAATATATTGCAGTACATATTCACAATTACAGTGAAATCCATTTAACGTGAAAACGCTTAAGATAAAAAATATCAGTTAACACTAAATAATACTACGGTTCCGACGAACTACTATATATTTTCATGCATTTTTTCTCTTAACACAAACTCTTCTGAGAAACACGGAAAACACCAGCTGGATAGGACTGTCCTATTGTATCATCGGAAGAATTCATTGAAGTAGATGATGATTATGTATACATCCCCAATTTTATGGCAAGCAAAGACATTTTGGAGTTTATTCAAAGCTCAAAAAATATCGTTGCAACAGTTTCTGACGATGAAAATTAAATCAGCTCCTGTTTCAACATCATCCGAAATGAGGAACGTCATAAAAATATGCGCAGTTACTTAGATGCACCTTTCAATGGTGAAATGAATAACAAAACGGACGATATAAAAAATTTGTTGACAATTTAATGCCAAAAAAATGAAAAGAAAAATATCAGATTATTCTCCTGCGAGGATTATCACGGGCCTTAGATATAGTTGCCCTACTGACTTAGTTCTGTACGAGGCAGACATCCAACCTCTTACTATGAGATTAGAAATCAACTTATATAGGTATTTTAACAAAATTAAAAGCTTTGAATCCTTCAATAGAACCTCTTCTTTTATTTTAAATTGGACAAGTAACCAACGTTTAAAGCGAAACAGCCCACTTAATTACATGCGTAAACATGGTTTTATTGATTTCAATGTTGACACATCTGCACCTTTTAGCTGCATCACACCTACTGATTCTTTTAATCATGTTAAATTCCGGGAGAAATTATTGACCAGTACTTCTAAGCATAGCAGCCATCCGGAATTACTCAGACAACTGGCACTTGAAGTAATAAATGACATACCCGATCAAGCCTTGATTATTTACACAGATGGTAGTCGTTCGGATACGGGTAGAGCAGGAAATGGTATTTTTAGTAACACTCCTGGGAACGATGTTAAAATCAGCATCAGCAATCTAGACCACTTATCCATCTTTAGTTCGGAACTCATTGCTATTAGTGGTGCTCTCGATCATGCTCTCAACTCTTATAAGGACAGTATCTGGATCCTGGCAGACAGCAGAAGCTCCATCCAATATTTGAAGAATTGACCAAAAATTATGGACAGTACTGGTATAGATATTTTATCCAAACTAGTAAGGCTTGGTCAGAGGAAACAAGTATGTCTCCAGTGGATTCCATCACATGTAGGTGTGCCTGGAAACGAAGCTGCTGATGAGCTGGCTAGTAGGGGATGTGATCTCTCTAACCCCAGTTCCACTGTCTTAACCCATTCGGAAATTCATTCCTTCCAAAAAAATAAAATGAATTTGACTTGACGAAACCCTCCTGCTCACCACTGGTAAGCAGCTAAGAGTCCTGGCCTATCTCTACAGTGCAGGAGTTCCAGGACTCATCAGATGACCTTGGTGAGCTTTAGAAGCGGTCACCTGCTTAGTATGACTTTTGTGCAGGGTCTTTCTTTATCTGTCCCTGCTCTCTCCTTGCTTCTCCTGCTCATCTTCTAGACTGCTGGGGCATTTCCCTGCGACAGTTGTATGAAGAGCAAAGCCTGGTGTGTGAGACTTTTACGCGGGAAGGTCAAATGAACTTGGTGTAGGCTTTCCTATTCCAAGGGGATTGGAAACAACAACACAACAACAGACGCAATAAATGTTTTGTTTCTCAAAAACTTTGAAAATTTTGCATTAAATTTCTTTAAGTTCTTGTGAATGTTTTTGTTTCATTGATTTTCATTAAATATATGTTTATATACATATCTATGTAAATAAAATAAACTCTAATAAATTTAATTTTGTTGTTATATGGGGTTTCTTTTCAATATCCTTTAACAAAAAATACTTTTAACACAAAGAAATACTTCAGTCCCTTCAGTTTCGTGTTAACCAATTTTCACTGTATTTCAATATTGTTTAACTACTTAAACTTAATCCTTAGTATAACTTGAATAAATGGTAGAAGGTAATAAGTAATTATAAAGTATTCGGCTAAAATTTTCTCCTGTCTTAGCTAATAATATTATTAATGAATACTTTCCAATTAAATAGATACAGACTTTCCTAATGGAAAAATACTAATCTTACAAATGGAACCAGCATCAATTATTATTCAAGCTATGCAACTGGGTCTGATTTTAATCCAAGTTCTGCTATTGATCTAGAACGATTCATTTGTCACGATAACATATGATTTGTTTCAAACCAATGGCGTTGTATTCCTTCCGTATTTCGGATCAGACAGATTGTAAGTCTTATTTCAGTAATTCCCATTGGGTTGAACAAATGCAATTTATCATCTTGATGGATCTCTATATAATTTTTTTCATCATAAGCGAAGATAGGATCTTTAATCTTATTAAATGCTTGAAAGTAAGACATTTTTAAGAGTTTATATTATAAAAAGAAATGCAGACTAAATTTTGATTCCAAGGTAAACTTAAAAAATTAATATTGTATTTTATTGGTGATTAGGGAATATTTTAGTAACTGCTCTTTTGTATCCTTTTTTATGCTGCTAAAAGAGACTAAGCGATATAAAGTATTTTGTATCATAATTACAATAAATATCGATTTAAACGTTTTATTAAATAACAATCATTGAAATGATATTTACATTTTTAAAAACTATGTATATCTGTCATAAACATTATCTTAACTACCATAATTTTTTATGAGTAATATTTTAAAGTTATGCATTTTCCCGGTAGGTCTTTGATTTAAATATAAGAGATACTGCTGCGCTTTGATATACTTTTAGCATTTTAAATAGCTTAAAGCTTGACGTATTTCTTCAGCAAACCGAAACTCTTCATAAAATACCATCTTAAAATATTCCTAGTTATGCTGAAAATAAATCCATATTTGTCGAGGATATTCTTGTTTGATTATATAATTACGAGATTTTCATCTAAAGCCCGTAACCCCCTCCAGCACTTTGATGTCGATTTCCACAAAAACTCGTTCATACCGGATGTCAACTCACGAAGGAAGCATACATGGCAAATTTCAAGTCTGTTGGTCTATAATACAGGGGTTGTCTAATCAATCAATTTTAGCTAGACGGTTGCGGCTCTTCGGACTTCTGCCTCGAAGGAATAATTAAAATAAGTTATGTCTATTAAAAAACATTGTTTCCTTTTCTCCTTTATAATTATTTGTTGAAAGAATTTACCTGTTTTTGCATATACAGTTAACAATTTGACTGGCTTAAGACAATATTAAATTATTTTCCAAGCACAAAATTTGTTGAGAAACAGGGAAATATATTAGAAGAAGCAATGCCAGTTTTCTATGAAAAAGATGCAGGTTACGTATTCTGTAAAGAAGATTCTCAACCTTTGTATGCAAGAACATTGAAATTAATTTTAATTAGTAGTGTAAACATGAAATTGCAAAATAATGTTCTTAGTTATGTTACATGAACATTTTTTTTCACGAAGGTTGAAAGTTTGATTCTAAACATGGATAATATTTTGACATTAGTTGTTCTTACATTGAACGTAGAAATAAAAATATCTTCGATGGTTCTTAGTTTTTGAAGAAGTGGAAAATGTTTCTGCACGTAAAACTTCATTTAAACATTATAAAATTATTACTTAGAGCAGTGCTTCTCAAACTTTCAATACTTGCGACCCAATATTCAATTACAATTTTCATCGCGCCCCCCTCCCAAAAATAATGATGTATTGAATTCGATAATACGATACTTTGACGCTAAGCTACAATACGACTATAACCTCTTCGCCACCAGCGTATATAAAGGTATCGCTCAGTCAGTGCGTAAATTGCACCTGACGTATATATGCGTCTTTCTAAAATATGTTCAATACTACCCACAAAAAGAAAGACGTATATATACGTCCGGGCAATTAACACACTGGCTGAGTGAAACGTTTATATACGTCGGTGGCGAAAAGGTTAAAGTCGTATTTTAGCTTTAGCATCAAAGTATCGTATTATCGAATTCAATACATCGTTTCTGTATGGAGGAGGGGCGCAATGAGAATTGTGATTAAATATTGGGTCGCAAGTATCGAAAGTTTGAGAAGCACTGGTTTAAGCACATACTTATATCCACGACTGCCTACTACAACTGGCAATAATCCTCAAATACAAATAATTATGGGAAATGTACCCTTAAACGTAAGGGAAATGACAATAAGAACCCAGCTGCAATGAATAAGTATCCAGTAATTAGAGAATCTCGATTAAATTAGTGAACTCTAAAGATCTTTGTTTTTACCACGGGTGTCACAGTGGATTTGATAAAGACTGCAGTAGTTTAAGGTGAAGTGTCTAATCACCCATGACAGTACTAATGTTTAGAAACTAATGATGCAGAAGGAAACAGTAAATAAAGTGCAAGCAGATGAAAGAGACAAAATAAATGGTCAAAGAAAGGAAATGAGCGTATTGCTTTTTCAGTTCCTAAAATCATTCTTTTATTTGTGAGAGGAAATTGTTTCTCTTGTAGTATTTGCCTGGCTTCGTTTTATCTGTTTCCGATTTCCTTTATTTGGGATGTTGTTACGAGTTTTTTTCCCGTCTATAAATTGACCATCTCATTTCCGATTCGTTTTCGAAAGACATTGTTCTTGAGATCTGTTGTTAAACTTAAAGTAGAATGTTGCAGAAGATGCCAATATTATATTAAGTAAGGTTATAAACTTGTTACATAGGAAATAAGATTCTTTAAATTCAATTATTTTCCATTGTTCACTTTATAAGATTTTTATGAATAGTGTTTAAGGGATTCTTAACACAAATTGTATATAAAGCGAGTCATAAAAAATTGTCTTTGAAGTATTAAAGTTGTGAGAGACGTAAGCTGTTTACGTCGCTTACTCTTGAATAATTCTAGAATTCCACATGCTTCAGAATCAGAAGTATTTATGAGGCATTGTAAATAATTATCTGTTATTACAATTTCGATAGTTTTTGACTTGCATTTTAATCTTCCATGTGGTACTTTACCTAAGAAAGCATATTAAAAGTCAAAATTATTTTTTAATTCATAAGTTTAAGTAAAAAACATTTTGCTGTCTGTGAAGTAGTCTTGTTATCTGTGTTAGCGTATTTACTGAAACTATATGGGATAAGTAATGAAGGTAAAATTATTAAAATCTCATTTATTCCAAATTAGAGCAAAATGAAAAAATTGATGATTTTCATCACATACACTTAGTATGTTTTTTCTGAACCACTGATGTACCAAAATAGTTGGGGTGAGTTCGTTAAACTTTGAAAGGAGATTTTCTGAATTTAATTTAAATGAGACTTGCCTGTTGATATTTCTTAAAAGTGCTTAAATTAATCAAATAAAATCTGAGATTTTGAAGAATTTAAAAGATTATATATATATATATATATATATATATATATATATATATATATATATATATATATATATATATATATATATATATAATATATATAATATATATATAATTTAAATAAATTACTTGAATTAAACATTTATATTTTAAAACTGTTTAATTAAACCTGCACATTGACATGAATGTAATTTTGTTTCAATATCACTCGATATATATAGCGAGTTATACCTTTAATATATTATCTTCTTTTCAAAATATAAATTGATATAATTTCCTGGTGAATTTATTTTCATTATAAATTAGTTCAATAGAATACCCAATTTTAAACTCTATTCACTTTCCTCACTTTTCTTTTTGGATTTGTAGGGTTTTAAAATAGCTCTGGAATCCGCGTGGTTAAACCAAACATTCTTTCTTATGCAGAGATATATATTTTTTAAAATATTTATTTCATCTAGATCCTATCGGTCTTCTCCCTAATCGATCTAGAATTAATAGATGGTTTTCGTAGTTAATAATCTTTAAAAAATGCACAGCATTCTCAAAAATCAATCTTTTCTGGTTCCTAAAATATTTATAGACAGCTAAATAAGTAAGGGGAAAATATCTAATCTAAACATTCCAAAATCGATTTGATGTCAGAGATTCTGAAGATAAAGCACTGCTTATACAATAGTGCCGTCTTGTTAGCACATGGCCCGTATATGTTTATGTGGAAATAGATGTTCAACAATAAATATTAAATGGGAAGTAAAAAAGATTTAGCACAAAGAATTTCCTATTTTGATCATTTATTTGTTTTACAATAGAATTTTTGAATGTTTTCACTTCGGTTGTTCAGCGCCTGTTGTAGAATATTTGTGGAATTGTCGGTATATTACACCAACAAATGTAGAGATTTTTATGAATTTTTTAGCAAGTTTTAATACATTAATTCGAGAACAATTTTAATTCTTTGCATTTATTTGAAACAATCGAACCTCACTTTTCTATTTGTATTTCGAAATATAGTTATATATGTTTCTTGAATACTTTTTGTATTTTTCAAGCACGTCTTATATGTTTTAGTCGATCAATTACTTTTGACAAAAGTGCTTAAAACTGATAGAAAACAGATAAATCTGCGGTTGAAGTTTAACGTACATTTATCTAATGAAATTATAAAAGTAAAACTTTTTTATGGAACTGAATTTCATTGAACATATTAATATTGTATGAATTGTAAATTACATAATATGGAGTTTAAAATTCAATTTGTGAATGCAGCTCCTCGCACATTAAAACAAAACCATCGAATTCCAATTATTCACTCAGGAATTCGAGAAATTCTACCTACCACATGCATTCGCCGAAATGCATTAGTACAGATCATTAAAATATTTTAACGAATTTCACTTGTTTCGTTTTCTCTTCTAGGAGCTCATTAAGGGTTGCGAATTTACTGCATATTGTTTTAAATATCCCAATCCTTTCTAAATTTTAGAACTTTGCTATTGTTTTCGTTTTACTTATTCACAATCTGATGCTAATTTCCCGTCTCCTTTTTATAAATGCGTAACACTTTTATATTCAATTTTCTTATCATTTACGATTGTAAAACTTTTAAATTTTATGTATTCTAATATTTTTCTTATTGTAGTCTTTGCGTTTAAGCCGTGCTTCTCAAACTTTCAATATTTGTGACCCAATTTTCACAGTCAAAACTTTCATTGTGCCCTTCCCCCATACAAAACGATGTATTGAATACAATAATAATGTACTTAGGCGCTAAAGCTACAATGCGACCTCAATTATAAATAAATTACATATATCAATTATATCTGTTTTTAATTTTTAAATTTTAACAGATAAAGAGTGTGAATTTCTAATATTAAACCTTTCTTTAAAAATTTGCTCTGTAAGAAAAAATCATGAGAGTCTCCAGTAATTATTTAACTTGTTTTTAATATGGTATTGTTAAACTATTACAATAAATGCTAATACATTATCACAAATACTGATAACCTTCTCTGCATATTATAAAGGGTGTTTTTTTTAGAGGTATAGAACTTTAAATTGCAATAAAACAATGATGTATTATTCGATTGACATGAATTTATTTTATTCGAAAGATAATCTTGTGGAATTACATTTTAAATATGATTTCTGGCATATGACTGCCACGGCTGGCTCGGATGTAGTCCAATCTGGACGTCCAATTTTCGATGACTTTTTCCAACATTTGTGGCCGTATATCGGCAATAACACGGCGAATGTTGTCTTCCAAATGGTCAAGCGTTTGTGGCTTATCCGCATAGACCAATGACTTTACATAGCCCCACAGAAAATAGTCTAGAGGTGTTAAATCACAAGATCTTGGAGGCCAATTCACAGGTCCAAAACGTGAAATTAGGCGGTCACCAAACGTGTCTTTCAATAAATCGCTTGTGGCACGAGCTGTGTGACATGTTGCGCCGTCTTGTTGGAACCACAGCTCCTGGGCATCATGATTGTTCAATTCAGGAATGAAAAAGTGAGTAATCATGGCTCTATACCGATCACCATTGACTGTAACGTTGTGGCCTTCATCGTTTTTGAAGAAGTACGGACCAATGATTCCACCAGCCCATAAAGCGCACCAAACAGTCAATTTTTCTGGATGTAACGGTGTGTCGACATACACTTGTGGATTAGCTTCACTCCAAATGCGGAAGTTTTGTTTGTTGACGTAGCCATTCAACCAGAAGTGCGCTTCATCGCTAAACAAAATTCGCTTATGAAAATCGACCATTATTTTCGAAATAAAATTGCACAATTTGAAAGCATTGTTCAGGCGTGAGTCTATTCTTGATGAATTGCCAAACCAAACTGAGAATAAATCACTTGACAGCTGTTAAATCGGTCGCCATCTTGGAAAGTAATGCCAACTTAAACTTCTATACCTGGAAAAAAACACTCTTTATCAGTGTATAAATGTGTATTTTTTACATTGTATCATAATGTATATTTTGTCTTGGCCTTTAAGTAATTTATTTCATTTTTTCAATAATCTTTTATTTTTGAAATGCTCACGTCCTCTAGGGTTATCAGCCTCCTCAGGGGGTGTGCCCCACAGTTTGAGAATCACTGTGGGTTAAGTTACTACAATAAAAACTAAAACGATTTTTGAAAAAAAATTACGCACTAAATTTATTTTCAAATTTCATAAATATATTCTTATAACAACAATCAATTTGTAGATGAATATATGTAATGAAAAAGTACTTTTTAGTACCTTTTCTGCTTTATAATCCATGGAAAAAAGAAACAAAATCTTAAAAAAATTACTTTATTTACTTAAATGTATACATTAACAGTGTTTTGATAAAAAAAAAAAAAGAAAGCGCAGTTTTTTCTGCATTTTGATAGGCCTTATTTAATTTTTTAAATTTTCAATGTCTTCTGCTTGTAAACGAAGGAAAAGTTTCAAAATAAATTATTCTACACATGTTTTAGTAGAAAAAAATTGTGTTCTTTCCTACCTGCTTCATGCAAGCAGCTTAAACGTTATAAGCGAAATATATATTTATGAGAATTCTGAGAGTTTAAGTGCATATTTACTGAGTCTTATTACTAGCAATATGTGGATTATTTTTGGTGAATATTTTTATAAAATCAAGTATAAAATTCTTTTCCTGATTTGTTATGAAAACTTTTCTCTCTTGATTAAAAAAGACTTTCGATGCAATTTCAACAAATGATGCTACATCATTATCACTTGTCAAGATCAAAAAAAGGATAAAAAAAATATATAAAAGGACTTTTGATTTTATACCAGTTTAATTCATTAATTAAACTGGTATAAAATCAAAAAAGTCATTTTATACGTATTTTTTATCCTTTTAAAGCATAATAGAACATTTCACTCTTACATGGAGATAATCCGTAGAAAATTTAATTTTCTACGGATTATTTCCATGTAAGAGGGAAATGTTCTGTTATGCTTTATAAGGTAATAATCCGCTTATTCTTAGCTTATAGATACAATTTGCGTTAAGTCGTAATTTAGCTTAATTAATTAACTCTCATATTTGCTTAGCTCATTCGATAGAAAGAGATTTAGGTGTAAATTGGGTGATAAATATTCAATTTCCTTTCATTTAAATATATTAATATCATATTAGAGGTAAGTAGTGAACGATAATGTGCTATCAGAAGTCCCGAAGATACCAAAGATATTTGTTCTAAAAGGAATTAATATGTTTTTTGTTCACAAAGGACCGGATGAGACATATTATTATTCTTTATAAAAAGTTTTTAGAAAATAACAAAAGAATGAAGTTAATCCATCACTACTTTTCATGTGATGATTATATGTTAACATAACAGAGGAGGGATCATTTCTAGATATGTTTATATAAAAATTAAGTTTTAAAAAGAAAAATAACTAGGGTTTGTATCATCACCATTAATTTAAGCATAAAAAAGTTCAAATTAGCAATATTTTGAACATATTAATGCTGATACGTAAACTAATGGTTGTGGTTTGAAGTGTATGCATGATTATCGTTAAATAATTAGTGAAATTTCAAATCTATATAATTTAAAAGTCTAATAGACAACAAAAACTTATTTGATTCTGCTTAAGTAAAGTTAAACTGGAGTTCCTTAAATTACACACACACAAATGTCGAACTCCGTATTTATGAATCACAACCAAAAATGAACAAAATCATATCCAAATTTAATTCCCAAACCAACCTCGAGTAATGTAATTCAGTGTGTGAGGTTTCCATTTTGTTCGATAATATCTGTGTGGATTTTCTTCAAAAAATTTCTAAGCTAAGTATCCATATTTCCTACGAGAAAGTCTCAAAAACTCCGAATAATAACTTATTCTTTTGTTCATCAAGCATATTTACAACTCTTAACCTTAAATGAATACAAAAGAATAAGGCTCTGTTTCAGGTAAATAAATAAAATTAATATAAATATAAGATACCAAATGCAAACTATTAATAAATAGTAATCTTCTTCAGATTCAGATTATCATTACCAACGACAAAAACCGTATAATAGAACTACAATAACTTGTTCACGTGAATACAGTTGAAATTATTGCGCCTGTTAACCTGTCATCTCTTGAATTTATAGAAGGAAAGCGTATTAATGATGTATGTAGGTGGATCCAATGAAAATGTTACAAGCCGCAGTATTTGAAAACCACATATTATGGAGAAATTTTGTTTCCCCTGAGTGGAGACAAATGGCACTACTTGTCATACAGCTGGTTTGTGGGTAGGTAGTGATTCCTAGATGGTTCAGGCCGATTGAAATGGAAAGACTGAGGAAATTGGTCTCGTTTGGAAGTGCTGTGATTCGACATTTATGGGCAAAGAATGTGTCCGCATCTGCAATGAGCAGACAGCATGTAGCGAAATTGTGTTACTCTTTTCAATCAGGCAGACAGGATGTCGAAAACTGCAAAATGCCAGAGGTGGCCGGCCAAGTTCTTCAATGACAGAAATCACCATGACATGAATTGGAAGAATGATTCAAAATGTTCAATGGGTAACTCTGTGTGAAATCTTGTCAGAGCTGGGACTGAGCTATGGTAGCGTGTAGCATATCGTTTCTGATGTGCTGCAATATTCCAAGACAGTGCTGGGAAATCATCCACCGAGACCTGGCTCAATCGCCAGGGACCTACTTCCTACCAAGACGGGTTAAACAAGTCGGTTCTGCGTTCTTATAAATGCCGAAGTAGACTTGGTGATTATGTTGAAATGTGATAGACACACACACGTATGCCTCTTAATTCCCTTTTGTATTTTCTGTCTATTGTTAATAAATATTTCTTTATTCGACTTGTAACTTTTTTGTTTGGATCCTCCCTCGTATAAGTACGAAAAAATTGGGTCTAGTTGTATAAACTTCTTAAAATGTGGTTCACTGAAAGAATTTGAATTGAAAAAGTAGAACACATTCTTGCAAAAGAACCTTTTAAAAATCAGAGTAGTCCAAATAGTCCCTACAGTTTAAAATAATACATTATATTTCGCGCGCGTGTGAGTTCTATTTATTCGAATATCACTTTAAATAAATTCACCAATCAACAGATCCAAGTGCAACAAAGCTTGCAGATTCTACAAGTGAATGGGCAACGAATTAAATTAGGGAATTCCTCCACTAGCCAAACAATTCCTATCCACCGTCCTTCTATTTCGATGTGTTAAACTGTGGCTGAATTCAACCTTTAATCATTTCTCAGTTTCACTTCAGAGTCGAGGGAACAGATCTTAAAATTGCTTTGGCGAAGGGAAACGGGGGAGGCCACAAAGGGCTTAGATCAATGACACCCCCACATAATGAAGGCGCAGGAGGCTTGGGCTTGATGAACAAAAGCTAATCTGTTTGGTGCTAGCCCAAATGCTGCTCATAATTACTTTAAGGTATCGAATAGTTTTGATGCAGCTTACAGAATGAAAATAAGAGTCAGCATTCATTTTATGCTTACTATTAAAATATATGAATTGAATTGAAGTTTCGTTTTTTTTTTCTTAAATGGGAGAGCAAAATGTTCTTTTAGGAAGTTTTAAGTTGGAAAGTTTTCTGACTTGAGGGAGAATTGACGGCGGAGATCAATGATTTCGTTTTTGGTTCTACTACAACTTGTTGTTTTTACGAAAAAGTCTTGTTACTTTATTCTTTTCTGATCATATTTATTTAGATTTTTATTTTTATAATCAAAATTTATAGCTAAGAATTATAGTTAAAAATGAAGAACAAGTCTTTATTTAATTTAATAAGAAATGGAGTGATGAACGTGTTAAGTCCAAAATGGAAATATATGTAGAAATTAAACTTTTGTTAGTTAAAGAATAATCAATTTAAGTAAGAAAAGCCACTCTAGTATAATTAGGCTATTTATTTATTTATAATTAGGATTTTGATTTATCCTATATTCACTTCACTGTCATCGATTGCCGTTAACTATTCTCTCTCTCTCTCTCTCTCTCAGAAAAGTAGTTTTAAAAATTCTACTCTTCTTATTTTAATCAAAGTTTACGAACAGTTTATGTGTAAGTAAAGTTTTATTTTATTTCATTTATTATTTTAGATTTATCTTTACACGCACACACACACATACATATATATATATATATATATATATATATATATATATATATATATATAAATGAATGTATATGTATATATATATATATATATATATATATATATATATATATATATATATATAGCAGTAAATAAATTAAAAAGAAGACTAATAAATCCTAAAACATCTTAAGATCAAACCGAAAGAACCAAGAACATATATATATATTAAGAGGCAGGCGATTAAATAAAAAAATAATTAAATGTGAATTTATCTTTAAACTAGATGTGATTATTATTAATATACAGTCGGACTTCTATATTTAACGAAGTTCCTAAATCCCGAAAAAGAAGTTCGCGTTATGTGAAAAATTCGTTTCAGATTCACCTTTCAATCGTAAGATGTTCTTGATTCCAGGAGAAAGCTCACAAAATAGGGGTTCATAGATTGGAGGTCCCACTGTAATTCGATTTTCATATATAAACTACATATAATTTATACGACTCAATTAAACAAATTAAATTTGTGTGGGAAATTTTTTCTTAAAATTTTAGAAAAATGTAAAGCATAAATATACTCTATATTTTTGCATATATTTTTCAATAACTTAAAAGATTATGATTTGTATATTAATTTTTGCAATTAATACGAATCTTTTTTTAGATAGAAGGACATTGGTGAAAACTATATTTTCATTAGAAGTTATATATATATATATATATATATATATATATATATATATATATATATATATATATATATATATATATATATATAGATATTATAATGAAGCGTTATATATATTTTATCTAACCTTATATTATTTCTGGGACCTTTACCCAGGATATTCAGTTATACATGCTATAAATGAATGTATATATCAATCTAAAAGAGAAATAAACTGGATTTTTATCTTTTGTAAACTAAGATTTAAAAGTATACATATAGGTGTTCTAAATAAAAATTTAGTAAATATTCATTTAGACTTAAAATCAAATGTCTTCAGTTTTTGCTTCGTTTTTAAGAAATGTATAACTTCCTTTTACATTGTTCTCGGAAAAAATCACCTGTCGGAACCATAACCCTTTAAAATTAAATCGGATCAAAGGAAGTTTACCATGCAATTAAAATAAACAATCGAACAGATAACGTTGTTCGAGAGTTTCACGCGCGCGAGCTTAGTTCTGCTTCTATCTTTCAATTAAAACTCTGGATACAGTCAGGTTGTTTCCTAGAATCACGCAACCAAAACTTTCGTGATGTTTCCTCCATCTTTCCGCTTACAAATTCGTGTTATAACAGATAGGAAACAATCTACTTGCTTTGAAAGAATGAGAACACGTACGATGGAAACTAAATGCTTAGTAATAAATTTGGGGGTTGATCCTTAATGGTTCAGGGAAAGTGCTTTTGTCACTTCCTAACTAAATCATTGAAACCTACGATTCACCTGAGAGGTGAAAGTAAATAAATTATCTGTAGCGTGGAAAGATATATACTCTTTCATTCTGACAATGATGCCTTGGATTGTCTGGAAGACAATGTTCTAATTTTATCTCGAAAGGCTCTTGAAGTATCTGTAAGCATCTGAGTCAGGCGAGTAAATAAAAAATAATTATACAGATGAATTTTTTCTTTAAACTAGATGATTATTATGTGAATATAGTTTAATTTTCAGGTAAATTGCCTATAATTTACACAATGAAATAAATTAAATATGTATAAATTTTTTGTTTAAATTTTAGAAAAATGTGAGGCATACTATGTAAAGCAAAGTGTTCGATAAATTTTGCATATATCGTATTTACTCGAAATCAAGTCGCACTTTTTTCGAATGTTAATGCTACTGAAAATTGGTTGCGGCTTAAAATCGAAGGGTAAAGATCGTTAAATAGGGCAATTAGAGCAATTACAGGTTCACGTATGTATTTAAAAGTTTATAATGCTGGTGAAATAACTAATTTTATTCCCTTCTCATTAGTTATCATTTTAAATTTATTTTAATTTCTTAAAAATGGGTATCGATAAACCATTTTAGACTTCATTTTCCATAAAAACTTGTTGAGAGTTTGGGGTGCGGCTTAGATTCGATATAAAAAATACGGTATTTTAAATAATTTAAAACATAATGATTTGTATATTTATTATTAGAATTAATGCGAATCGTTTTTGGATTTGAAGTACATCGGTGAAAATTATATTTTTGTTAAGAATTCATTTAGGTATCATAATGAAGCCTCTAACGTATATTATCTAATTTTTTATTATTTATGGGACCTTTTACCTATTTTACTTTATATTGATTTAAGGTTAATATTAGGTAAGGGATTTCAGAATGACTTAGACTTATTATAGTAGATATGTAATTAACACTTTAAAAAATATATTGAATATTTTTTAAGTGTTTATTCAGACGTTTTCCTTGTTCATAAAATATATAAAATACATTTGTACTCAAAATATATATAAAACAGTTCAAATGAATAAGTTTGGTAAAAGATTGTCTCTATTACTCATATTTATATTTATTCAATGAACCTATTCAAAATTTCTAAGATAGTGCTTTTAAACATGGATTAACACTATTTTTAAATTATAATTAGATTTGAGATTATATAGCTGATATGAAAAATAGTGTGATAAAAATGTGATTTCAAAATTAGTATTATTCTTTGAAAAAAATTCATGTTTTGTGCATATATTACAGAAATTATTGACGTACTTAGAATTTTATAAACACAAGATTTAGATCAATGATTACATCTCTAGAAGGATCTCGAATTAAGTTTACAGGAAAGCGTCAAAAGTATGTGTTCTTTACTGTTATATATTGTTAGAATTAAAATGTAAAAGATAAACTTAAACCCATTTTATGCATTGATTAGGAAAATTGGAAAGTTATTATATATTTACAATTTATAAATCCTAAAGATATTTTGTATGTATGGATTTTTCAATCTATACAAACATTTTTTCAAGTATCAAAATTTTAGTTACAAATTAAAGATAGTGCACTGAAAATTTATGAATAGGTTTTAGCTTGTAAAGTGTTATACTTGAATGTATATGGTTTTTTTTTTAAAAAAAAATCAAAGTATATCCTTTAATTGAGATAAATTAACATAGCTGAAAATATAACAAAATGAAAATTGAAATATATAAATAACAAATATTTAAATAATTAATATACTGTAAAAAGGAAAAGTCTTCATACTTTTTTAAAAAAATGTAAATATATTAAATTTGAATTTTAAAATGTAACATTTTGAAAAACGTAAGAATAACGCAACGTTTAATTTACGTCAAATAACGTAAATCATCACCAGTTAAAATTTTTGTATTGCTAAGAAAGAAATTAGAGACATATTTTTTGTTCTTACCAAAAACTAACAATTTTAAAGTTGTATTTTACACTTTTAAGAGGAACCTACATTTTCTTTAAAAACTTTCGAAAGGCCTTTTATATGATTATTTAATAAATTTATTTGATGAAAATAATGTCAGTAAGTTTTCATCATTCTTTTTGGCATTAAAACAATAGAATAGAATAGAAATAGAAATTGTATAAAATTCGTAGCAAGTAATACAATCAACCAGATTACGCATCCATTCCTGAAGAAATGGTTGAAAGATGTAATAACCATTTATCATCAAAGTTATTACGACTATTCAATCAATCACCGAGATGCTGAAAATGAAATTTTTGAAGTAGATATTAATGTAGACATATCGTAGAGAATGTGTTTTTAATTCCCAATCGAATACATTTTACCAGTTTCAAAGAATCGGATGTTTAAATCTTGCAAATTGTATTTTGGTAAACCGTTAAAAATTCTACGTATATTCCCCAGAGTTGCAATAATTGCGAGAAATCTTAGAGCGAAGATGAATGATCCCCTTTAAGAATTGAATTACGCCAACCGAGATTTAAACAGAATAACATTCACATCCATACTTAAACAGAATGATATTTACATTTATATTAAGTTTTATGTATCTATCTAAGCAGCACGCGTCAATGTGAAAACTTAGTTTGAAGATCTTAGAATATTCAGACTCTTCACAGATGGCATATATGGATATTCTTGGAACATCCATAGGTGATATTTCGAGAGATTTTGGAGTATGCGATTTCCGAATTTCTAACATTATGGAAATTCATTCGCTTGGAAAATGAACTGAAATGGGTAAGCACTTTGCGTTCGTTCCGCCTAGGTTATAATTAGCGAAAACAATTTACGATACCGATTGATCCAAATATATTTATCTTCTCATTCTTTGAACTAGAAATGAGATTTCGTGACATTTGAAATTTTTCTGCTGAGTTCTAGAGAATTCTGAACCACTTAATCGGTATTTCCTGTATCGCGCGAGCGCCCTCTGTAATTTGGTAAAATAGACGTATTTGATCAGGGACTAACATGTTCGAGTCTCGATTCAGACTAAAGACAGTAGCTTGGTTTGATAGTTTAAATTAACGTTGCTGTAGAGTTAGTTATTGATGAGGAATTTCGGTAATTTAGTAATGATAGAATCAAGTGAGGAAGAACTAGAAATGACGTTATGCGTGTGCTGGAATCTCACTTTTATGTTGTTGTTGCTTATGCCTCCTGATCGACATCAAATCAAGGTCCATGGAATTCATCGCGGCTAAGAGCTAGAGTTTTACGCCTGTCGTTAGCCTTAGCTCTGAGCACCATGCCGGTAACAGTACTATTTTGCTCATTTCGACCCCAATTTTGAGGGATAACACCCTGGGAGTGGCCAGGGACCTTCCACCTCTCTTCCCCTTCTTCCACCAACTTCACAAGAGGACTTGCAGCTCTACGGCTATTTAGAGTACCTCCATGCAATGAGGGCACTATACATTTACAAACATCCTCCTGGATTCGAACCCAAGATCTACGGTACCACAGTCAGCGTTACTGACCACTATACCGAATGGGCGGCTTCTTACTTTTATAAATCCCACGTTTCTCCTTATTAGAATTTTGAAGCTAAATTAGATTTAATATGCATCATTTCTCTTATTACGCAGCACACTGACCTTTAGTAAAACACGAACCGGTCACAAAACTTCTACATTTCCGAGCTCAAAAATCACGAATGCACTACCTTGAGCATTGTTTTTGACATCTTCTTAATAGATAACTTAACAGGATGTGTGTGTGTGTGGAAAATTGGCTGTTCAAAAAAATCAATATGTTAACCATATTATACAACAAAAATATTTTTACAATGACTATTTAAAGAAATAGTTAAGGATCATAGTTCTTTTAAATGGTATTTGCATAAAAAAAAGAAATAAGCACACACAAGATAAGGTAAATTTCCTTGTAAAGTTGTAACGAATCTGTACGGAACCTTTCCACTAATCATCTTAGGCGTCTTTTTGGGGAATATAAATTCGCGTATATTTCCAATCAACTCCAAGAATATAAACGGGATATGCAAAGTAGATAAGGTATTTAAGTCGAGCGTTGTAAGTTAGCAGTCATGATGAGGAAGGCTATTGAGTCAGCAACAGTAACCTCAAATTTAGAGGATTCCAGGATATTAAGATAGTGAAGACGTAGCGCTGCTTTTCTACTGAAGAACTTGAAAGCTGATTTAGCCAGTGGTAAATATAATTTATGTACGCTTAAAATAAGCGTTAGTTTAGTAAAATTAGTTAAAGTTAATGAAAGTTAATAATTCGAGTACGTGTATTTCTCGGACCTCCTATTTCGGTAGACCTTACTTGATCTTGAGCGTAATTATTAATTAGTTGCATAATTCGTAATTTAATTTAATATAAAAGGTAAATCCCTTTATTTGACGTATCATAAAAGTATTATATGTTATTAGATTTTTTTTAGACTTGAAATAATAAATTATTATTATTATACAAAATGGATCTTAGTGATTCTTTGCCTCAAATTAATCTTGGTATCCAGGGTGAGACCCAGGGGGGTCTCCACAAAGTAATTAATGCAATTACTTTACAAAAATAATTAGAAAATTGTTATTTTGAATCCCGAAGCATTTAATGCATCGTAATGTTAAATGCTTCGTTCTTAAGTTTTAAACCACAAGTTTTTATTTTTTTCAAAATTTATAATGCTTTATTTAAAACTCAGATTTAAAAAGTATATTCCTCTCACAATACGTACGTAATTGTTTCCATGTTTTAGATAAACAAAATATATTTTTTGACTGTATATATTCATCAAAATTAAAATTCTTGTCTATGTAGGCTCTTTTTCTTCACCTATTAGTATTAATGCTTTGTTTTATATGGTATTTTCCTACATCTACTAAATAATACACCTAGCTGCATTTAAAATTGTGTGGTTATTCAAAACATTTTTTTATAGCGAAAAGTAAATTCATTCTCTTTCAAAAGAATGAAAAATCAAAATATTTACTTTTTTAAAAAAAATGACCAAAACAGAAGTTATTCTTTTTTAGTTTTTTTTTCTGATTAATAATTAAATATTGAATATTTACAGAACAACGACAATAATTCTTTTTTTACCTTTTGCTGTTAAAATGCTACCTATTTTTCTCTTTATTTTATTGATTCAAAATTAGTTTTCTAATTATTTTTGTAAATAGGTTTCAAGTTCTTTTAATTAGAACTCCAGCCACAATTACTATAAGTCGTTTTTAATTTAAGTATTGAAGTGAAAATGTAAATAACTTCCATTCAGTTTCTTCGAAAGAAAGGGAAACAAAACTGCTTTAATAAAACAGGTTCAGCCATATTTTTTTCTTCAGATGAATTTTAATACTTTAATTCTTAGATAAATTCTTTGTTTACAGACACACAATGTATATTTTATGAAACATTTAACTCTCTTTCGAATTATTTCTCAGGAACCATAATTACATAGACAATATGATTATTTAATTACAAGTTACAGCAACGAAAATTAAAATGCCAGAATTTTTCTTATATATTCCATTATTTAAAAGAAAAATATTTAAAATTTATTTTTAAACAGCGTAACATTTTTTAACACTAGTGAAGAATCTAATCGTGATTTTTCTTTTCATTTGTACTTGCAATTTTTTTATTGCAGCTTTTCTAAGCAGCAACTTTTATTCCAGTTTTCTATTATATGAATTAACAATTCTCTTTCTGCAGATTCTGAACATGAGGAAAAATGCATTAATTTGATATTTTCATTCAATGACAAAAGTTTAAGTATTTAATCAAGATTTTATGCGCAATGTATTAATCATATTTTGTTAGTTTCTAGAGTTTTTTTAAAGATGGATAAATCTTTTTCCATTAATTTTTTGTTTTGATAAACATCACAATAGGATTATTATTTTTTTAAATGATACAACTAAATATTGTCTAATTAATTAAAGGATGAGTTTAGCAGACTTGAGCCATATTCTAACAAGTTGTATAGTTTGATGCAATTAAAAGCACACAATGAAACATGACTCATAATCTTAACATAGAAAATGAAGTAATAGTAGTCCATTATAGTAACATTGATTTGATTTAACTTTGTTTTATTAATGTTGTACTCGAAATATCTCAATGAGCTGTTCGCAACAATACTCAGACTTCTGAGTTACACTGAAGTAACGATGTATCACATTAGGTTATTGACAACATTACTTATAGCTTTCAGCTTTAAAGAAATGGAAAGGGAGTGAGTGTATATTAACGTCACTTTATAAAGCAACACACAAAAGCCATTGGTGACGGACCTCGTAATTTTGAACCATAGTCAAGTGATGAAGGCGTCACCAATGAAATGATGAAGTATCACAATGTGCAATGAGCAGCATTCGTCATAACTATGAACGTCAAGGAAATAACAAAGGACGGCAGCAAGTTATTGAAAACCTCACTCTCATAATTCTAATCCTCATCAAAGAGTCAAATTCAAACAGTTGAGATTTCCAAAGAATTTTATACTAATTTGTTTGTGTATAGATTCACTTACAATGGTTAACTCACCCAGTCAAATACTTTAAGAAATTAAGCGTATAGTTTCAAGCAATTTTTGTAGAAACAATAACTTAAACAATACTCTTTATAAATTCATGATTGAAAATGTTACTCATTTTGTTTTCTTCTACTCAGCTTCAATACCTATTAAAAAGTGAATTAGTTTTAAAAAATTTATTAAAATTTATAAAATGTTCTAAATTGTTATTGATATGTTAATAATTTTTTAAAAAATTAAATTATAAAAAATATAGGAACATCTTTTTTAGTCGAACTTATCAGAGAAATAAGAGCAAAACACAAGATTTTAAATACTGAGGGGAAATGAAACTAAATAAAAGTATAGAAACAAATAAAATAGTGCAAAAAAAGTTCTATGCAAAACTTTGAAAATTGTAACGTGTTAAAACATGCCTGCGGGTTCCTTTCTATAAAAAACTAACCACAGTTTAGCTACATCAGTCCAAAAACAACGTATGAAGATTCTTAAAAAATACTTAAGCAAATTAAAATAATAAAAAGTAAATAAATAGAAATTTATTGAAATGAAAGCTGTAAATATACTTTGCACATAAATATAGTAACCTTCCAATAAATACTTTGCACATAAATATGGTAATCTTCCAACTACTGTGAAATTCTTAACAATTTAATTATATTTCAATACTTAAAATCCTGATTACGTATAAATTACTACAATACAAAAATCGATTAATAAAATATTGCTTAATTTTTGTGTAAGAGTTTTAATTTTATAAATTAATATTTATAAGATAAATTTATCACTTTTTCAACAAACTTACTTTTGCTACAGTTTTTTTGAAAAAAAATTATGTTCATTATTTGGGAAAGTAGGTACTTTAAAAGGGGTTTAGGTATACATAATTTATCAGTTCTTAAGACAATGAGCCCTTGGTGGCTGAAAAATCAGAATTATAACATAAAACAATCCCCTTTTGCATCAAAAGTTACGAAAAGGTGATTTCTATATTTCTATAAATAATTCAAGAACCTGTCCTGAAACACAAATATCAAAATTAAAATAGTAAAAATCAGTCAAACAAAGAAGTATACATCTAAATTAAAACACTTAACCTCGACTCTTTTCTTAAACGAGAAAATGTCCTCTAAAATCTTTCAAGATAATGTTCTCAACACGATATGCCGAAACAGATGGTGCAATTTTTTCCATATCCTATATGCTCCAGCGAATTTAAATTGGCTAATCTAAAAGGGTTTGCTTTTGTTTGCTACTTATTTCTCAATTCCGAATTTTCAAATTTAAATATTAACTTGTTTCTGTAACTCAAAATTAAAACTTTTAGTTTAATGTTTTAATAAATTCATATTTTTAGAGTCGATGTTCTACAACCTATCTTACAATAAAACAAGACGCGTAACCGGAAACACTAAATGATCATTATATAAACCTTTATTATTTAAGAATAAAATCTAGACAAAAGAATATTTTAAATATTTTTTCTATCATTTAAGTTTAATACAAATTAATGTTATAAATCTTGTTTTCAATTTAACAATCTGTCTCATGATGCACTTCCATTTGTCGAATGCGCAAAATATTTTAACTTAAGTTTATTCATTTGAAATGTCAATGAGACATTAGCGTTTAATTTATTTTCTGTAAAAAGCCGAGTTGCGAATGCAGCTTGTTCATTTCACCTTCTAACTGCACACGCGAGAGTCTTAAGAAATTCTCGATTAAATTCTTCCTGGATTTTCTTGTTAATTACATTTAGTATAAGAAATGAGAGTAGATTTTATTTCTTTTTTAATGTACGTAAAGTATGATACAAATTAATGTTAGATAAACTTTTTTCGACAATATTTTATCTCATAATATTCGAATCAACTGCATTAAAATACAGCTAAGATTACATTTTAAAAGAAAATATAATGCTGTACATTCGATAACTGTAAACTGTTCTTTGAAAGGATATTTTAGGATATTCTAACAGCCTTCAGGGCGCTACTAAAAATAGCGTCTAAAATGTAACTATTTCTGATGGGGATACTAAAAATTATTATTCAATTTGTCACTTTAATACAGTGTAAATAAAAAAACAAAGGAATTATTTTTTTAAAAAAAGAGTAAAACATGTATATATTATTGCTCTTTTTTCTAACATAGACACTATATGTGTGGAATACAACTTAATAATTAAGAAATGTGCGTGTTTTTTCAATCTGATGCACTTTTTATATTACTGTAGAGTTTTACTTAATATATAATGCAAAAAAAACAGGAGAATGCATAATAGTAATATGTAAGATACAAGCTTATAATCCTACAGTAACATATCGTCAAAAGGTAAGAATTATTTCTTTATTATCGAAAGTTAAGCTGATTTTGAATTTCTTCCGAAGACCACAAAATTAACAACTGTGTGCTACTTTTTGGTGAAACACTCTCTAAAAAAGCATTAATTATTATTTAATTTATTTATAATATTGTTCATCTTAGGTTCTTCAACTTTGTTAAATGTTTTATTTAATTATCAGATTTTCCAAAATTCTACATTCGTCAGCACCATGTCTTATAAAGTATTTTTTATACATAATATTTATAGATATAACTATTTTCTACTCTATCTGTTTCTCTCCCCCTCTTTCAATCTCTATAAATGCATGTGTTTATGCATATATTCTTATATGTATATGTACGTATATATATATATATATATGTACACACCCACATATATACTATAGCTAAGGACATGGGATTTATTTTAAGAAGAAAAAGTGAATGGACCTAAATGCAAACATATAATAATAAGAGAGATAAAAGAGCCTCTGTGTGAGTTACATGTATTTCGGTAGTATGTGCCATAGAAAATATCAACACTTGTGGGTCACTCGCATAAAACTATATTTTTGGCTTAAAGTATCAAGTAAATGCAGATATTATATGCATCAAGTAAATGTTGATATATATATATATATATAGTATAATAAAATAAAAAATAAAAAATTCTAAAACCTATAATGCCAAAGAAGAAAGAAATTGGAGTTCACGTAGATACATATGTAGGTAACAGATGTAGATAGAAACAAAGTCTTTGGACTAAATTGGAGACCTATTATGATTTTTAAGGCTGTCGCTGAATTAGACTATTGGTTTAGGGTTAAGCAATGCGTTATGGATCCGTCTTTCCCAAACAGCATAAATTTTCGACGTAATACAAAAAAAGAAAATTAGAGTCATGTTGAAAAGTTAAGCCTATTTCTAACACGTGGATGATAAACCTGACAATACAGTAAAATGAGATTATGAAAAGAGAACAATAATGAATCTCTCAAGGAGATGAATAATAATAAAAAATTTCTATAGAAAAAATTAGGATAAAAACTTACATGTAAAAATAAAGATTATATATATATATATATATATATATATATATATATATGTGTGTGTGTGTGTGTGTGTGTGTGTGTGTGTGTGTGTGTGTGTGTGTGTGTGTCATGATTTTTTAGACAGAATCAGATTAAAGTTAGAAAAAGTGAAAAGACGACCTTTATTCTTTCATTTGTACATCTGTTCTGACACCGAGAGCAGGGAGGAAAAGGCACGCCATGGTGGTGGTTTCAAGTGGATAACACTTGAAAAACATATGGTAAGTATCGCTGCTTTGAAGAGGGTGCTTGCAAGTTAATGCTGACATATATTGACTATTAAATCTAACGATCTGGAATTAGATATGTTTATTGGCTAGGCCATATGTTCGGAAGAAATAAATGGGTGATTAGTTTGATACTTGAAGATGGGAACTGAGAAAGATGAGTCAAGTGCTAGATAGGGAATTTAATTTTTAATCTAATTTAATTATCCTTACATTTATATATATGTGTGTGTGTGTGTGTATATATATATATATATATATATATATATATATGTTGTATATATATATATATAAATATATATGTTGTATATATATATATATATTGTATATATATATATATATATTGTATATATATATATATATTGTATATATATATATATATTGTATATATATATATATATATATATTGTATATACATATATATATATCAACATTTTCAAAAGCATTCAATAGCAATTGAAACTCAAAATGACTTATTCCTAAAATTTATTAGAATTTATGCTATGAGTTAAATTTAGTTTTCAGAAAGCTGGGTATAAATTCAAATAAAACTTTTAACGAAATTGAAGTAAGCCATTTCTATCGGTCAGCATAAACATTCGTTTTAATGGTTTGTGAAAGCAATTTGAGAAATGATAGTATGTTTAATATAAGAATAGTATAATAGTTATTTAATATTTTGACAAACTTTATAAACGCACCACTTATTATTGTTATGTTAAATTTACTTCGACGTTTATAAATGTTGCAAATATATCCTGTTACTCTCTCTCTCTCTCTCTCTCTGTATATATATGCAACCCTTTCTAATACAGACACTGGTAACATTTTCAGAATACTTTTTAAAGTCTGAGAAGCCCATTTCTTACAAACAGGAAGTACCTTATGTTACGCTTGGAAAACTTCCGTTGTAAAATACGTTTTTATCCAAATTTATTCAGTGTGTTCCTGTTAGACTTGCTTTACTACGCATTTGTTACTTTGTGGGCAAAGGTCCAAATTTAGTTTACGCGCCATCCGTTTCGTTTCACTTTAATTCATGATCCTCCTTTTTGAATTTCTGTCTTCATGAGAAAAGTATTTTACAACTATGAATAATGCTTATTAAAATCTCAGTTTACTATCTCTGGCTAGTATATACTTCACTTATAATTAGTTTAAAAGAAACATGATACAGATTCGTTTTTGTAATTTGCATCGATTTTTTTCCTGTAATGTTAAAAACTTTTCTGTTTTTTACAATAGTAAAATAATACGTTTTGTAAATCTAAACAGTTAGTTTTCCAATTAAATAATGTTTATTAAAATCTTTGTTTACTTTCTCTGGTTAATAAATTACTTATAATTAGTTTAAAGGAAACATAATATGCTCCTTTTTGTAATTTACATGGATATTTTCCGGTAGTGTGTTAAAAATTTCCCTTTTATTACAATAGTAAAATAATTTGCTTTGTATATCTCAAAGATATTAGTTTTCCGAAAAATATAGTCTAAAAATCTGTCTAACCAATTCAGTTTATACCTATATAACAAATAGTCATATCGTGAACTCATGTCTACATTATGTCCCAAGTTCGAGTCCTGAATCTACTGGTTAGAAGAGCTAAAGTAAGCTAAATCTGTTAAGGTTCAAAATCCTCACATTGGCCTCTCATTCAACCTATATATGTTACTATTGCTAGCTGGGTAGCGTAGTTTGTTTGTCGCTGGCTTTGTACACCTAAGGTTGTGGGTTCACGAAATTTGTGGGTTTTCATAATGCAGAAAATCTACAGTGTCAATGTCGTATGATTATGGGGCACATTAAAGATAATTAGAGTGCCTGTTTTGCTTGGATGATCTCGGCAAAATTAAATTCCTAGCACCATTTCTCATCGTCAGAGCGCAGGTGCTTTCTTCTGGGGAGGAAACTGGGCATAAAAATTACATTGTGGTGATTAGTATTCCACCTGTATGGGGCTCACTTAAAAATAGTACCAACTTCCGGGGAATGCACCAGGTCTGTAATGGTATATACCAATTCACAGCCCTAATGGAAATAAGAAAATGTGTTTCTAAACTGTAACATTTACCATCTTAGGATCAAACGGAAATAAGTTATAAATTCAAATAAAATAAGTTATACGCGTTATTAACGAAAATATATTAACACTTAAATTAAAATACATTTCGGTTCAATTTAAATAACTAAAACTGACATTTTTTATACTTTTTTAAAAGTTTTTATTTGCAGTTAAAAAAAATTTATTTAATCTCAAAATCAGAAGAAAGTGTGATAAATATATATATATATATACATAATCTACAGTTTCTAATTATTTTTAGTTAATTTATCAAAAAATAGACAAAAAAAGATTCAAAATAGTTGAAAACTACAAAAATGTTGAAACCCCCCAAAAATTCTGACAAGTTTTCAAGCAAAAAATGATATAAAGAAAAATGTCAGAGTTCAATGATGCAATAAGAAAAGGCAAATGGAAGAAGGTTTTGCTGATGCAGAAGATCATGAAAAGGCCGTCTTCAGATCATTCCCCTCCCCCCTCCATTCTTTACAAACTCATGACATTTTTTATTTCAGAATGTCGAAGTTTAACCACTAAAAACATCATCGTAAACATCTGTTTTAAATGAGCAATTTAAATTCAATATACCTACATTTTAAACATTGCATTTACATTCCTTGAGATAGAAAATAACACAATAGGTATGTTATTTATTCTTTTGCTCGTTTAAAGAAGCATTTATTTTTTGGCTTTTAAAATTCAAAACTTTCTTCGAAGCGAAGCATTAGATTCTTGTCAAATTATTGTCAAGTAACAAATAACAGGACGGATAAATCCAGCATTCTTGTATGTTTTTTGAGAAGTAAGACACCTTATTTGATTATTTAACCTTAGCTTTTAAGAGCTGAATTAGACCTCCAAGAACTTTTAAGATCCAATGCTGTAAAAGTTTCTTATTTCTTTAAATGAGAAAGTGGTTTTACAAAAATTTAATTGAGCTAAAATAATTAAAATAATATATTGGAATAAATATTTTTTTAAAGTTTGGTTTAATTAATAAAGTAATTATTCTTCTCAAATCACATTACATACGTTTTCTTTATAACGAGATTTTACATTGCTGATCACCTTTGAAATACTTCTACTATTAATAGATACATATGTGTAAATCCAAGGAGAAAGGCTATTAATTTAAATGAAATGAGTTCGTTAATGTATATTTACGCAACAAATAAAGGAATAAAATTCGGCAGTTGATAAAATACGTGTAATTATTTTTTTTTTAAAAAAAAGTGAATGAGAATCAAGAAGAAAATATGCTCAAAATAAAATGAAAGTTTTATTTATTTCAGAGAGAAAAAGAAGTGGAATTTATTGTTAAAAATTGTGTTCTAAGCAGAACCTAAGTACCATCTTTTGCACAATTCAAAATAAGTAATTGATAAACATTACTTTAAAGAAAATCAAAACATTTGTCAATAAAAACATTTATTTCCAATTTGATTTTTATGCAGATTTCGTAAAGAAGTATTTTATAAATATAAAGCATAATACATGAATAAATTCAACGTAATAAAAATAACCTACTATTCAGTACCACACATACTCAAATGTAAGCGAAAGAATTATAAATTTCCATAAGTCTTGAATGTTAGTAAAGTTTTGAGCTAATATATACAAAGATTCGAGAATAAAAAGTATTTATGGAGTTAGAGAAACCCCGCTTAGGAGCAATTTTCTGGTAAATAAGTCAAGATAATATGCATGATACATAAAATACGTGTTTGATATTTCAAACAGATTGTTTCTGTATTTTACACTTCGAGCAGCGACTTTGTTTTAAGTATTGATTAAATTTTAAAAGGAGCTTAAAATGAGAAAAAGATAAGTGTAACCAAATGGATAAATTTCGATAAAGAATTCCAGTGATGTCAATTTGAATAGTATAGTAGGAAGTATTGTATCACTTTCCTTGATTTTAACTGCGTTTTTAAATTTGTTAAACATCTTTAAATTTCAAAATAGGTTACAGTCATATCTAAAGCTTTATGGAATCAAACATATTTTTGTTTAAATATAAAAATCTATTACATGCATGTTTAATTTAACCATAAATAATCAATGTAAATTATAAGTTTTAATTTTTTTTCATTTTCTTTGTGAATTCAAATGGATTAAATTAATATTGTTTAAAGGTTTTGAGCTGTAGTTATTAAAAGTGTTTTAATTATATAATTATAAATAGAAGTAAGAAATCGTGTGTAAAATATTTGTAATTGTATGAAACTGTTATAAAACGATTTCTAGTAAAAAGAAGCCACCTTCAATTTTACTTTGAAAATATTAAATATATTTCCCGAATAATTTAAGTGTTTTAAATGGAGATATTTGAAAAGTACCTATCGCCTTGTTAATAAATGAAACTGAAATAAACATAAATTATATAGGCAAATACAAAATTTAGCAATGATGGTATAAAGATTCATATTAGGGGGATTACGTAGAGTAATCACTTATTCACAACACTTTTTTTTCTCAAACGGGCTGCATTTTGGCAGCTAAGTTTTTGCAGACACGGCAAATCCCCACATGTGAGAGTAATTTCATTAGCAGCACCATCTAATGGCGACTCCCGCTACCAAATTTTTTACGCTTGGATTTATTCTAATCAAGCTCTCGTTGAATGCTAAATATTTCCGTGATTTTCTTTTGCTGAGAGTACCAGAGCCAAATTGATACTCAAGGGATCGTTTATATGTCATATAATTACACATGACATGCATGCCTACGATTTTCGCATCCAGAAAATCAATCAACTCCATCCAGGATCTAATTTGAAACCTTGGGCTTACGAGGTGGCCACGCTACCTCTAAGCTCCCGTGACGAAATTGCTCACAAAACTAAAAACAACTGGGCCGTGGGTAGCCTAGTGGTTAGAGCATCCAACTCCAGACCGGAAGACCTGGGTTCGTTCCCCGATGCCACCAAATACCCTCCGAGTACACACGGAGTACGTGCTCGTTAAATGAGTGGGTCCGAAGTCTTGTGGGCTGAGCCACAAGCGCAAGGACTGAAGAATCTTTCAATCCCCTTCAGTTCCAAGCAGAAATTGTGGAGGTGGAGATAGGTGGTGTTGCCATCTATCGACCCTTCGGGGAATTTCGCCGAGCTAAATCGTACTGCACCTGTATGGTGCTCAAGGCCAACACACGACAGGCGTATTTCTAGTCCCTTGCCACGATGAATTTTGTGGCCCTCGATCTGACTACGTAGGAAAGGTGGCATTAGAAACAACAACAACAAAAACAACTAAAAAGCGGTTTATGCAATATTGCACATAGAATTTTAGCATTACTCTGAAGTATCATGGTAATAATGTTATCTCATAAACTAAGTTTGTCAGTATTTAATTCCTATGGATCATCTCATTCATCTTAATTCATAAAATTCCTTTAATTAGTTAAATAAGTAGAATGCTTAAGAATCTAGTTAGCATAAACATTCCACAAGGCGTAGAACATTTAGTAATGTTTAATTAAATTAAGTTCTTTGTTCCCTTAAGAATCGTTATGGTTAAGGGAATTCATTTGAAAACGTGCCAGACAAATATATACAAAAGCATACGTTTCATCTTAAGGTAAACTTTCATCTTCAGTGACTCTGTTTTTTATAAGCATAGTCGAGGCATTCTTTTTAACGGGGAAATGCCTCAATATGGATTTGTCTGACTCCAATCTGTGGTTGTTCGAAGCCTTTATAGCTTGAAACTATAGAAACACATATTTACAAAAGAAAAGAGATAAATTATACATTGTGCTCTTTATCCAAAGTTTTCAAATCATTTAATTAAAATTAGTTTGATTTTAGTAGAATTTTTAAGTTTAATATTTTTCTCTAACGTATTTTATAGATATGCTATCAAATCTATTTTCTTTTAAAAGTTTATAAATAAGAATGCTTTTTATAAGGATTAGGTTAAACTTTTGCCTTTCTCTTTCTTAAAAACGACTTAATCAGTTCTTATAAAAATATTTCTGCAAATAAGACTTACTAAAAGCACATTTGGTGAAAAATAACAATCTTCGTATATGCTATTTATATCACACTCATTACTCGATTAAACGTTATAAAACTTAAAATCTTCCTTTCCCATTTAAATAGTTCAAATAAAAATTCTACTTTAAAAAGGCTTTAGGTTGATTAAAAAGAGGATCTAAGATGCTAGCGTATATTATTATTATTAACCAATTTTTTTAACCAAACGCTATAATTTATTAAGATTTATTAATTTCTTTTTTATTAACCAGTTGGTCATATTTATACATACTTAGTAATGTTGTTCAATTTCCGTATATTTAAAACTACCTCTTTTAGAAATTAAATTTAAATCACCTTAATTATTTATTATGAAATCATTCCTACGGAATCCACCAATGTTATATGATGCATGGAACAAAGTAATGTGTGAAATATTGATTTCATATTCGTGTATAATTTCTGAAATAAACTTCAGAAAACGTTTGGGAAAATATTAAGTACATAGCTGTAACGAGTGCCACTTTCAAAAAGGTTTTGTAAACATATTTCTTTCAAGATTTTCTGACAGTAAGTTGTACACAACAAATTCATTTTTCTTAATGCAATACTTAGGGGTATCGTAAAGTTTTAATTATTACTAAGAAAAAATTGAGACATCTGGAAAATGTTTTACTGCATATTAATTAATTTTTATTTACATAAAGTTGTAGATTACAGTTATTAATATTGTTGTATAATTTGTATAATTTGTTGACTTTAAGAAGTAATATAGATTCAAGAAACTGTATGGAGCACATAGAGGCCCGTAATGCAAATAAGTTCCTGTATTTTTCCAGCAAATACATGATAAAATGATGGCTATTTATGGAAATGAAAGTCTGTAATAATGGGCTATATGCGAGCTCTATCCTCTATAACTCGGGATTTCTTTCATCCAGCCAAATTGATACCTTGAATTAGAACAATTCCATTCCAAACTGAACGTCACTACCCAATATTATATAAGTATCCAGGAATATGAAGAATAGGAGGAGTTGTGGACAAAATTACTATGATAGTACTGCCTAAACTCTAGTGCATATCTATATTTGAGTAATATAATACATCAGAGAATTTTTCTTTGGCAAGTTTCGTAGGTTGTATCTCATTTAAGATAAGTACCCATTATTTCTTAACATTTAACTTGTCTTATCCACATATCACATAATCAATTCTAACGTTTAAATCAATAAAGGTAAATTATTGTGAATACCTGTTTGTGCAATCATTTTATGTCTGATTTAATGGCGTCCATTCTGCTTACGGATCCCCTCGAGAACCCCAACGATCAGAGAAATCTTCACCTCAATCAATATTTGGAGGATGTACCGCGACAAGTCTGTCATATGTCCCTGTTGTCGCATGGAAAAGCAATTCTCAATCTAACCACATGTCTCTCTCAGAAAATACAAGAAGTGGAAGACCATCAATCACTGATGGTGCCGTAGTAAAGAAAGTGGTGGACTTTATTCTATTTTATCAAATAGCAACTATCCAAATGATTTTGAATCACACTGATCTTAGCTTTGGCAATGTGTTGAAAACTATTCACGAAGAACTACACATGTCAAAGATGTCAGCTCCCTGGTGAATACTACTCCAATGTAAGAACTTTGGATGACAAATTTAAGGACCATATGCCCCTTTACACGATTCCCCGTTTCGTACTTTCATAAAGTACGAAACTGGAAAGCGATTAGTGAACCCATTTATTTATTTACGAAGTAAAGAGCTAAAAATCTTAATGCCTCTCTCTATAAAAGTTTGGGGCTGAGGTAGCCTAGTGGTCAAGGTATCAGATCATGGCAGGCATGTCATGAGTTCATGCCTAGTACCACTTAAGACCCGTCGTGTAGGGCAGCGATGCACATTAAATCTGTAGAGAGCTGAAACGTCCTCCCGTTGGTGGGGTGGGGTAGTTAAGAGAGGGGGTGCCATCTCAGGTGTCGTCCACGTCACTTGACCATGGTTCAAAGTTACGTGTTCCGTCGCCAAAAGCCCTCGTGTAGCTGGACAGTGCGATGTTAAATTTCACTCACTCTCTATAAAAGTTACTCATAAAATCATTGACATGCGAATATTATATATATATATATATATATATATATATATATATATATATATATATATTAGACAGATACTAGTTATAAAGAAAAAAATTATGGTAAAAAAGAACTAAAATATGAGAATGATTTAGCGTTTTCTTTCAATATTTATAAAACATGAATTTGAAAAAATGAATATTTTTCTACATAGCATGTGGATGGATATCAAATGGTAGGAAACGTGATGAAAAAATGACTAAAAGTAGTAAATAATAAATGGAAAGATTTTCTGACCCACAAATAAAAAAATAAGATTATATAAAACACCTTAGGTAAAATTAAAACGGGAACACGTTTAATTTATTTGGTTTTCTGCAAATTTTGAAAAGTTTTAAAGAAAATAGCCATTAGGGTTCTCTTTCAATGTCTTTTTCCTTCACTACTACTTTCTTAATGAATTCAATAAATCCACTCTAATAAGGCACTTGATTTTTTTTTTAAATATGTGTTTGAATGCTAATACCAATAGCAAATGCAGTTTCAAGGGTTATAGGGTGATAAATGCATCACACAGTTTTACTTTTTTATATTTTAACTAATGAAATATTAACTGTTTAGAGCTTAAACATATTTAGAAATAAAAATAAATTCCAGAAATAGCACTTATTTAACATTTAAGTAGAATATTCTGCTTGTATACATAAAAATCTACTTTTAAAAATATTTTCTTAAAAATATTATGTACATTAAAATAATAAATTATTTAACATAAACTATCCTCTCCCTTAAAAATAGAATGTAATTAATATTTAAAAACATAAAAATATCTAATTATGCCTAACTTCTCGAGATAATGCAGGTAATGGATAATTAAATTGTAACTAATCAAAATTAATAGGAATGCACTTATCCATTTTTATGAGAAACTCAAAGCTCGGAAAACATTATTTAAGTTTCCCTGAACTCTAATTAAACAGACGTTAGAAGTGGTAACTGTAAATAATGACTCAGTACTTGGACGATATCTGATTTTATTGTTCATTAATTTTTTTCAATTTCAATTTTCATCAAACAAATTCAAGCAAGCACAACTCTTTCAGTTTTATCATTTCCTTTTTTTAAGTTAAATTTATAAACTCGGTAACATAAAATATTCGTAAGTGTTCCTTATTATGTCAGATATTTGTACTATAGCTTTTGTGTTACTTCTATAAGTGCGACACATTTTAATAATCAATTCAATCAAAAATCAATCCATAAATTGGAGATTTTTTAGCTGTATAAGAAAAATATGATATGCATACATACTAGAAATCCTTAAAAAATGCATTTTGATTAAACAGTATTACATTTTTCAACATAACACTCTCCCACAAAAATGAAATACCATTTTTATTTTGTAAAGAACACTCTTTCTAATTTAAAACTTTATGTTCTTTTTTTTGAGCGAAATGATACATCGCTTCAATTATTTTTATCGGTTTTTTCAATCTGTTACATAATCATTTCCTTCATTATAAAAATGTATCGTTCAAAATAAGTGTACATAAAAATAATACAGGACGTTATAAAACAATTTTTCTAGTTGCGACTTAGTGCCCTTAAATACTTTTTATCAAAATAAAATTAATTGCAAGAATGAATTCCTTTCTCAGAATGAGAGTAAGTAGCTATTTTTTTTATTAATTTTTTATATCTGATTTATTATCTTTGGTGTAATTTAAAAAGAAAGTTTTCATACAACAAAAAGTTTTATTACTTAAATACGCCAATAACAAACTGGTTAATTATTATGTGTAAACAGAAATCTTTTACTATCATAAGGGAATTTCTTAAAAAAAATATTGCAAATACGTAAGAAAATAATCCTAAAATTGTCTCCCATTATATAAAGGAATCACTAGCTTAAAAATTTTATTAAAATAAGAAAAAAAATCTTGTAAAAAATATGACACTTTAGAAAGGTTTAACTGTCTCAAAAATTATTTATTGTTTTGTGTTTTAAACTAGATTGAGGAAGATTTTTTTTAACTCCGTTCTCCATGATAGCGCCTTGAAGACAATTTCTAAAGCCAAGCCACTGTGAAACCAAACACCTGACGGTAAACGAAAAAAGGAAAACTAGTAATGGAACCTTTCTCTTCTCTTTTCAGTGGAGAGTTTACGGTATTGCTATCGCAATGTTGCCAAAAATATTTTTTCCTGAAAAAATGAAACAAGTTTTAAGTGGATTTTCCAACTGCTTCAGTTTCAAGATTCTGCTTTAGAAAAAGAATAGAATAAGTATTCATGCTGTAAGGTAAAAATGGTTGTGAAACAGTTTACAACTGTAGTTAATGGTTGTTCACTCTCCCAGAGACGATTGCAGATATTTTTTCAGTTTTCTAAAATTAAGTTTTCTGAGAAGATAAGATATCGACACATTTACAGCTTAATTTTTGTCCAAAGAGAGTGTTTTGCTGAATCAATTGCTTTTGGAAAATCTTAAAACTGAGGAATTGCATCTTAATTTAGGAAAAATAAATATGTGTGTGTGTTTCACTTTTTTTTATAACATAAATATACCTTTTATTGTTTTACGTTGAATTTCTTCGTAATTTTACTCTAGCACAGATTTATTTTAAAGCGGCTTATTGCCTTAACTATACGTTTTTATCTGAATGTCAGTGGTCTTCAAACTGTGCTCCACGGAACCCTGGGATTCCACGAGTCACAATAAAAAATTCGAAAAGAAAATGATAAATATGCATGCAAGATGGATTCACATTCTCTTTGAATATATTTTTTCTATAACCATAAGTATCTCAATCTCATTACTGTCATTAAAATTAAAAAATTTATTTATACATAACTTTATTTTGTAATAATTTTTAAACTCTTATTTCGTTTAAAAGAATATAAATCGCTTTTTTATATGTAAACCAACTATATTATGAATATTCTATTGTTCATTAGCCCGGTTTCCATGAAATAATTTTATACTCGTTAGTACAATGTTTCACAAAATTAAATAGTTTTCTAATGGAAAAATCACCTTTTTTTCAATTGTGGAAGAAACACTTTTCATGAAAGTGAAGGAACAACTTATATACCGACATATCAACAGATTCCCTGTTAAAATCTAAATTTAAGCATGAACAGCTCCTAAATTTTAGGTTACAAATTTTTGGAAGAACAGAGAATTCAAAAATTGTCACACGCGCTTGCAAACATTTTATTGCCATTCTGCACAATGTATTTAAGTTAAAAATATTTTCCAATGTATGGGGCAACAAAAACAAAAATATAGAAAAAATTAACGCAGAATATGAAATGCAACTGCAGATAGTTTCAATAGATCTAGACATCGGCAGTTAGTGTAAAAATATGCAAGAACACAACCCAGTTACTAAATATAATGTACGGATAGGTAACACTTGGAAATCAAATTAATATTATTCACGTGGGAGTAAATTACATTAAAAATTTTGAATAAAAATTACAAAACTTTTTTTAATTATCTTCCCAAAAAGTACCTGTATCTCTCTCACACACACATCTTAATCTACTTTAAATATTATTTCAATATATATTCTTTTAAATACGGAATGGGTCCCTCCGAAATAGCTTATAGTTCTAAAGGTTCCGAGAGTCGAAAATGTTTGAAGATCACTGTAATAAAGCAATTGAATTGGAATTCGTTTTTGTGTAAAGACAAAAATAAATACTCAGAAAATTGCAACTTTGGTTCTAAATTCAAATGTAATCTATATATATAGCTAAGTTCTAAACTTCATTCTTTAACAAAGTCTTATTTTCAGCTTAGATATATTTCAATGAGTGTTTTATTATTATTAAAATAATTATTTTACTTCATTTTGGTGAACATTTTAATATAATTTATTCCTGATGTATCGAAACAGTGAAATGATTCCTTAAAAATAATGATTTTTTAAGAATTTAGGTATTTTTTTAATATTAATACAAGTGTTTTTTTTCCTTACTTAGAGTAGATAAAACAACAAACAAAATTTCATTTTTACGTAAAAATTCATTATTATTAACTAATCGTGTTTAGAAATAAAGAAAGCATTTCATTAAACTAATGTTTATATAATAGATAGTTAGCTCCCATTAAGAAAAGCATACTGATTATTCAATTTTTTTTTTATTCTCCTCTTAAAGAAAATAGTAAGAAATAGAATATTTTCAAGAATATACAAAATATAATTAGTTTTACTTTACTTTAAAATAATAACTGTTTTATGACAATTGGAATTAATTATTGCATTTGTAGTTTGGTAGTAAAACTAAAGTCATGGTTTCAATTCCACTTTTTTTTAGAAAAGTTTGGTTTTATGAAGATAAATTAAGAGGCTCAGGGCTGAAAATATAAACAATTTCCAAATAGATGCAATTCCTTAAAATTAAAATTAAATAATTCATATATTTTACACATTATTTATAAAATAATGAGATTACAAAAAGATTACAAGAATTACAGAATTTTAACATATAATCATAATTTTAAAAATTATAAACATATGAAAATAAGAAACATTTCTGTAATAAATATTAATTACTTTTTACGTTGCGCAAGCTATTTTCTAAAATAGCAGTCTTTGATGAATAAAACTTCGTAGAATTATAAAATGTTTCATACTCTTTAAACCCTACCAAATTTTAGTGCTGTATACCTTTTTCATTTCAAAATATTTGAAAAAAATTTAATTTTTTTTAAAAAAATTTAAAAATGTTATTATTTTTATTTATTAAAAAATATAATTTATTATCCTATTTTTATAAAAATGGTTACAGTGTAATAAAGATACATTTAACTTTATAAATCAAATTATTGCTAGTAATTAGAGCAACAATTTTTGAAAATATCCTGAGCAACGTAAAACTTAATTAATATTTCTTACAGAAAAGTTTCTTTTCATATGCTAATAGTTTTTAAACTATGATTATATTTCAAACATTTTGTACTTTTCGAAACCTCATTTCTGTATAAATAATGTGTAAAATATTCGAATTATTTAATTTTAATTTAAAAAAAATTACATCTATTTGAAAATTGTTTATATTTTCACCCCTTGAGACAAAATTAACACTCCTGAGACTCCTAAACTGAATCATGTCACCCTTACACATGCATGCATCACAAATTTAGTTCAGAGTTAAGCCAACTTCAAATCACTATTTAAAAGTTTCATGATAAAACTCTAGTGTGAAAAATGTATTTTACTATGGTCCCATATTATGAGCTCTTGATTGATTGATTGAATATTAACGTCGCACTGTTCAGCTACACGAGGGCTTTTGGCGACGGACCACGTAATTTTGAACCATGGTCAAGTGACGTGGACGACACCTGAGCTGGCACCCCCCTCTCCTAACTACCACACCACACCAACGGGAGGACGTTTCAGCTCTCGACAGATTTAACGTGCATCGCTGCCCTACACGGCGGGTCTTTAGTGGTACTGGGCTCGAACCTGTAACAAAGCAAGCCACAGTCCGATACCTTAACCACTCGGCTACCGCGGCCTATGAGCTCTTGAACCCTTTGCATTAATTTATTAGTATACGATCCCATAAAGAAAACTTTTCATTCACAAAAGTCGAGAAGCATTACTTTTAACAAAAAATCGTCTTTCTGATTAAATTATTTGCTTATGCGTTGTCTATTATAACATAGTAAAATTACAATAAATAGGTATTTAATTAATGTTTGAGCAAACAATCAAGTTAAAACTTTCTTAGTTACATTAGCGTATTACAGATTATTTTGTAATCAAACATCTTTTTAGACCAGTGTTTCTCAAACTGTGGGGCGCGGCCCCCTGGGGGGCGCGAGCATATCGAAAATAAAAGATTTTAAAATAATTAATTTACTGGAATGAATTAAAACAAAATACTTTCAGGCATAATAAAAAATGCACTTTAACTCTGATATAATTTATAGGCGCGTGCGCGCGATATTACGTCAACAAAAATAAAAATTTCTTCAATACCTAATTAGCTATCTTTCATCCTATAAAAAAATAAGAAAACTTTTATTTGATTTGCTGTAATCCCATGAGGAGAGATATTTTTTACTACGCTTTCTGTTTAAACCTAACATACAACTCTTTCAGAGAAAAAACAGATTCCAGACGCAGAATCGAAAAAATTTAGGAACATAAAAAATTCATCACTGCCATTATTCTTGAAATACTGCACATTATAGCTGTAATCTGTTTAACCTTCTAAGTTATTGGTACAGTTAGTTATGCCCCCTCTCTTTATGTGTTTGTTTCTCATTTAGGGAAGTTGTAAGTAATGGATTTCTCTGTTAGGCTTTTTTGCATGCAAAAGACTTTTATGATATTTGGAAAACCACAGAGAGCACACACACACACACTTTGAAGGATTACTTGGCCAAGACTTATTTTTACGAGTTTTCTATACATATGAAGCATAACGCGAAAAACGTTTTACACAATTTCATATAATCATAATGAATACACTTTTTACCCGGAATTGGTCGCGGAGGACGCACAAATTACGAAATCGTTAATTCTGACAAAACTGTTTATTTGTTACCAAAGAAAAATTGAAAAGTCCTTGAAAGTAGGTAAGTAAACTTTCTCATAATTAAATTATTCACTGGAATCACAATTTGTATCGTGTACAATAAAATAATCATTAAAAAAAAAGGATTAGGGTGACTCAATAACCCCGATCGACCATATCGAGTGCGTGCCTGCTCCCGAGTTAAAACACGTTGAAGTCTTTTCGCTTTTAATATTTAAAATAATACAGTTATTCTTCATCGAAATTTTATATTATTGTTCATTATTTAACATCAAATATAAATGCTAATTCTGTGAGGCTTAAAATTACCATTCGCTTAAAACTAATTATAATTTGAGCAACCATTTTAAAAAAATCATTTTAAATTTTGTAAACATTGTCGAGCATTTAGCTTTGCACTCCTTACAATTCAGCTATTACATCAATAATGTTTTATTTTCTTATAAATGAACTCGTGCAAAGAGCGGGCACTTCAGCCGGTATAGTTTTAATGTATCAGTGCTGCACAGAGTATTTTATAACTAATTAATTAATACTAAATTAAGAACAAGTTTAATAAGTATTAACGATTTCCATGGGCTTGTCTTGCAAAGCAAAGTTTTTATAAGAAAAATGCTTATGATTAGAAATTTACCCTCTGAGTTATTTTTCTATATTTAGCAGATATCTATATTTTGTCTTCTGAGCAGCCACCGCATTTTGCAATATGTTCAATTTAAAAATTAGAGAAAGGAAAAATAACATAATAATTATCCTATTATTTTATTTATTTATTGCTTAAAAGTTGTATACAAAATTTAATACTTATGTTACTAATTTGTGTGGTTTATAATTAAAATCACCTATTGTAGCTTTAGCGTCTAAATGCATTATATTATTGCATTCACTACATTATTAATGTATAAGGAGGGCGCGATAAAAATTGTGATCGAAAAGGGGGGGGCGCCAGTATTGAAAGTTTGAGAAGCACTGTTTTAGACTTTATAAACTTTTTTATTGATTCTTATGATGTAATTATGGTTAAATTAAATAAAAATTTCTAAGCAAATATTTGCTCTTGAATCTCGAAATAACAAACTTAGAAAAGATTTCAGACAGATATTGATAAAGAACGAAGAATTTAATTTATTTTTATGGAAATACATAAAAGCTTAATGCATTGACAATGAAAAATAAAGATCTGATGCATATGTGTTGCAGTAACTCGTTAATGCTTATTTTAACCTTTCTCCTTACTAGAAATGTTCAGATATTTAAATGGTAAATACCTTCTTTCAGAATTTCTAAAAATAACTTTTCGAGTTGTCAATTAGCAGCTGAAAGCAATTTAGTCGTGCTTGTTTGTTATTGCAGTCTCCAGCATTTTAAATTAGTTGCTTTTGACATTTTGAATCAACGGATTTCTAGTTATTTACAATCCCTTTCAAATTATATTATATGATGTGCTTGACAAGTTTCAAATATATTAAATTTTTCTTGAAGCTGATTATTTTATGCTTCTTTCTATATGGAAATGAGAAATTTGAAATGACAAATTTTTCTGCTCAGGTATATACATATATTATCTCAAATATTAACTAAAATAATTCGAAGACACACAAATGTTTCCTTATATTTCGATTTAAAAATTGCTAATTGCATCAGACTTATAACTATATTATCAACTTTGGCTGCATCTTTTAAAATTTTAATGCATTACTTCAGCGTTTCTCACACTGTGGGACGTGCCCCTTCCCTAGGAAGGCGTGATAACTCTACGAGGGAGGCGAGAACATATTGTAAAGTCGAAAACGAAAGATTATTAATCATTAATTTACAAAATTATTAATTTACTGAAAGTAAAGTGAAACACAAAATATAATCTGATATAATAAGAAATAAATACACACTTACACTCATATAGTACATTTGTATCAATACTACACAATGTATTTTATAATTAATTTAACAATACTAAGTAAAGAACAAGTTTAATAATTACCATTGACACCTCATGGGCTTTTCCTTTATAAAATTATGTATAAAAATTAACAATTATCCTAATATTTGGTACGATTTATAATTAATCCCTTAACTACCGATTAAAAGTTACGTGATTAGCTCCCCAGTCTCACCATCAATGCACGCATGTGATGTATTGGGGGGGGGGAGAAAATGAATAAATAAGGAAATCCTTCGTAAACACTATCAAGGTCCTTTTACTGCAGTCCAAAGGCTTGGCAATAGATTTATGAATAACAGTGCACAGAAAACATCGTACATTGGAAAGACTTATTTTTACGGCCGGGGCAATTAACACTTTGGCTGAGTGAGACGTTTATATACGGCGGTGGCACTTAAGAGTGTGAAGGTCTCCTTGGACCTCACTTTGAGAACGAGAATAAATAGGAGTCATGTAAGAACCAGAAGCCATTTCTATAAACAACTTTCTTTATTTGGTTATCTTATCCAAATAGAATCAAAGACTTATTAACAAATATGTTTAACTAGTATTATGAGGTTTTAAAGATAATATCCTTTAAATTAACTTAATTAATGATCAAATTAATTGACAATTAAATAACGATCACGCAAAGATTACCACGAAAAGAGATCCCAGAATTATATTTAATAATGTTCCTATTGAACATTTATCTTTAATCTCACTATTAAAACTTTAATGAGACTTTAATTATAAATTAATAATTACCAACGGAATCTCAACTCCTCTTGAGAGTAAATTATCTCCAGCAAGAAATCTTCAATTTAACTTCACTATATCTTTCTGCTTCAATCTCTATCTCCTACTGCTCTAACTTTACTATTCCGTTTGACTTAAATACTTTATCTAATCTGCATAACAAGGAATCCTGTCCGCTTTTTGGAGTTGATTGGAAATAGGTAGGGAATTAAATTTCCCTAAAAAGGACGACTCAGAAGGTTATGATAAAGTTCCGTATAGATTTGTCACAAGAGGTTTAAGTTGTATTGTAGCTTTAACGTCAAAGTATAGTATTACTGAGCTCAATACATTATTATTGCATGGAGAGAGGCGCGATGAAAGTTATGATTGAATATTGGGTCGCAAATGTGAAACGTCTGAGAAGTACTGCATTACTTAATTAATTTGTTTTAAAAATTTTTGAACCTTTGCGTAAATTTTATTGTTATAACTACTTAACATAAAGGAGTAAAAAACTTAAAAATATTTTCAAAATCCCTACAAATAAAAATATAAAATATACATATAAATGAATGCAGATTTGAAATTGCTGTCTTTCTTATGTAACTTATTTTATTACTTTCATTTACATTTTTCTTATATTTTTAAATCAATATTGATATATTGATTATGTCATGTTGATTCAGAAGTTCAAGTAAACAACGAACAAAAAGTTTCTCTATAAAAAACAAAATAAAAATAATGGTTTTATTTTACATAAAACGATATACACAATGCTCTGGGTAAAATATAATGAGTTCTTGTATGATTGGAAACTATCGTTGGAGTACTTCGTATACTTGTGCATGATATGATAATTACATTACTATGTAATGAATATTCATCTTTTCGAAAGTGATAAACTAATTAGCCATTTAGATACTCTTTCAGTTTTATTAAATACTTTAATATTTTAATCAACTTATATACTTTCAAAATTGTTAGTTAAACTACACTGAATTCTTGGAGACTATTGTTTGACAAATAAGAGTATTTCGTATACTTGCACCCGATATGAGGATTATATTACTTTGTTACGAAGATACATGTTTTCGAGAAATAAACTAATTAACCATTTGGATACTGAAGATGTAGGGGTGCTGCTATCACCATCCCCACCACACGCCTATGCTTGTTCATTCACTTGTAAGGGAAGAACTGCATCAAGCAGTGATTTCACATTAATAATCTCCTTAAGTTTTATAAAATAGTCCTGGGAGGGTTACCCCCTGTCCACCTAATGGCGGACCAATCCTCATTGAACGAACTATACAACTGTTCTCTCTCTCTCTCTCTCATACTCATATCTCGTCACTCTTTATACTCAAACTATAATTAACGTGTATTATGTGGTTTTATTTATATTTTTTTATCTCAAAATTCGTTCTACGATCTCTATTTCAGTTAAATTCATGCCTGAAGCTACATTGTCCAATACTTCATTGATAAAATCCTGAGATTTTGATAAACTTGTAGATTTTGCAGCTTCCTAGAAAGCTGAATGGATTGTTAATATGTCTTCGTATGAGGAAATGCCTTTCTTCTCACATAACGATTCCAGTCCATCAATCGTTGCGATATTTTTCTGCGAGAGCTTGCAATAATGGATTATAGCAATTGTATTGGCGACATTATATGAAACGAAGGACATGGTTGCCAATTCAGCGCGTATGTCATACACGAAATCATGAAATCACCAACTTGGCGAGTTATCTTGGCATTGTTGCGATAGTCCGTAATAAAGTTATTACAGAATCACGATAAACTTTTTTATGTAGAGAGATATAATACTTTAAGTAACTATGGTGCTTTCTAAATTGTTAAAAATAAAGTATTTTATTACTAATGATGGAAATACAACAAATTGTGATTTTCTTTTAGGAGTTTTTCGTATTACGCTATCAGTTCAAATTTCCTTTAACGCGAACTGCCTTACAACGCATCTAAAAGAAAATATGAACTTTTTATATGTGTTACGTAGCTTTTATATTTTTTCTATTTCCTGCACGAATCATTGAAATTCATTTGAAATTGTCTCTAAGATTTTTCAGTTAAAATACAAAGCCTTCTCTTTTACATTAAATGCTTCACACAAATGCGTTATTCTTAAATCAGTGGAAGCCATAGATTATCAGCATGAAGAATGTCTATTGCAGAAGCCAAAGAGCAACTCTCTTTATCACAAACCAATTTCAACGTATAGGCTAGGGCGAGAGAATAGTTCTATAAAGAACTCGAAAAGGAGACCTTACATCTTTGTTAATGATGATGGTTCACGAATCCAGTAAAGTAATAGAGATGTGTGTGTGTGTGTGTGGCTGAAAGAAAGAAGAGATCACTTTCCTTCTGCACTACAATTACAATGCTTTCACAGCCTTGGGCTAAGTGGCTTTCTTTTCACGGTGAGTGATGTTGTTATTGTTCACACTTCTTTCTGTAGAGAGTGCTTATACCATGGTTCAGAGAAGGCTTTGGGTGTACTAAAAAATACTAAAAACTTGTAAGAAGTCTAAATTTTTTTAAGTTTTAGTGAGTAATTTCTAAAATTTTTCAAAAAGTTAACTGTCAAAACTTAAGTGCTAAAGTTATGGTAATAATACTTTTATTAAAAGACTTCGTCATTCATTCTCCACCTTGTTTTAACAAGAAAATCATTAAAAAAGCATTATATGATTTGTTTGAGAGTAAGTCTGCTAAAAACAGAGCGTTTAAATTTAGAACAGATTAGTACACTAAATTTCTCAAAAATTTTGTTAAAATGTTACCTAAATAATATTACTATCAATATATAACAAAGTAATGCAAGTTTTAACGATTTGAGGGAAAAGCGTTATTTTCTTTTAAGTAAGTTTAAGGAAAACTAATGACGAAAAATTGACAAGAAAACCTTGATAGTTAGACAGAGAGCTTATTTTTGAAATTTTGCTGAGGCATTTTAAGTGTTAAAAACTAGTGTTCAATCATAATAACTAGTTTAAATGACTGAGAAATTGTGACATGATTTGCGATGAGACCAGAAAAGTATGTTTATCGAAAATTGACAACTGATTAGCTTTCAAAATTTTAGTAAGACTTGTTGTTAAAATGCTATCTTGACACTAGAAATATTCACAGCCAGGCAATTCAGGTTTGAGTGACTTAAAATTTCATTTATGTTAAAGTAAGTTTGAAAAACATTTTATTGATATTATTCTTACTGCTTTATCATTCTCTATTTTAAATTTTATCTTTAATCATCATAAACAACGGAGTTCACATTTCATAAAGTAGCTCATGAATAATAAGGATGCAGACTCACATTTAATTAATGAATTTTTCTTCAATCTGCTACTAAATTTCTTAAAGCTTCATACATGAACACAAAAGTATAAAATAATTGTAATATTTTTTCACTAAACTGTTTTTGTTATACCTGTTTCTTTTAAATGACTCGTATCTTTGAAAAATATGAAGCATTGATTAATCTATAAGTCTATTAAATCATCTATAAGTATGAAGTCTGAAATTACTTGGATGAGAAGAGTGCAAAAAATATTGACATATAGATTGACTTAGTCAAATTCGTGACGAATAACGTATTGAGTTAACTTAGCATCAATGGTAAAGGAGGATTTCTTGGGGCAAGATGTGATATTCCAGTTAATAAAGCACGCAACCTGAACAGTTCGTATAATTACACAAATGCATGAGGCAATTGTGTTTGCGTGCACAATCATCATTTTCTAAGAAAAAACTTAACGAAATCGATGCTAGGAAAATTTAGCTGTTCTCATAGAAGATGTCACTACCATCTGTTAAAAAGGTTTTCAATTTTGCATGCAAGATTTGAGATTCATTTAGTTATTACCATAAAATAATTCTTCTGTTAACTAAACTTAGAGAAAATGGTAGAATTTTTTTCTTCTTAGCATAGGTTAATTTAATTTAAGAGTAGGTTAAAAGATAGGTAGGTCTTGATAACTATAGATTTTTCTAGTACTTTAAATAAACTTTTTATGTGGGAAAAGTAAATGAATCTGGCTTGACATAAGAAACTTTCGTAAATGTTGTTAGACTTGGCAAATTCTTAAACTTTTCGGAAATTATAATTTTTATAATAATGAACTCCTTGATAGGGAATATACTCAAACATTATATACCGATTAATTTTTATGCATAAAGTAATTCTAAAATGATTAAAAGCCATCAATACATCTTTTAAAAAATATATTTGCTTTGATTTCATAAAGAATTTTTATAGAACTTATACAAGTTCATTATATTTATTAATTACAGTTATTATTCAGTAATAAAATTGAAATGGCTAGTTTAAATTGTTTTGAATTTTATATGTATGTATACGAGGGTTGACGCAAAGTCAGGGCAACTATTTTTTTTTTAAAGGTACCAGTCCTGTTGGAAAATGTGACATATACAGACGAAAGGGCAAGGTGTTAACTACATGTGTGGACAATGAATAGCACTGAAGTATTGTAACACTCTAATTTATTACGGCAGTACACAGGGCAATATAACCTTAACTGTGCAAAAGAATGACAACACAGTACACATAAGGTTGACATGACAAACCTGGGTCTAAAGACCCTCAATGTAGTCTCCTACTATTGTCACCACATACTGCCAACGATGTGGAAGGCGCTGAATACCATCAGCCTCAGCATTTGCCACACCATGTGTGAATCAGGGCACCTGTTGGTGCATAGCATTAGAAATGTCCTCTCGTGTTGCAAACCGTCTACCATATATTGTTTCCTTAATCTTGGGAATGAGATCAAAGTTACAGGGCAAATTTTTCCTTTGGAGAACGGCTACTTTGAAGTAAGCACGCTGTTCAACACGGGTTACTTCCATCTCACACGACACTTACCAAATGACTTGATTTCACAGCCCTCGCTGCGCTTCTACCAGCTATCACAGATCCATCTGTTGTTCTGTATACACATTATGCTTGCAGAACTTCTGCTCGACCCATACACGTTTGTGATCCGTTCACATATATACAGGAAAAAAAATAGTTGCCATGACTTATGCCCCAACCCTCGTATATATATATATATATATATATATATATATATATATATATATATATATATATATATATATATATATGATAATTATTATATATTACTCTATTCAAAGATATATATCTGTCAAAATAATATTCAGTTACGGAAAACGCTGCAAATTCTAAACAACGTTTTGACAAATATGTGTACCTTGAAAGATTGACTTGTAAATGAAAAAAATTTTAAAATTTAGAGTCTATATTTATAATTGTAATAAGCAACCTCAAAACAAAATTTCTCTTCAAACTTTTAAGCAAAGTTTACCGAAAAACTGATATAACATTTAACAGGGAATAATGCAACTATTAATTAAAAGAAGAATGTCATTATAGCAATATACACATAAATGTTATTTTTTTAAAATTAAATCTTCCAGAATCCTATTAGTATTCAAAATTTCTTAGCAGAACAAAAAATAATAAGTGTAATAAAATTTAGAAGAAAACGTTATAAGGGATTTTCTTCAAATAAGTAAATGGTATAAGTATATTATATCCAAATTTTTTCTGTAATACATAGTTTTGATATAACTAAGTTAGTTACTCAGAAGTATCAGATGAGTTATTAACTGATGCTGAATAGTTTAGTTCTGAAAAAAAAGTTTCTTTTCTCGTAAGTAAAAAACATTTCTGACTCATGAAATTTTGAATGCTATTGTTTAAACTGAAGAAATTTCTTTCCTTATGATAAACTTCTTGAGTACATTGTATTCATAGTTTTGTAATCTTTAAAAATTTTCTGCATTTCAGATAACTCCCACAATTAGGAATGAAAAATATTTCTATATTATTCCATCATTTAAAAAAATACAACCACTATTTTGAAGTCTAGACTATTTAGATCCTTTTCCTACCAATATTATTTAACCATAACTTTACAGAAATAATTTCTTTAAGAGAAATTTGCCTTTGATTTGGAAAGGAGATGCGATCATTGTGTTTTGCTTATATCTATGTTTAAATAATAAACTGGTACGCAGCTACTCAACTAGATTTTATCAGTTATTTAATTTAATTACTTTTATTTCAATGTTTGATGAGCGCTGAAGAGTAGTCGCAGAATCTTGATCTTAGAAATTCGCGGGAGTGGTTCTTAGAGATTGCACCTCTGATCTCCGTAAAGGTCATCTTATGGAATAATAGAGGCGGATGTGCTTGCATCGCGATTTGCTAATTTTTCCTTGTGGTTTGATTAGCAATAAACGAGAATACGGTATTATATGATATTACATTTTCATTAGTTTAATATAATTCAAAGTCATGAGACATATTTCCGGTAGTTGGCTATGTAGCTCTGTAACAGAGGTTCTTTACATGAGGTCGAACGATGAAATGAGCTAGCAAGGAGAAACACCTACTCATTATCTTTATTTTTTGTAACAATTACTTATAAATACGTAAAATAAATCCAACTAACATCAATTATACCATTTACACCATCACCACAGTTTAACTAGCTCTCTAATAAGAAAACCATCACTTTTAAATAAATTCAAAAAGATCACATTTCTATTTAGAAAACTAAAAATATCACGGCACATTTTATCAAATACTGTTATCAAGAGTATCACCTCACAAGTAGTATTTAACTGTTATTAAAACTCAACAACAACAGTCAAAAAAATAAAAACATTATTTTACTTGAAATTATCTATTACATAAGATATTAAATGGCATTATGTATCATTATATGCATATATATATATATATATATATATATATATATATATATATATGTATATGTATATGCATATGTATATGTATATATATATATGTATATGTATATGTATATATATGTATATGTATATATATATATATGTATATGTATATATATGTATATGTATATGTGTATATATATGTATATGTATATGTATATATATGTATATGTATATGTATATATATGTATATGTATATGTATATATATGTATATGTATATGTGTATATATATGTATATGTATATGTATATATATATATATATATATATATATATATATATATATATATATATATTCTATTAACATAGAAGACTGTATATGTAGAAACTATAATGATTTTATTGACGGTCATCATAAACATGTAGTTACTGGCAACTTAGACATAATCAATGACAAAATTTTAAGGGATATAATGAGTAAAGGCACTAGTTTCAGAATAACTGTTTCTAATAACAACAATACTGTTAAAATACAAATTAATAAAGATATAGATAATTTTATTACAAAATCTGCAATTAAATATATGGACTACCTATGGAGGCATTTGATGAGTATAAGTACAATATTTTAAAAGACCTTTTGAAATTTAGCTACCCTTCTCAGTATGAATTTACTGTTAAAGATATAAAACAGAAAGTTTATGAATTACAAAAGAATTTTTTCATAGTTTACATTGATAAAGTACCTGGTAACTATGCTGTGATTTGTAAGTATTTTTATTATAATATGCTTAATTAACACTTTTTAAATAATGATTCTTTTAAAAAAATTGATTTGTCACATAATAAAATTAGTAATCGTATTATTGCTTTTTATAAAAAAATAGGTTTTTGTGTTCCTAAAATTAAGTATCCATATATATTTTTAACATCAAAATTCCATAAAAGTCCTGTTAAATTTAGAACTGTGACAAATGGTTTTAATACATATATTACTACTGCAGGCAAATTACTTCATAATATTATACAAAACTTTATTAATCAGCAATGTAATAAAGCTATAATTAAAAATAGTAAAGATATTATAGATTTTTTCAAAAATAAAAATATTTATTCAGTTCATAATTATGACTTTGAAGATCTTTTCAATTCTATTGATATCATTGGTATTATTAAATTAATTTTAGAAAACCTAAGTTTTCATAATCTTAATATTAATTTTAACAAATTTAAAACTCTCATAGATTTTGTCATAAAAGAAAATTACATTAATTTTCATGGTTCATTATATAAACAAAATAAAGGCCTGCCACAAGGAGGCCCAGTAAGCAATAGTTTGGCTAATTTATATTTACACTTTTATGAATATAATTATATTATTAATAATGACTATTAAATATTTAGATATATTGATGATTTAATTATTTTTGGTAAAAATAATAATTTAAATCCCAATATTAATTTTTATCCGGCTTAACTAAACTTAGTTAAAATTAATAATAATTCAATTAAAACTATGTACTTAGATGTAACATTGCATATTAAGGATTTGAAATTACATAGTAATATTTATGATAAAAGAGATGCCTTTAAATTTAACATTCTTAAAGTGTCTTACTGGAATTCAAATTTATCAATATCTATATAGAGAAATATTATTTTTAACTATATTTATCGTAATAATGCTTTAGTTAGTGATAAAGCTAATATTTATTAAAACATTAATAACTTTTTTAAACAATGTATTGGACATGGATATTCTGAAAACTTTCTTTACAATTATATTTCTAATAGTTCTTAATGATATAAAACTTGTATTAATAACTTATTGACATTATAGTTTTTTTAAAACTAATTATACAATTATTAAATAGATGGCGTCACATGTTTAATAATTCAATAATATTATTTAAATATTTCTATGATTCATTTATATTTTACACTAATATTCATATCAATATATATTTATGATTTTTTAAAAGTGCATATATATAAAACTTTATATTATTCTATCATAATTTAACTTTATGCTGAACTGTTTTCGCTCCCTTGTATTTGGTGGGAAACATAACCAGTTGATACACTCCCGAAGTAAGTCTTACTATCTACGTTTTGCATCGAATTTAAATCTATAATGTGAATACTAGTAGGCTATAATTTTATAATTATATTTTTCTAGTTTAGTGATTTTATTATAATGTTTAAATTCCTTCAAATGTTGTTCTTTCCTTTCCTATTGGTACGTAGTATGCCAAACTACAGGTGAAGGTTGGCTGGCCCTAAAACTTGTTTAAACCTGCAATCTTTGTTACTAAGGCAGAGAGTTTGTTATTGTACTACTGTGCCTATTTCTTCATATTTAGTATAGTTAACTATCTGTGTATTTTTATGTTTTGGATTATATATATACACTCAGGAATATTGAAAAAAGCGATCCAAGAAGAAAGCATCGGATTGAAATGAAATTTAATACACATAATGACACCTATGAGAAATTGCTCCACACCCGTACACGGTTATCATCTGTCCCCAAAACAAACCGGGATTCATCACTAAACACAACCTTTTGCCAATCTGTGACATTCCACATTGATCTGGCTTGGCACCACTGTAAACGCAGTTGCCGATGTACCGGTGTTAAAGGGAGTGCACGGAAAGGGCGCTTGGATTTAAGAGAACAGGGACATCATATACTTTCAAATAATCGATGTTTCAATTTTAGTTCTAAGAAATAGTGCTTATTTTTCTGAATCTAAAAATGTATAATACTTATATGCTTGTTGATAAAATAGCCCTAAAATATGAAAAATAAAAATGTAAATAAATGACCACGCCCCTTTTGACACGCCCCTTTGAACTTTAAATATGTAGTTTCCCCTGTGTTTTATCTATATTAACTTTTGATTGTTTTTTTTTCGTTTGAATGTTAACCCCGCTACTTTTTAGCCACGCTTGTGCGTGAGCTATTGTTCCAAGCTGTGTGACAAAATTTCTTACTTTAAATTTCGGTTTATGGCAATGTTTTGAACCGAGTTCGTCTATTCCGAAGTTTCTTGTGGCATACAACTACTTAATTTTACATTAATTTTCGTAAGAAATATTTATTTTTTACTTATAATTATTAATATTCATAAGATTTTAAAAGTATCTTAACTTTTTTAAACGAGTAATTATGCCAAGAATAAAAAAATTTGGCAGAAGGAAGTATAGTAGCAATCAACATAAAAAGCCTAAACCGACTGAAGAATTGCTTTTGAATTCCGTGGAAAGTGCTTCTAGGAGAAAAATTAAAATACCGGATTTACTAAAAGAACAAGATTCTCAAAATGTAAACATAATCGTTGAACTGGATTTATTATCTTCCCTTATGAAAAATCTCTTATGTTGTAAATATTGCTGTTCTTCAGAGAAAATTGAGCTGAGAGAAGATTTAAAAAGTCGTAGAGGTTTAGCTGTGAGTTTGGAAATAATTTGTCACAACTGTGGAGAATCGACGAGTACAATGTCATCAAAAATATCAAATAAATGTTATGATGTTAACCTAAGATTGACATATGGAATGAGAGCTATTGGAAAAGGTGGAGCTGCTGCTCGAATATTCTGTGGGCTCATGAATTTGCCTCCACCACCTGCAAAGTTTGAACGCCATAATTCTTTGTTTTTAAATGTTTTAAAAACAATTAGTGAAGACTCGATGAATGCAGCTGTTCACGAAGCAGTCATAGCGAATGATAATAATTCAAATATAGCTGTGGCTGTGGAATGCACATGGCATAAAAGAGGCTATTCTTCATTGAACGGAGTTGTATGTGCTACGTCTGTTGAGAACAGAATGGTTATCGACTTTGAAGCTCTCACAAAATATTGTTCTTCATGTAAGGGTAAAAAAAAACCATGTGAAAATTGTGCTAAAAATTACGAAGGATTCAGTGGGGGAATGGAATGTCGGGGGTATTAAGTATATTTCAGCGATCTGAAACATCACGAAAAGCATGTTATACGCAGTATCTTGGTGATGGGGACTCAAAAGGATTTCTTACTATAAAAGAAGCAAAAGTATATGGCGACACAGAAGTTGAAAAATTAGAATGTGTTGGCCATGTGCAAAAGCGTATGGGCACAAGGCTGAGAAACATTATGAGCAAAGGCATTAAGCTATCAGATGGGAAAAATATTTCGGGACGTGGACAGCTAACGCTTAAAGAAGTGGACTCAATCCAACATTATTATGGGTTAGCAATCCGTAAAAATTTGTCATCTGTGGAGGACATGAAAAGAGCCATATGGGCTATTTATTTTCATAAACTAAGTACTGAGGATAATCCTCAACACGCTTTGTGTCCTCTTGGTGAGGATAGCTGGTGCGGTTATAACCGTAGCATTGTTACGGGGGAATTTTGTATTCACAAGCATTCTTTACCCGAGTCAATTTTATTGAAAGTGAAAAAAGTGTTTCGGGATCTCACAGAGAAGGACTTATTGAAAAAGTGCCTTCATGGAAGAACACAAAATCCGGTAAAATCCTAGGAGGACCCACTGCTGTTTTTGGCGCCAAAAAGCGCCAAATTGAAGGTTTTCAAAAAGGCGTCAATGACGAAAAACTCTTGGGAAGCGCAGGCGTCAGCGGGGGATGAAATGGGCGTTTCGCAAAGATGAAAACGAATAAATACATTAAATTAATCATTACATAAAGAAAAAAACGGAGAAAGCAATGCAATTCATTTTAAAAAAGCATTCTAAAACCAGTGTGTACAACATGATTTACATTTTTAAAAAAGGACGAAAGGGACGTTTCGCAAATATAAAATCAAAGAAATACATGAAATCAATCATTTTAAAAAAATTTAAAAGGCAATTACCTTACGCTTGCATTTCGTCATGTTCCGTTGGTGGATACACCCTTGCGATGGATGCAAGGAATTCATGAAAATTGCCATCCACCAACTTGTGACCTATTCTTATTAACTTTCAAGACATTCACCACGAACACATTCATGCTCTTGCCAAACCAATATCTCGTCAAACGCAAGATAATTATTATAGCAAGTTTGCTTTCGCTAAACCAAGTGCCCTTTCTCACACTCCGAACAACGTCGTGGCGATTATCTTTCGACTGGTTGCGGCAACGCCATTCGTAGCCGTCAACCGTTCCCTTTCGTTCTTGCAAACGCATATTTTTTTTAAACCTCGGACATTCATAACGAGAAGCAATTAAATTAGCTTTCATACACCATTCTAAAATGTCTCTTTCTTCCCCTTTGTGCCCAGGAGCACAAAGAAACCTGTCGTAGCCTCACTTTCAATTAATTTCCTTTCACACGCCATTCTTAACAACAACCGGTGGAGAGCAAACCTTCTCAAACGAAGTCAAAATGACGTTTTTTCGAAAAGGCGAAAAACGTTGTACTTTTTAGGGTTGCCATTTTTTCGGTGATTTGAAAATCCAAATTTTTGGATGAAATGGAAGGGTTACCATATTGTAACCTTTATCGCTGAAAATTTGGCGACAAAAAATTTGGCGACCAAAAGTGGGTCCTCCTAGGATTCAATCCAAAATCCCAATGAAAGTTTTAACAAATGTATTTGGGAGCGAATTCCTAAAACAGTTTTTGTTGGCATTGAAACTTTCAAATTTGGAGTTATGGATGCTGTAATTTGTTTTAACGATGGATATGTAAGTAGGATAAAAGTCTTTGAAGCTCTGGGCATTAAACCAGGATACAACACGGAACGTGCCTTACTTATAATTGATAACAAACGAATTTTGAGGCTGAACGTATAGTAAATAAAGTGTCATTGGAAGCCAGAAATAAAAGAAGGTCTTTAAAAAGGAAAATGGATAAACAGAATTTAGATGAAGAAAATGAATACCAAGCAGGGAAATATTAATCAAATCTATAATGTAAGGAGAAATTTTTTTGTTAAGTTTTATTATATTTTTTCTCGAATGTTTAATATTTTTAAATTTAGGTACACTTTAAAAAACTATTGTAGCATATTGTTTGAAACCTTTTATATATCTAAACAGGATACATGTGCATACAGTGAACAAAATATCTTTTAGTATGTGTCTAATTTTTTGAAAATTAATTTTATATGTAAAAAAAGAAAATTAAGATTTTCATAATTTTAAGGTTTTAAGATTATTTTTAAGAAATTATGCAATTATATAAATATAATTAGTTAAAAAACAGATTCATTATGTTTAATATGTTACTTTATATATATTTGTAAATTTTTTTGTATATTCAAAGAATATTTTTGTAAGAAATGGTACCTATACATGAAAATATGTATTACAAGATCTCGAAAATTATGTTCATGTTAACTAAAACAAAGGGAAAAAAACATATGAATTTAAAATTACTTTTGTAACTCTAGAAAATAATTAAGGATTATTATTAGTCATATAAAAATAGGCAAGGAAATACTAATTAAGTGTATAATATGTGAAAATATTGTTTTTTTTTTTTTTAGTTTTTTCACTTTTTCTCAAAAGCATATTTTTTTGCATTTAGGTACATTTTAAAAAAAAACTATTGCACTGTATGATTCCTGATTTTTTATACTTCTATACAAGATGCCTATGCATATAGTGAACCTAATTTTTTTCTATTAAAATAGTGCCTAATTTTTAAAAATTGTTTTATGCATAAAAAAGCAGAAAAATAAAAAAAAAAATAAAATTTCAAAGTTTCATAATTTTTTTTAAAAGAAACTAAACTAAAATTTTACTAAAAAAGGGTTTCACTGTATTTTTATGTATTGTTTTATATATGTGTAAAAATATTTTGCATAAAAAGGATACTTTTTTAAAAAAATGGTACCTAAACATAAGTATATATTACGAGTTCTCAAAAATTATGTATTACTCAAATTAAGTAGTAAAAAAAAAAACTTTTGGAGTAAAAGTTATTTTTGTAGTTCTACAGAATAAATAAATTATCTTTATTATAGACATAAAAAATCTAAGCTCTATTGGAAATTTTAAATGATATATGTCTCATAAACAAAGGGTCTTAATTTTGGCATTTTACTCTTTCGAGCATGTCCTGGTTCCCTTAAGATTTGCTTCTGCAAGGTGTCTAGAAATTGTTTGTGGAACAATTACTACGCCTACGTCTGCTCGTATCGTTGAACGAGTCACCGTGGGGTCCCCAAGTGCTTGTCACACGATCCTTCGAACCTCTCTCCCCGTGGTCATCCTGGTCGCTCCAAACCCGGTTTTCCGTGCATGGGTACCTTCTCGTGTCCACTGCTCCCAACAATTTCTAACAGCCCACTCCGAACGGTCCACCAACACGGCGCGTCGACCAGCCTGCAGCTTTCATCCCGATGATCAGGACTCTCTCAAACTCGCTTAAGTGTGAGAAATATCTTGAAGCACGTTTACCTGGTATGTTTCGCTTACCAAAGTCTTCCTACAATCGTTGGGTAATCGTCACATTTATGAATCTTCGAATTTGCGCTGGCTTATATAGCACCCTCTTCCTGATTGTAGTGCCACCTCGACGTGTATGAGCATGCGTATTGGCACAAAACTTGGATCATTTGCTTACCACATTACACTGTACTTATTTGTGAAGTTTTGCGATTGTACTTAACTTCCTTCATGGGTCGCTATTTTCAATGTTCCTGAGTATGTATATATATACACTGGTGTGCAAAAATTAAGGACGAGACGGTTTTTTCAATATAACTTTGTACAAAAGCTTTCCAAATCAACACATTTAATACCGTAAGATCCCCAATACGTAAGGACATGTGTAATGTAAGCAACACTTACTAAAAGAGAAATCAGAGGGATAAAAAGAAGCTTTATTGAAAAAGTAGCATGGAGCGCAATGCGACTGAAGGCCGAAACATCCCTGTGGTGGGTGTCTAGCAAGAAACATCCGGTCTTTAGTAGGGGATATGATCTCTCCTGACTGCTAGGCAGGTTTCACAGCGTCTCCCATGCTGAGAATGAGGGTGTCAATGAGTTGTTGAAGCATTGCTGCCCATTCGTCTTGCAGCGCCAATCGAAGCTCCCGAATCGTTACTGGTGTTAAGGTACGAGCTGCCAAGCGTCTGCCTAGAAAATCCCATACATGCTCGATGGGATTGAGATCCGGAGATCGTGCCGGCCAATCCATACGTTCAATATCCTCACTCTCTAAGAGCTGTTCAGCAGCTACTGTGCGATGACATTGTGCATAGTCGTCCATGAAAAGGAACTGCAGACCCATAGCGCCTCTAAAAAGACGCACATATGGAAGAAGAATCTCGTTACAATAACGGATCCCGTTGACTGAACCTGCATCGAAGATGTGAAGGTCTGTACGACTACCAAGCATGATGCCTCCCCAAACGAGAACACCGCGACCTCCATACCTGTCCCTTTCAATGATGTTCGAGGGATGATTGTGGCTTTCCCGCTCTCTCCAGATGAATATGCGATGAGAATCGCTACTCAAACTGAATCTGCTCTCATCTGTAAAGAGTACTCGTCCCCATCCATTGTCTCTCCAATTCCGGTGTTCCCGGCACCACAGAGAACGCCTTCTCCAATGCGCAGGCTTTAAAGGTACACACCGTACCACCGTGCAGTCTTCTGGCCACGGTAAAACGCGATATCGGTCGTCCAGTCGCCTGTGTCGTGTGTCTAGCGATTTCTCCCGCTGTCTGCCGTCTGTTTCTTCTGGCCTGTAAGACAATGTACCGGTCATCTGCGGGTGTGGTTCCTCGTGGACGACCACTACTGAACCTCCGGATAGCTGTTCCTGTAGTTTGAAATTGTCTCCAAAGTCGTGAAACGATGCTGTGAGCAATTCCGAACTCTGCAGCCAAACTTGTCACACTGCGGCCTTCCTCCAACTTCCGAATGATTCGACCTCGGTTAAAAGCATCCAGATGTCGTGTAACAGATTGATTATTCGCTATTTCTCGCTGAGTCAGCAACTCGGTGTGATTTTAACTGCTATACGGCGTGCAATCTCTTTGCCAGAAATACTGATCTTACACCGACAACATGCTTTATACTACTCAGACACTCCCCCATTACGTCTACCTGCATATTTGCGCATGTGCTACCGTACATCACCTTACTTAATCTCCTGATTGATCTTTCTGTCCGCTCTGCCTCTTCGTTCAGCTGATATGCTAATTTTTCGACTTCGTCCTTAATTTTTGCACACCAGTGTATATATATATATATATATATATATATATATATACTAGCCGTTACCCACCCGCTTCACTGGGTATTTCACGATGTGGCATATATGTATACTGTTTACATATACATTAATTATTGATATCTAGCATTAAGAATTCGATTGCATTGAAAAATATATTTATAGCTGTTACAATCTCACCCATTGATATAAAAAAAAACATAAATTATAATATCTAATTTCTGTTTATGTCTAAAGTCGAAGTAGAAAGATTTTTTTCGCTCACTTAACCTAATAATCAAGTGGATTTCCACCAAAGCAACTTTCAGTGGATCTCTACTCCATAAAATAAACATGCGTGCTGAATTTCAAGTCTAAATCTAACAGAGCAAAAACGGAATTTTTATCATCAATACCTCGTTGACAGCATTCTTAGCGGATTCCAATTCAACAAAAGAGACATGCAAACCAAATTTTATTATTATAGTCTTAGCAGTTCAAAAACGGGAATTTTGTCTATCAATACGCCCCAATAACTCACCCGCTTCCTCCTGGAGTTGATTTCCGTAAAATCCCTTCTTAGTGGAACTCTATTCAACTAAAGAAAAGTGCTCCAAAAATTTCAAGTAAATGAGTTAAATTCAAAAACAGGAATTTTTCTACAACACGCCTTAATCCCTCGCAAACCCACTCCTTTGGGGATCAGTTTTCGCAAAAATCTTTGTAAAAGGAACTTTATTCCATGAACGGAACATACCTTCTTGTTTTCAAGCAGGTGGTTCTATTAGTTGAAACGCGGAAATATTTATCTATTATACGCCCCTTAATCACCCTCAGTGACCCTTGGGGATCAATTTTCCCCAAAACTATTTTGTAGCGGATCTCTACACCATGAAAGGAATTAGCTTATACCAAATTTTAAGACTGTACGTCTAATAGTTTTAAAATGGAAATAATTATGTATAACGCCCCTTAAGCCCTCGCAACGCCACTTAGGAAACGATTTTCACAAAACCCATCTTACAGCGGATCTCTACTCAATGAATGGAATCAGCTTACGATATTTCGAGATTTTACGTCTAATAATTTAAAAAAGGAGTTAATTGCCTATAACGCCACTTAATTCTCTACAACGCCACTTGGGAGTAGATTTTCACAAAACCCATTCTGTAGTGGATCTGTACTCTATGAAAGGAATCCGTTTACCAAATTTCAAGACTGTACGTCTAATAGTCTAAAAATGGTTATAATTATGTATAACGCCCCTTAAGCGCCCGCAACACCCCTTGGAGGTCGATTTTTGTAAAAATCATTATGTAGGGAATCTCTACTTTATGAAAGAAATCTGTGTACCAAGTATCACGACTTTACATCTAATAGTTTAGTAAAGGAAATAATTATCTATAACGCCCCTTGGGGTTCGAACTTTGCAAAATCCGTTCTTAGCTGACGTCTACACCATGAAGGGAACCTACCTATACCAAATTTCAAGTTTGTAGGTTTAATAGTTCCGGAGATATCGTGATTAGTCAGTCAGTTAGTGAGTGAGTGAGTCGCTTTTCTCCTTTATATATATATATATATTATTTCTTATTACTGTAGTTATATTATTTTATTTGCTAAGGAAAATTGCACATTTTTTGTGCTATAATTTTCCTAACAATAGTTATTTTTATTGTTAAGGGGCAGTTTATTAGACAACAAGAGGTCAAAAAAAATCAATCAAATCAAATGTTTTAACCTAAATTATTTGTACATATTTTTCTATATTGTCCCAAAATAGAAAAGCTCTAAGTTTAAAAAAAATTCAGAGTTATATGTTTTATGTTCGTTTTTATTCACAACCCAACGGCAAGTAAAAACTTTAAACTGATTTATCTCAGAAAGAAAAGAAAATCATCAATTTTTCATCTTCTTAAATGCAAAGCCTTTTTTTCTATTGTACGAAATGATTTGATATTTTTTCTAACTATATCTATTATTACATGTAACAAAAATTGATAAGCACTTTAAAATCAAATCAATACTCATTTTTTTAAAAAAATATTAGAATGTAGATGCATTTTTAAGGAACTTTCAATAATAATTTATAAAAAAGTATTTTACGTATATCAATAATTTTATCACAAAATCCATACTAACTTTTTGTTACGCATAGGTCAACATACTTGTTTTAATCAAACATGATGTACGTACATCAATTACTGTAGGAGGAGTAGTACTTTAAAATCATAAATTTTTTAGTCATTTAAAAAAAAATGTTTTACTGTTCGTGGTATTTTAAGCATAAAAACTGTTTTACATAATACATATACATAGAAGACAATGAAAGACTTTACGAAAACCAATAAATTAAAGATTTTCTTCTGAATCTTGCCATATCCTCTAAAATCAGTAGCTCTTAAACTGTGGTCCGTGAATCCCTGGGGGCACAGCACCTCTCTCGGGGGCCCGTGGAGTCTCACGTGTAACGTTGAGATTTCCTTCATTTATGGACTCTGAAAGGCCTCGTAGGAAAATTGAAAGATATGCCATATTAGACTAAATTGCTAAATAGTCCCTAATGAAGAAACTCTACTTGTGAACTTCTATTTGGATCAAGAATATTAAGTTGGGGAGGGATGTTCAGAAGGAGGGTCCACGATGTCACCCTGATACATTAAGGTTGTGCCACGGAGATCGAAAGTTTAAAAACCGCTCCCTTAAATGAATGGCATTTTTTATAATTTCATTTACAGGGCACATTTACATGTACAAAAAAGAAGATATTCTTGAAATTGTTTTTCTATGACGAAGTGCGATTCGTTTAATTTTATAACAATGGGGTAATAAAACAACAGCAACAACAAAAATGGATTAATATTATCCATTATTTGGTGACGGAAATTCTTTATGTCTATTCAGACATGAACTAATCCTCATATTACTTCTTCGAAGTATTCCTCTCTTTAGCCTCCCATTTGGTTTTGACATCTATAATTCGAAAAAAAACTAATTTTAGAACGAAGAATAACAAATCACATGGTCATGTAATACCTCACTAAACATTTCTACATTTCTGATTTGAATTTTTATCTTTATGATTTTTCCGTTGGAATTCCCTCAATAACGGCGTTTACATCCGCAGTACTCTGGTAAAATGATTATTTTTGCACGAAATGAAATGTCACAAAAAGGGATGTATTTCTTTGTGAATGCCTGAGAAGCAGAAAATCCACATTTGTGCGGTAAAATAATGTAAGGTTATTTTGTGGCCTTGTTGGGGAAAGAAGGGATAAGAGTAACATTAAGACAAATGACGTTTAGTGTTGAAAAGAATACTTTCTGGCAAAAACAATTCTAAAAATACTTTTTTGGCGGAAAGAAAATAAGAAGGGTTAGAAGAAAGAAAATGTACTTATTGCTACTTTTATTTTTATGCTCTTGTTCTTAACACCGGGAACACATTCTTTTTTATTTTTTTTAAGCTCCTATATGTTTTTGTTTCGAATCTGGTATTATTCCTATACATTTTTCATCGTTTGTTCCGAATTTTAAAATAGAAGTTTTCAAAATAAAACATTGATAATCTGTGTCGAATATTTGATATTTTGTTAACTTCTTTTTTAAAATCGTTTTTATATATTTCTGTGACACAACTAAGCCTTGCAGTTTTTTACCACAGTTATCAATATCTATGATTCATATTTTCTGAATGCACTTATATTTTACAACTGACAGAGTTTCTCACAAAAAGTATATTTTGCTTCTGTAGATCATATTTCTTCACTAGAATCCATTTGTAGACTAGAATTTTGTTTTCTAATGAATAAAAATAATAAATCAGTCATGTTAAATCCTTGGGGGATGAATAAACATATTGTATTGTTATTCTATGACATAGCGTACCATAAGAATGTAGCTTATCGTTATCATGCACTGTTAAATAAATAAATATTTCCGTAAATTATTGACTTGTTCGAGTTATATAAACATATATGTTTATCTTCGAATATTATTATATTTTTACCGCATTCTCATATAAGAAATGCAACTAACAATTTTAATTCTAATAGTTTAATATCAAATCTTATAATTCCCTCCCCCTGCCAAAATCTCTTTAAACCTGAAGAAAAGAAAATAGTGTTTTATTTCTTAATAACAGATCACACATGGTTACAATTAGCTGCTAAAACTATAGCAATTGTAGCCAGTAACCATGTAGTTTTTAACAATGATCTGCCAAGCAGTGAAACTACATCCCCAAGGACTGGTCAGAAAAGAATGAAATTCGTAGCGTAGACATAACTCGTGAAGTTTTGTAAATTACCGCTTCCAAATCCAGTGAATCCAGAAAGACGTCAGAATGCGTAGATCGGCGCATTCACTGCGCAAACTTTCAAGACTCCGAGTGGTGGGTATATGTACAGGACATCCTGAAGTTCTATATTGACCAGAATTACTACCTGCCTATTTGCTGCTAGCAGTTTATCCCTGTCATTGATCCAAATAACTCCGTTTGCAATGCTACTGGGCTAGAACAAAGTGGACGATGAAATGGCACACATGATCATGTTCTCAGATTAGTTACGCTTCTATTTATTCTATGACAATCGTCGTGTACTAGTGTGGTGCCGAAGTGGTAACAGGGTGAATTGGATCGCATCTGTGGAATGTTCCACCAAGTGACAACTCGGCATCATGAATTGTAGTACCATCTCTTACGGCACTTGGTACTGCTGGTTTGTATTCATAGATCTACTACGATATATGGATGATGAGCTACGACTAGTAAACTACCCTTCCTTCAGAGTGTATCCGGTACCACTCACCTGCAAGGTTTATTTGCTGATGCATACGGCATGCATCAGCAAATAAACCTTGCAAGTTATCCTGGTGCCTCACTAGCTATTGGGATTTCCTAATCTTTCAATCATCGAGTCCATGCGGAAGGTAATTGTTTATCGTTTGTATGCACTATTCACACCACACATAAAATATTAATTGCGGAAAATCGCTAAAAGTGAGTGATTACACATCCCTTCGCTCATCCATTGAAGTGTTCCTGATTGTATCACCTCCAGCGGTGAACCTAAAATCCACTTATTACTTAATATTTCTGCTCCTCTATTGATGTATCATGTTCAAATAAACATCGATTATTGTTCGATACTGTCTCTATTTGTTTGTTGATTTTCATAATTGTCTACGCATGCGTTCATTGTGTTGCATTTTCTCCATCAAGCAATATATAAAGATATATTTGAAGATAATAACCAATAAAGTGCAACAAAACCGTTTGTGATTTCAGCTTTTATCCAAATGAATTATCTTTGATTTCGATTTATAAATAATTTAAGACATAATCACCATACCATTACATGTCTTGCAAATGAAATAGCTATATTAATTTATAATTCATTTGCAACAAATTGATTACATGTGTTAGGTATATATTAACCTAACAATTGTACGTATTAAAAGACGTCACTTGTTTTTTTCTTATCAAAAGCTATAACTAAAAAATTAAATATTATTAAGGAAGAAAAATGTTTTTCTCACTCCATGTCGAGAATTACAAAAAAAGAAAGATCTGATTGCATACTGATTATGTTTTTAGTTGCTCGATTATGCTCATGCACAGCTTTAAAATAACTTTCAATATTAATGGAGTTCCTCATGAAATATTCATGCCTTTTAATCTTCAAATTCAGCCATGATAAAACAGTCCCCTTTATGTGATGCACCCTTACGAAAAACAACATTAAAAAGGAAAATAAAGCTTCCGGATGCTTTTTCAATAAACAGGAATCTAATATAAACGTGTAATATTACATTATTGAACAAAATACAAGTTTTTTAACATCTTATTGTAACGTTATTCTATGTAGCTCGTGATTGTGTTTTTGTTGATAAGTGGAATATTCCATTTTAAGGTGTTATTTTAACGTAGTGGAAGAACACGATACACAAACATTGTTCGAAGTTCTTTCTTTTTAGGTACTATTAGAGCTTGCCATTATCTATAAGACTTTTTTTCCTTGTTAGGTACCTGATGTACCGAAGAAAGACTAATTCGAAAATTGGTAAAGGGAAGGGGATTTTCCCCTTTATTAATTTTCCTCTTGATTTGTGTTATAACGTCTTATTTCAAACCGAAGTGAAATTTTATCTTCAACCTTCAAGCAAGACCATGGGTACTAGGTATATCGATGCAAATTTACTGGAATGCATTATAAAAAACCCATTAAAATGTTAAAAATTTCAATTACTCGCTGAAAAGATGGATAAGTAAGTCCCAAATAAATATTTCCGGTATGAACTATTTGTTAAAACGTTTTTAGGGTGTTCTTGGCGTTAAAATGTTAGTGCCTAGAAAAAGATTGGAGAGTAAATTAAAAAGAGCAATAAAAACAAAATAAAACTTACTTTGTTACATTTTAAGTCATTCAAAAATTAAATGTAAACTTAAATGCATGACATACATCAGTGAATTTAGAGATGCATTAATTTAGTTAGTATGTATATTTAAACTGCACTCATGCATAAAGGTAATTCAGAAACACACGGAAGTCGAACTATTGAGTAATAAATTCACCTGTATAATTATCACATACATCTCCAAGAATAATTTGGAATTGTCCTAATTACAAAAATCTTCCAGAATATGCCGATTGTACGTTTCAGTGATGATAGAATAAGGGAAGACTATATAAGAAAAATGGTGGCAAAGAAGTAAAATTGTTCTAAAGCGTTCTTTAAGTCACTCATTGCCGTAACTGACCAGTTATGACACAGAGGTCACATGTGGATGATTTTTACGTGGTATAATTATCGGCAGCTTAGAATGTGGGCGTACTCAGATGGAAGTAGCCGAAGAGCTTGGATTTTCCTAAAGTTTCATCTCTAGGCTTTGGATTCCAAGATGACAGAAATGTCAGTAGATGAGTTACAGTACTCGTCACCCACCTCCCAAAGTTACAATGCCGAATGAAGACCGATATTTGGCAGTAGTTGCCAAAAGAAGCAGACGGAGCACAGCTTCCGACCTGCCTCGTCAGCTATCTGCAGCCATGGTTGCAACAGTATCAAGGCAAATCATGTACAGACATTTCGGACATATTGGGGTATATGCTCACAATCCTATTAGATGTGTTCCACTCACGGCAACTCACTGTTGCAAGGGGTTAATCTAGAGTAGAGAACATGTGTGTGAGTGTGGACATCTTCACAGTGGGCTAGCATGATGTTTTCCGAAGAGTCCGGGTTTAACTTGCAGTCTATGATTCACGTTGGACTTTCATATGGAAAAAGATAGGCACCCGTTACCACCAACACAACATCATTGAATGGCACCGTTACGGTGGTACACGATTGCTCGCGTTTTGCGGGGAATTATACTGGCCTCCAGAACACAGATATACATATTCAAATCGGAACCATGGCAGGCCAAATTTATCAGGACATCACTTTGAAACAACATGTACGCTTTCTTAGGGGTGCCATGAGCGCAAAATTTGTGTTTATGGATGACAGCACCCATCTTCTCAGAGCAAACATCGCAGATGAATGCCTTCTATCTGTAGATATTAACCGTATGGAATGACCAGCATTCTCTTCTGACTTGAATCCTATAGAGCATTCAGGGGTCATGCTTGGCCGACGAGTTGTAGCTCGTTAACCACCTCCAAAATGTGTAATGGAACTTCGAAGAGCATTGCTTGCTGTGTGTGACTGGAGTAATCTTCCCAATATCAACTCGATAATTTGATACTTAGCCTACCTAGGCGTTATACTAGCTGTATTTCATCGCATACGAGACATGAAATGTATTAACCATCATACAAACCATATAAGGTTAAGATTTGTAAAGTGGTATTTTTTATAATTGCTCTAGGGATCAAATATCGTAGTTTATATGAATAGTATCATATATACACCACATTTTTCCCTTTATCTTTTGTTTAATAAATGGGCTTTATAAATAATTTACATTTGTTTTGTTTCTGAACTTTTTTTTGCTGGAACTAGCATTATCCTTAATTTATGGACACATGAGTGTATATATATAGTTTGAATGAATGTACTGCATATAATAATAATATGAAAGACATTTGAAATGAGAATATACATAAATATATATATATACATAAATATATATATATATATATATATATATATATATATATATATATATATATATATAACCAAAGTTTAAAAAAAAACACGAAATAAATATGCAAAACGAATAATAAAATATATTGAAACAAAAAAATAAAAAGGGATTCTATAGAGTCAAAAAGTAATTTCAAAGTAAAAGAATGAGAAGTTAATCAATTTACAGTGTGAAAGTATCATAGAAAATTAAGAAATTCAAACAACTGTCTTCTCAGCGGAATTTAAAGAAGTGAGAAAATTGAAATGGTTCTAATTATATTAATCAAGAATACATGAAAACGTATCACCATTTAAAATGTAGCAAAAAGATGCAAACCGATGGCATTTGATCGCTTGTGGGTTTGTTGGTGATATTAAATGCTGAATTTCAAGTTGCTCTAGAACAGAGGTCCTCAACCTTTTTTTCTGCCGGGTCACATATATATATGTTTGCTTTTTTACGCGAGCTGCATGTATATGATGCCTATTTCACGCGGGCCACAACATGAGGATTAATGGTGGAGGGCCTGGAGGGGGGAGAGAAATGCTTTAAAACCTAGATATCATGGAAAATTTAAAATGGGGAAAATTGATCAAAATATTAAAATTCCTATTTTGCTTTTGTAATTATTATTTTTTGTTTTTTTATTTTTTTAACTGAATTTTTCCAAATTTGTAGCATTTAAGAATCACTCCATCCTTTCCAATTTCTGCATCAGTAAATGGTTTTATATGATTACCAATAACATAACAAATTTCATAGGGTGCTTTTGTTACCACTTTGACATTATCACCGACAAAATACTTTTTGCTGTTGTAAAGATTGTTCAAGAAGGCCTATTTATCATCTCTTGAAAAAGATCTTCGAGGAAAAGTATCATTGAACACGATCGCTGTTTATCGGCAGTTTTTAAATACAGCACTTTCCGTAACAAATCAAACAATTACTGATCCATGCTTGTTTTTCACAACAAAATAGTCAACTTCCCAATCGTCTTGAAACAACCTATTTTCTTCGTATATTTTTCGCTTGCAAGATACTTAAAAATTAGTTCCAGTCATAAAATGGTAGCTACACCACTGTTGTCTATTATCACTAACCAGAAACAAATGTATCAATTCACACCCATACGATATCGACAGCAAAAATCGAAATTGAAGTATTTGATTTCTTAACAAAGAATTTTTTTCCCACCAAAATTTTATAAATAAATTTTTCAGAGCAATGAACCATGATCGGGCCACTTAAAAAGGCCCAGTGGGATGTGGGTTGAGTATTTCTTCTCTATATAATTATGTCAACAAGAACATTAATATATATATATATATATATATATATGTATACATTGTGTGAATTCTTATGTTTTTTATTTTTTAAAATACTAATAACATTGCAACAAATCTTTTTTGCAAAACCTTTTTTAATCTTTGATTTTTGTAAATCGCTCAAATTTTATGACCTCTGCATTCACCGACCCGTTACAATTACTTACATACCAGTAGTTTTATTTCTTCAATTTGAATGAAGAATTCAATTTATGAAGTATATTTCATCTCTCACGGGTTGCCTACAGAACTTTTTCAATCCCGTTTTCTATATACAAAAAAGAGTGTTATTATATTCCCCACTGTAATCTAATTCACTTCCCATAAACTTTTGGAAAATGAGGACTTTATTTATTGTTTTCTGTGAAGACTTTTAGTAGCTTCTACTCCATGCTTTTTTATTTAAATTTTTGCATTTCCGAATCATGCTTTTTCTGCTCGTCCCATTCATAAAATCAATTGTTTTCTTTTGAATCACTTTCTCACCGACAGTTTATGTTCACAATCATGAAAGACGCCTCCCATTCATTCCACAAACTTGTTTGTTTCTCCAAATGAAAAAAAGAAGTTCTAATCAAATATATTTTCTTTTCTGTTCCTGAAGGATTTCTCTTACTCTTTTTTTTTCATCCGCCTCTTTTCTTCCCCTTCGTTCCATGATCGGTGAAATCATTTTCTTTTTATTTACTTAGAAAACATCTCTATATCAACCTTAGCGTCTGAAGCTCTTAGCTTTTGTGCGAGTTACTAGTCGGTTTATTTTAGGCGGGAATTTTTTTATTCTTAGAAGAAACAGAACAGTAAAAAAAGAGAGAAAGGAAATGAACAAGTGTGCGTTAAGTTTAGAATAAATTTCCCATTTTTGTCAAGCATAACTTTTCGTATTTGATTTTGAAGTGTCGGGGAACGTCTAACCTCTTATGAATAAAACATTTTACACATCTAATCTATTTATATGAAATGTTTGGGACATTTATTTAACCTCAAACAACTTAAAAACACTCAAAAATCTTGTAGAATGGTCTCTTAATTGGTTAAAATTTTATATTTAATTCGGATATAATTCCTTATTAAGTTAACATGCTAATCTATTTAGAATATGCCTTAAAGATATTTCTGAAAAGCATTTAGTCTTAAATAGGTGTAATTTTAACCGCATAAAATGAAACTACTTAAGTATTATAATGCATACTTTTTATGCAGAGGTATTATTATTCTTAAATATATTAAGTGGAATTAGGTTATGTGTTTTTTTTTTCTTGTTTAGTTTTACCCGTTTGTTCGGAATATGTGTGTAATATACTGCAAGAAAGTTTGTTTCAAAACTTCGGGCAAACTAAAAAAGTGGAACACAGGTTTTAAAATTAAAAAGTACTAGCTATAAATTTCAATGTTAATTACATACGTTGATTGTGTCTTCATTTCACTGATTTACTTTTTCTGTCTCACAGTATGGGACTAAAAAGTATTATTTTGACTGAATACAGCTTCTAAAGCAGTGTTTCTCAAAGTGTGGGGCGCGCCCCCCTGGGGGGGCGCGATGACCCTACAAGGGGGGCGCGAGCGTATCGAAAATTTAAAGATTTTTTTTTAAAAAAATAACCGGAAAGAGAAGTAAAACAGAATGCTTTCTTCCATAATAAAAAAAAATGCACACAAACAACACTGATATAATTTATGTTTATTATCTGGCTTTTTTTCCGTCATCAAATAACTATCTTTGATCCCAAAACCAAATTAAAGAAAAAAAACATTTTGTTTTATTTGCTGTATTTCCTCAATGAGAGTTTTTTTTATTACCTTTTAACATAAAATATTACTCGTTAAAAGAAAAAACGAAACCCAGACCCTGAGAAAAATTCTAAGATAAACAATTCACCACTGTAACTATTATTGAAATACTGTACATTAGTTGTAGAAAATAAAAGGAAGTCATGATTCACTTTTCAGCCAGGCTGCATAGTACGTTTGCTAATCATTTGATTGACCTTTAATATTATGGTATGGTTATTATCAATATTAGTTCCGTCCCATCTTTTATGTGTTTGCTTTTTGCTTAGGGAAATTGTAAATAATTGAGTTTTGCGATATTTGGAAAAGAATTGATTGGTTTAACATTTCTGTAGGATAATTGAAAAGTGTCTGATTTGCGTCCTTTATTATGGTCTTGTACTTTTGAATCATTTTAGTTCAGTTTTTATTGGATTTTTTTCAAATCATCAAAGAATTGAATAGTCCTTGAAAGAAGGTAAGTATACTTTCTATAAATTAAAATATTCACTAGAATTCCGATTTGTATCGTGTACAGTAAAAATAATTCTAAACAAATGATTGGGGTGACTGAGTCCCCCACACTACCATTAATGTTAGTATCGAGTACGCGCCTGCTCCCGGGTTAAAACATTTTGAAGTCTTCTCGCTTTAAATGTTAAAAAGTAACACAATTATTCTTCATCGGAATTTTATATTCTTTTTTCATAATTTAACATTAATTCTAAATGCTAATTGTGTGAGGTTTAAAATTACAGTTCTTTTAAACAGTTATTTACAATTATAGCATTTATCTAAAAAAAATCGTTTTACATTTTTGTATACAATGTCGTGCACACAGTTGTACTCTCCTTACAGTTCAGCTATTATATCAAGAACAATGTTTTATTTTTTTAAAAAATGAACTCGTGCGAAGAGTCGGTGTTTCAGCCAGTTTACGTTTGATGTATCAGTACTGAAGAAGGTATTTTATAAATAATTTCTTATTACTGAATTTGGCCCCGGTAGCCGAATGGTATAGGTATCGGATCGTGGCTTGCCTTGTCACGAGTTCGAGCCCAGTACCACTAAAGACCCGCCGTGTAGGGCAGCGATGCAGTTAAATCTGTAGAGAGTTGAAACGTTTCCCCGTTGGTGTGGTGTGGTAGTTAGGAGAGAGGGGTGCCAGCTCAGGTGTCATCCACGTCACTTGACCATGGTTCAAAATTACGTGGTCCGTCGTCAAAAGCCCTCGTGCAGCTGAACAGTGCGACGTTAATATTCAATCAATCAATCTTATTACTAAATTAAGATTAAGTTTAATAATTATTAGGGACTTTCACAGGCTTGTCTTGTAGAGGAAAGTTTTTCAAAGGAAGGTTTAATATCAGAAATTGACACTTAAAGTGTTATTTTCTATATTTAGCTGAGATATATATTTTGTCTTCAAGGCATCCACTGCAGAAAATCCGGTTTGAAAAAGGTAGGATGTTGAAAATGGTAATAGTATACGAAGTGCTTTTGTTTTCAGTACAGATAATTCCTCATCCACCTCTACCCCAAATTCAAAGAGCGATTTATTACAAAATTGCCTTTTAATTTTTCACTGGATGTGAAATTTATGAAGATTTCTTCTTCGGAAGTTGAGAGCCCTTCTGAAGTATCTTGAAATAGGTCCCTAATCCACTCGTAACTTGCTACCAAACTGTCCTCATCCAGAAAATACTTTTAAAATTCTTTGCCAACATAGCTAAATGATTTTACATGTTTTAAAAACAACTTTCACATGTTGTTCTACAGATTTGTAAGTTTTAACACATATCGAGCTAGGGCGTTTTTTCCATCATTTACTTCAGTAGTGGTAAATCCAAAATTTAAGTATTTTTGAGAAGATCGCCTTGATTTAATTTTCGGAACCATGCTCGTTCGTCTGTGTACTTGTTGATTCTTTATTATGGTCGAATGTTTGCTTACGACTTAAAAATGTATGTATGATATTGTTTTAAACTACTGCCGAAAATACTTAATTACCGTGAATTACAATTAACGTGGAAATTTTAAAAAATGTACATTCAAGCTAGATTCGGTAGCTATAGGAGTATCGAGTCGACCAAAACTGACTGGAATTGTACGAGGAAAAGCATTTTTACATGTTTTGCGCAGACGTCCGATAGGTTGCCCAGACTCACGCAAACGTACCCTATAATGCCAGATGTGATGGATATGATAGAGAGCGACATTGACTAGACTATTTTTCAAATGACATTTGTACTTTGAGAAATGAATGCTGGAGGAAATAGATCTTTAATTAAATACATCATTTTGCGATCTGTTCCAATTTAAAAATTAGAGAAAGAAAAATAACATAATTCTAGGTAATATATATATTTTAAGAAAATTACTTAAAATATATATATTACAAAAAAAAGTTACATATACACAAAATTTAATATACTTATCGTATTAATTTGTACGGTTTATAATTAAGATCGTATTGTAACTTTTTAGCGTCTCTCTCTCAAAGTGCATTTTTATTGCAGTAAATACATTATTGTTGTACAGGGGGGCGAGATAAAATTTATAATTGAAAATTGGGTCGCCAGTATTGAAAGTTTGAGAAACACTGCTTTTAATGTATGAGTGGTGCACAGAGTATTTTATGACTAATTAATTAATACTAAATTAAGAACAAGTTTAATAATAATTAGCTACTTTCATGGGCTTGTCTTACAGAGCAAAGTTTTTGAAAGGAGTTTTAAGATAAGAAATTGACCCTCTGAGTTCATTTTCTATATTTAGCTGATATCTATATTTTGTCTTCTAAGCAACCACCTCATTTTGTAATATGTTCCAATTTAAAAATCACAGAAAGGAAAAATAACGTAGTAATTATCCTATTACTTAATTTTTTTTTGCTTAAAAGTAACATATACAAAATTTAATACTTATGTCATGAATTTGTACTTTTTATAATAAATATTGTTGCCTTATCGTAAAAGTGCATTATTATTGCATTCAGTAAATTATTATGTATAAGGGGGGCGCGATAAAAATTGTGATTGAAAAGAGGGGCGCCAGTATTGAAAGTTTGAGAAGCACTGTTCTAAAGGATTAACAATCATCTGCTTTACAATCCTTAGAGAGTGTGTGTTTATTAACGTCACACTACAACACGACAGTTTGTATAAAGCAACACGTTAGAATCCTTAGATAACTTGTATAACTAGTTATATAAAGAACACAAACAAAAATGTTAATCATTTTATTTTTACGATTAGAGTTTTTTTCAAAATTATATAAATATAAATTATGGTGTGAAAAGCACTAAAGTCATTATTCGTTTTCTAGTAAATCTTGCCGTAATAACCCATTTAAATATTTTATTTTATTTCTACTAAAATCGTATTAATTGCAAGTAATTTTTTTATTGTATTGGCGTAGAAAAGCATGTTTATAGTCTTAAGAAAAGCTTTTAATTGTTTTTGAAATAGGGAATTTTTTCAAATTTTTTTACTATTCTTAATCGTTTTAATTTTTTATCTCAATAAGTGCATTATATTAGGAATTACGTTTTATTTCGAATAATGAGAATTCTTTTATGATCTTACGATTTAGAGTTTTTGGTTTATGATCTTTTAAAAATATAATCGTAATAATTTTTAAAAATATAAATAGATACTTTTCAGAATTGATTCATACAGACATTGGTGACAGGAAAAGTTCCTTATTACAGAAACAATAAGAAGTTTATAACTTACAAAACTTCAACTTCAACGAAACTACTGTCGTAACAATTCATTTTATATTTATAACGCCAGAAAAAAGGCTTTTAGAATAAAATGCCGATATATTTCAAGATGAATAATAGAAAATATTTTGGGAAAGGTTTCACCCGATGTCTTGAACTTTTCTTTCATTATTTAAAAGTTGCAAAAACTCTTTCCTTTGAGACAAATCTTAAAGAAAAAAGGAGCAAAATATGTTCAAAAAGAAGAAAGTTTTCTTCCGCAGATTTCTTGTAGGTAGTCAACAATATTAAATAACTTACTGGACAATAGTTATGAAAGATTAAATACTAAATTTTGATCCAATTTTAGTCGAAACCTTTGAAAAAATATAGGTTAGATTTTATATAATTGTATTATGAATAATTGAGAGAATATATAAAAATAGTTGAACACCCTCATACACTTGAATATTTTCTTATTTAAGAATAGTTCTAAAATTATCCATGTCCAAGACTGTTAACAGAAATAAAATTCTCTAAAAAATAAATCTAGCATAGTTATAAAAACGTTATTTGAGAAGCTCCTTAAAAGGGAAATAACAATGGAAAACTTTATATTTATTAATGTCTATTCCACGTAGCATAATGTTATCTAGACAACTATAATGATGTTGATAAAGCGATATAAATCAATCATTTTGGTACAAAATTTTATTTTTTCTTTATAGTAGTAAACTGATAATGTATAGAACTAAGGTGGAAACATATATAAATCCTTATTTGGTCACCAGTAAAGGTTTATTAAGTAAGGAAAACTTCAAGAGATAAATCTCAAAATTTAGGGCAAGTACTTACATCCTACTAATGTCAATAGTAAGCATGGTATCTGTGAAAAGCTCTTTTAGAATCAAATGCCATACATTAAGAATTATTACTGATATAAATTGTAACTTAATGATCCACCTGCTGATATATTGTTATTACCCAGTTTCATATTTTTCAAACAAAGCAAAGTACTTCTGTGATCTCTATGAGATATATTAGTTCACCTTTTCGTAACTGGATCGAGCCGTTAATCCAGTATAGTATAATTCTTTTCATCGTTGCTGGTTCATAATTTGAAAGCTACCTTAGCCTAAAAATAGGTGATTTTTTAAAATCATTAATCTCCATTCTTTAAAATCCTAGTTTGTGATAGATGCGTGAATTTAACTACGACACATTCAAAGTACATTATAAATTAAAGTTAACCAAGTATGTGGAAATCAGTCATCCTTTGTTATTGACACATTCTATTCAAAATGATAATGTTAGATTACCTACTATAAGTATCACATATATACAATCCTACGCAAAAGAAGTCAGTATTCATGCAAAACAAAACTATTTTTATATAGAATTATTCTTTTCTAGACATTGCTCTGATGTGTCTGTGAAACACAAGTAATATGAGTGTATGTTTAACAAGTTGTAAAAACATCTAAGTTAATACTGATATTGTATTTTTTAATATAATATAAATGTTTAACTATGTCTAAAGCAAAATTAAGAGCAGGTAGATTTCGAATCGCCAGTAAATCTGTTGGAAAACTTTAAGTACACTTGCGTAACTATCATACCCGAACTGCTTTCTTGTGTCAGATTAAATTTGACATGTAGCTGAAGCCGTACCTACTATTAATATAATTAGTAAGTTTTATCATTGGAAAAAAGACATGTATTGTATTTGAGCCTATAGTCTTCTATAAAAATTTTAATACTACGTTATATGTGGGTTTCAGATACAGAATATTCATTTGTGTGAGTATACTAATACATAGATACTCTTTGATATTACAGCCACTAAATTATTTCAACCAGTAAAAGTGTAAAATTTACTGCGCTTGGTTGAACCACTAAAATTTTGGTTCACTTACAAATTATTTAACTCGTCAGTTCATAAATATTATTGTGTGTTAGATAATTTATGGATATTTATATATATATATATATATATATATATATATATATATATATATATATATATATATATGTGTGTGTGTGTGTGTGTGTGTGTGTGTGTGTGTGTGTGTGAATAACTTAAAACATAAGAAAATGTTTTTGTTAGTTCTGAATGCCACTTAAAACATCTGCATATGATGTTCACAAATATATAATTATTTAATAAAAATAATTAGTATTTGTCTATAAGTATTATTTATTCAAATATTTATTCATTAAGTATATTTCAGAGTTTTACTTTTCTTTTATTTGATTCTTATTTTAATGCAAAGATTCCTTACTCTTCCCTCAAAGAGAGAAATGTTATTAACAAATGATTTTTTTTTTGCTGCTACATATACAGAATCTCTCAACTTCAGAGTTATCTTTGCTTCCAAGTAATTAAATCTGTAATAGGTGTTCTTTACGCTCAAATATTTTGAGTTCGTAGTTAAAGTAAAATAAATACAATAAATGAAAAAATTACACAACCGCGATCAAAAGATTATAGGTAAATACCACTAACTAAAGAGCAAGTTTGAGATCTTTCAAAACTATGAATATTAATTAGAACTTAACGCACGCACACTTGTAACAGCCTAAATTAATCTAGACGAACTTTGATGATCAAATCTATTGAAAGCCAGAAGCTTTGTTCTAGAACAGTGGTTCTCAAAGTAGTCACTACGGACCCCCAGGAGTCCTCAATATTATTCAGGGGGTCCATGGAAAATTGAAATTGATTTGAAGGTCCCTGAATAACGTCAGGGGTTCACGCAAAGTTTAATATAAGACTTTAAAAAAATTGATCTATTTTTATTTTCAGGGAAATTTGAATAAATAACACTAACTCACACACACTTCGATATTACCGACTGGGTGTTGATTTCTTTTGCACGAGGACTAACTCAGATTCCAAACACAGATGAATCCATACTAATACAGGAGCATCTTACTGAAATATCCACAAATGAGGGACTTAAACCAATGTTTGAATAAGGATATCACAAATTTTGGTTACAAAAAGAGACCTCAATTGTATGCCCTGCATTATGGGTTATTGTACAGAAGTTGATGACTACTTTCCGGTCTTCCAATTTGGTAGATAGGGGTTTCAGTGCCGTAAAAAATCTCATCGCAAAAAAAAACTAGTGCTCGTGGGGGCTTGTGGGTTGCTACTCACAAACATTGAGACAGACATAAATACACTCATAACATCTCATCAAGTTCATCCAAGTCATTATTTTTTTAAATTTTATTTTAAATAAAAGTTATAATTTCAATAAATAATTCTTCAACAAAATGTGTTTTTTTTTCTTAATTTTTAATTTTTATACTACGCATTTATGTAGCGTGTTCACTTGGGGGTCTTCGGGAAAGTTTTGATTTTGAAAAGAGGTTCGTGGGCAAGTTTTGACTATAAAAAGGGGTCCATGAGATAAAAAAGTTTGGGAACCACTGTTCAAGAATTAGGAAATTTGGAGTGGAATTCGGTGTATAAGGAATCTGTTAAGGCAGGTGAATGAAAGTAAAATTAGAAATAAACTTAGAAATGTTTAATACTTCTCTATGTTTAATATAAAAATAAATTTAGAACGGACGCTATCCGAAGAAGATTAAAAATGATGTTATAATTTGTGGGTGAACTGTTTAGTTTTACATTATAAATATTTTAAACAAGGAGCTGTTTTTAAATATCCTTAGTAAGATTTAATTTGCTTAATGTAGTTACATAATTTAAATTATTAAGAATAAGTGAGCATTCTTGCACCATTTCAAACAGCGTAGAAACTTAAAAGATGAAATGACACAAGTTTTATCACTAATTTATAAGAGCATCAAGTTATTTAAATTTATTTAAAAGTCTTATAAAGTAAAAATCCTGTTCTGTTTATGCCTTTTCTCTCAAAAAATTTTCCGAACTTCTAAAAAGGCGTTTTTGTAAATACTGTTAATTAAGTCCACGACAATATGAAGTTTCTTGAAGTAAATTTAAATAAATTACCTTTTTCTCAAATTTTTTTCTATCAATGCTTCAATATCCTACTTTAGTTCACTATGTGTATTATTTTTATAACTATAAACTGATTTCCTTTTTTAAAAAAAACTTCATCTTATGTTTTTAAAGTATGATAAATCGTTGTAGAAGAAAAGTAGATCCGTAATTATTAAGCAGAATTTAATTAAGATTAAGAGGTTTAAAGAAAATTGTCTATATTTTTAATTATATTAATCTCAAATATGGGTAATAAAAGAATTAAAGAAAGATTCAATTTTCTTTTATGGTTATAAACTTTTGAAATTTTCATTCTGATCAAGAATGAAATTTGATGTCTTCTAAAACGTAGTCAGATATAATATAACAGATGTACCCAGTAAATGATTAAGGTACAAGATAAACTGTTTCTAACACTAAAAGATAAACTGCTTAGCACAAGACCACATTTCAGTGGTGTCTATATTATTCAAATTATTTTATTTATTATTTTGTCTTGTTGATCGCTTGAATAAAGTTTTCTTGAGGAAAACGCAATCGGTAACTGGTAACGAGTTTTTAGAGTGCACCATGGAGAAGCAACAAAAATGCAATCTGAGCTGATTATTTCACTTCATTAACCCTTTCTAACCTGTTGCCTCTTTTTGAAATGTTATTAATTGGCTTCTACGTTTCAGAATTCCATTTTTCTCATAAATTTCGCAATAATTTGAAATGTTATTCCAATTAAAAACTCTGTGGATTCAATCGATAAAGGGCTGCACAACAGCTCTTGTACGTAAAATAATTTATAGCAGTTATTTATCAGAGTTTTAATATACATCAAAAACATAATGTGTTTCGTATAAATTATTTTATGCTTACTCAAAATGTATTCAAATAAGTAAAGTGTAATATTTACTACATTTTTAGTATTTTAAAACGATGCATTTTGCACAATATTTCATCTGAGTGATAATACTTTATTCATCAAAAACGGATTTCCTTCGGAAGCAAGTTTGATCAATGTAATGAATTTTTTAAATAATAAAGTTTCTCTCGGGTAATAAACTCTGGTAATAAAAGTTATACTTTATCATTGTGTGTATGTGTTTCAAATGCTTTCAAATTGATTGGTTCAATGAACATTTTATTTTCATGCAACTACTCAAAAAATAATAATAATAATAATTTTTTCTCTAAATCATTTTTAATAATGCTTTGTTTGTGAAAAAAAGTAATCTCTTGAAAAACAAGCTGAAATTAATTAAAAATTGAAGTACATTTCGGTATGAGATATTTTCAAAATAGGAATAAAAACACCTCTAGGTTAAAAAAAAAAGGCAGAATTTGCAAGAATTTGAATTGAATTGAGGTTGTGCTTTTAAAGTACTATATATGTTGAAAATTTTTTTTAACTAAATATAACTTAAAAAGAGACTTTTCTAGCACCAAGTATGCATGCGTGGGGAGGGGGGGGAGAGGGAAGCATCACATTTTTAAGAAACACCTTTTCCGATAAATAATATGAGAACTCGAAGTAGCTATTCTGTTTCGTCCTTATTTTTTCCTATAAAAGGTTACATCTGTTTTTAGTTTTATCCAGACTTTTGAAATTTCCTGTTAGAAACCAGAGTGTTTAAATGGAATTTGGAAAAATATTTTAGGAATGTAATATTTTGCATTTTTTTTGTATATAAACATTTGTTATGAAACCTTTATACTTTATACATTGACAATTATTTTATATTGTTAATAAATCTATTTGGATTCTAATTAATAAAATAAATGACATTATATACTTGATTATCGAATTATATGCTTCAAAATTGAAATCTCTCTCTCTCTCTCTCTACAGGGAAGACTTTTTATAAGGTCATAAGCTTTTAAAGGGGGTTTGATGTAAATATATTCCGCATAAAATCTGTAAAAATTTCACTTTTAAAAAATATGTTGCGCAATAATTACTGTTACAAAAAAATTATATTTTTTCTAACTCTTTAAACATAAACTGATAGAAAAAGAACAACGAGTTTACAAGATAATTCGTATAGGGTTTTAATCTTATTTTATATTATAAAATAGGATTAAAACCCAAATTATTATAAGAAAGTTAAGTATCATAATAAAAAAGTTCAAAATTTGAAACTAAATAATGTATAATTATGTGTGATAACACATGCAAAATTACTAGTGTAACCCCCGTAGTTTAAACTCTTCTCATATGAACAGTAGAAAGACTATCGCGCCCTCTAGCGGCTAGAACAATCTTCAGTAATGGCCAAGCTTCGAACTGTAAGGACATACGAGCATGCGCTCCGACCCCTTTCAATTCTATTGTAACTGTTAGTTCTCTAGTTATGTATGTAAATGTTTGTTTTGTCTAATAAACGTGTTTAATTAACTAGTGGACTTAATTAAGAACCCCTTCCCCGCGTGTCCCTTTATTACATTGGGTCACACCCCTTATAATTTGACGCCCAACGTGTTTCTATAGTTAAAGAGGCTTGGCTGTTGCTCGCTATTAATTTTTCAGGTTAAACGCTATTGTTCCGTTCTCACCTGTAGAATGAGCAAGTTTAACAAAATCGTTGGATTTATCTTCACCTGAAGAACAAGTAAAAGTTTTTACTTTGAAATTTCTTTTAAGTATTATACCTTATAATACTAAATTAACCATTGCATACCCAAATGCAAATTGGATTTAATATCCTAAAGAATTGTGTAAGTTTTAATTTCTTAAAAATTGACTTCATTGTTCTGACATAGAGAACATTCTTTACTGATTTAAATTTAGAACATCCTGTTCGAATTAAATTAAGAAATCTTTTTTTTTTTCTTATTTCAAGAAATGTAATTGTGTAATTTGCTAAACAGCATAATATACAGTTAAATTATATTCAATGTGTATTTAAAATATACTTCATGTATTGTTTAAACTAATAAGTATAACGTTGTTTACTTAAAATCTTAAGTGAGAACACAAAACCAAATATATATGTATTTATGTGTATTATTTTCTTTGAATGATTACAATTCTTGTTCGAAAGCATTTAAGCTGGAAAATTTTTTGTATTGTTATATGCTATTTTCAAAAAAAATATTCATTTATGTGTATAATTTTAAGTGTAAAATGTGCATTATATGTTGAAAAGATTATCTCAGTTAAATAATATATTTAGTGGTTTAAAAGAAAAAGAATATATATATCTCCGTTTTTTCTTCTTGCTAGTATTAATTTTTAAGCTATGATTCATTTATGAAACTGATGAGATATTTTATGCTGCGTAAGCGAGAATAAATTTAAACAAGGAGAAATAGACAGTTCAAGGTTATTTATAACTCTGAGTTCTAATAACTTTTCTTTTTGAATACTAATAGGAAATTTTGTTTCGGCTAAGTAGAACTTTTATTTATGAGAACGTATATGATTCTTTTACTTGTGGTATGATGTATTTCAAATGTGTTTTCAGATCATTTTGGTGATTTTTTTTAACTAAAAGTTAGATAGTAATTTTACTTTGATTGTGTATTGAACTTGAAAACAACGAAAATAGTTTTATATTTTTTCATTTTGTGATTCATACAAATTTTTCAAATTGCATATTGTAAGAAATTGAGATATTACTTTTATGTGGTATATATATATAATACTGTATTATTATTTCATTAATAACATTTTGTTAAATTAAATTTAAAGTTCAAAGAATATATTTGTAATTAATTTGAAGTGACATTTCACGATGGCCTATTTAGCAAAAGGTCGCAGGCAGGACCTCCTTGAATTGGCGGAAACGCTAGACATATCAATACCAGACAATTTCAAATTTCTTGACATAAAAGACGCAATCTTAAAAAGTGAAGGGTATGATGTAGATTTTACTAAAAGAATGTTTAAATCGTATTATTTGTGATAGAAAAAGATCGAACTGCGAGCTGAAGAGATAGGGAAAACCAACGAATATTTGAACTGCAAAAACTTCAACTTATAACTGATACTTCTACAACTGCAGACTCCAATATGCCAAAGTTAGAACTCCATAAGCTATTACCAATTTTTGATCTAAAGACAGCTGATGTAACAATTTTTCTAGAACTCTTCGAAAGGCAGTTAACATTTTTAAAAGTACCAGTTTCTCAGTGGGTGGTGTACCTTGTTGGTCTTTTACCGACTGAATTTTCAAATTTAATCGCAAAAGGATCTGTTGTTGATGCTCAAGACTATTATAAAGTCAAACAAATTTTCTAAAACACTTTAAATTAAGTGCAGAGAAATTTCGGCAGATGTTTTCCCGGCACGCCAAAGATCCTGTAAAAACCTGGCGTGACTTCTATTTTGATTTGCAAACATATTTTGATGGGTGGCTCAAAGAATCAAAAGTTACCACGCTTGAAGAATTGAAAAATTTGATTGTGGCAAACCAAATTAAAAAGAAAGCCCCTCAAGATTACAAAGATCACTTTTGGACCAATGATGTAATTGGAATAATCCTCTACAACTTGTGGACAAGCTGGATTCGTATGAAGAAGTTAGAAACATGCGAAATAAAAATAACAAAAGCTTTAGTTGGAAACAAAAAGAAATAAGTCCAATCCTTGGAAAAGTAACTACACACAAAATCCTAAGTTGTCGTATGAACATTCTCTGTCTGGTTTCCCCAGTCAAAGTAGGCGGGAAACCGGGATTCTCAGTAACAGTAGGCGGAATCCCGTTTCCAAAGACAGAATACCTGAAAAGAAAATCGTTGATACAAAAGAAGACAGAACTCCTGTATCTTGCTATGGATGTGGTGCTCCTGGAATCATTCGATCAAGATGCCACACTTGCAACCCAGTACGACAAAAGATAATGCCTTGTCATCTAGTCTGAATCAATCAAACTTTTATAGTTTTTCTAGTGAAAGTAATCCCATTAGTATAATCAAATTTCCAATTGTAATACAGAAGCAGCAGTTTGTGCTGATACTGGTGCTACACATTCAGTGGCTGGAGAAAAATTATACCATTTACTTAAACAAAAAGGATTGAATTTTGAAGAGAAAACCATGCAGATGACTCTTGCTGACGGTCGTACTCAAACCACAGAAATACTGACAACTTCTGTAGACATTAGTATTCAAGGAAAAGTCATTCCCACGGAACTTTTAATTTTGAAGAATGCTAGAGGTAACAGAACCCTTCTAGGCATAGACTTTTTAACAGCTGCAGGGATCGTCTTAGATCTCCAAAGAAAACAATGGTACTTCACTGAAACGTCTCACAGAAAATATAATTTTGTGAAAGCGCCTCCTAATATCAATGCTCTGCTCACTGTTGACCCTGAACCACATCTTTGTCAACTTCGGAAAAATGAAGGTACTCACTTTTCACTTCCACAACGGGAAGAAATAATTCACTATTGGAAAAGTATGAAGAATGCTTTCAACCAGGGGAGAGCCTACACCATTTATTGAACATCGTATAAATACAAGAAACCATCTTCCAGTTGCAGTTTCACCTTATAGGATGAATCCTTCAAGAAGGAAATATTAAAAACAAGAAATCGATAGACTTCTCTCAGAAGGCATAATTGAAGAATGTGAATCCCCGTATGCTTCCCCAGTGGTACTTGTACCAAAACCAAATGGAACATTTCGCCTCTGTATTGATTACAGGAAATTGAATGAAATTACAGTCGCAGATACCTATCCTCTTCCTAGAATGGATGACTTGTTACATCAAGCAAAAACTCACTCCTTTCATGTCTACACTTGATCTGCGAAGCAGGATACCATCAAGTTAAAGTGCATGTTGAAGATCAAGACAAGACAGCATTTGTATGTCCTTTTGGCACTTACCGTTTCTTACGAATGTCATATGGTTTTGCGCAACGCACCTGCTACGTTTCAAAGACTGATGAACCGTTTTTGTAATGGTCTGGAAGACATTCTAGCACTACCTTATCTAGATGATATAATTGTTTTGTCAGAAACTTTTTGAAAAACACATGTTTGATCTTAAAACTATTTTTGAAAGACTCTTACATTTCAAACTTAAAGCAAATAGAGAAAATGCCATTTTGCCTCTTCTCGAGTTAAATATCTTGGATTTTGGATTACGCAAAAAGGAATAGAAGTTGATCCAGAAAAAGTTGCGTCTATACTGGATATTCCACCCCTAAAAACGTCAAAGAACTACAATCTTTTCTGCAAACTTGTTCGTGGTTTCGAAGATATATTCAAGATTTTGCGAAGATTTCACGTCCACTAAGTTATCTTACAAAGAAAGAAAGTTAAGTGGCAGTGGGGATTTGACCAACAAAAAATGCATTTCAAACCCTTAAAAACAGTCTTACACACCTCCTGTGTTAAAGCAAGCAGACGGTACTAAGCCATATATTATTCGTGAACAGATGCTAGCAATTATGCCCTTGGAGCAGTTTTACTTCAAGGAGAAGGATCTGATGAACATCCTATAGAATACGCTAGTCGACTGCTAACCCCAGCAGAACGCAATTATTCCACCACAGAGAGGCCCTTGCTGTGGTATGGGCTTTGAAGAAATTTCGTGGTTATATTGAAGGAACAGAAATAACCATGGCATCCGACCACCAACCTCTGAAATGGCTTCTAAACCTCAAATCTCCAACCGGACGACTTGCAAGATGGGCACTTGAAATCCAGTCTTTCAACTTGAAAAGTACAGTATATTCCTGGTAAAGCAAATGTCGTTGCAGACATGTTATCTCCGCCCAGTTACTCCAGAAGAAGAATCCTTTTGCGAAGAATAATAATCACGATAGCTGATATGCCTACACGAAGTTGTAAGGACATGCGTGAGGCGCAGCTTAAAGATGATAATTTAAAGAAAATCATCGACAGTTTTGAATCCCCTCTAAAAACTGAAGAATATGCAAACTGGACTGAACGTGGATTTTTGATGAATCAAGGTGTTTTGTATCGTTATGTTCCTGATGCTGATTCTGCAGAATCTCAGTTAGTCATTCAACTGCTGAACGTGAATTGATAATGGAAAGACATCATAATGATCCGATGGCTGGACATTATGGAGAAGAGGGAACATTCCAGAAAATCGCCAGACGATATTATTGGACAGGCATGAAAGAGTACATATCCGATTATATTAAGAAATGTCCAGAATGTGCTCGTTTTAAGGCTACAAAAGCCAAAAACCTGCCGGTTTGCTTAGAACTCCAGTCTATTCACAGAGATTTGAAGTCATTGCTATTGATTTATTTGGGCCATTGCCTCAAACTGACACAGGTAAACAATGTATATTCATTGTCGAGGATTGTGCCACGAAAAGTGGAGTTGAGTTATTTGCCCTTTCTCAAGCCAGTGCTCGTCAATGTGCAACAACTCTGATAGAAGAAGTTTTCATGCGTCATGGCATACCAAGACGAATTATCAGTGACAATGGAACGCAGTTTGTCAGTGCTGTTCTTCAACAGATTTGCTTTTTCTTTAAATATAAGTCAAAACTTCATACCAGTTTATTCACCACAATCTAATCCAGTAGAGCGAAAAAACAGAGACCTTAAACCCCGACTTGCAATACTTGTTGGAGACGATCATTCTAGTTGGTATTCCAAACTCCCAGTCATACGTTTTGCCATGAATACAACTGTCTGTGATACTACAGGTCACACTCCTGCTTACCTACTATTCGGGAGAGAGCTACGTACTGTGTAGACGATGTGGTGCAAGATTTCAAAAAAGCGTCGTTCAAATGACAATTTTGTTGCCGAAATAACACCTTATTTAAAACGATTTGCAACTATTACTGAAGACATACGAGAAAGAATAGAAACAAAGCAAGATCAACGAAAAAGCAATATGATAAAAATCGCCGTCCAGTATATTATTCTCCTGGAGATAAAGTTTGGGTTACTTTACATCCCATCAGTAGTGCAAAGAACAAGAAAACTTCCAAGTTCATGCCAAAGCGTGACGGTCCATATCTAATTCTCACCCAAAAGTCACCGACTTCTTATGTTATCGCAAGTCTTGCCAATCCATCTGAACCGATTGCTACTTACCATACTTCTGCTTTAACACCTGTTAAAGATATAAACACTTCTCCGGTAGCTCCACTTCGGAAAAGAGGCCGACCACGAAAAGTTACATCCACATCACAAAATAAACATGTTTCCAAGCCCGTCGACTGCTACAACAGCAGTTTCCAACAGAACCATCCATTCCTCAACAAGAGCTACTACTACAACAGCTAATTATGTCTCCTCGCCGGGACGTCGTCGGATCCATAGGGAGATTGTAACCCCCGTAGTTTAAACTCTTCTCCTATGAACAGTAGAAAGACTATCGCGCCCTCTGCGGCTAGAACAATCTTCAGTAATGGCCAAGCTTCGGAACTGTAAGGACGTACGAGCATGCGCTCCGACCCCTTTCAATTCTATTGTAACTGTTAGTTCTCTAGTTATGTATGTAAATGTTTGTTTTGTCTAATAAACGTGTTTAATTAACTAGTGGACTTAATTAAGAACCCCTTCCCCGCGGGTCCCTTTATTACATTGGGTCACACCCCTTATACTAGTATATTGAAAAGCTTAAATTCTTTTGTTATAATCTCGAGAATAATTTTTGTTGAAAGATCCTATAAGTAAAACAAATCTAAAAAAAAATTCTTTTTTTTTTTTTTAAATCATTTGGAACAGTAAGAAATTACTAAAAGAAGAATTAACTGTAGTAAAGTAGAGTTGAACGAACGCGCATTTCATTTAAATGCAGTTTATCTGAGTTCAAAAATGTAGCGTAAAAACAGCGCTGTATAATTGATAGTAATACTTTGTAACTAAGAATTTTTTTTTTCGTAATTTAACTGTCGTCATCTTAGATGTATGACTTTAGTTTAGAACTATAAATTTCATAAAATACAAGAAGTTGTGAATACATACAATAAACTTTTTTACTTTCAATAACAGTCCTATTAATTAAAAGCTTTAACTCGCAATAATTCAATTTCTAAAACATGAGTTTTAACTTTTGTATACAACTACTTGGATCTATTTGTTACAGGTTTGGAGAAATAAATACACATTAAAAATATTAAAGACTCCAAAAAGGTATTTAATACTTTCCATATATTCAACTAGTTTTTAATTTTTTTAAAAAAATACTCCTTCACATCATAGCGTATTTTTTTTTTAAATAGAAAATTTATGAGTCATATTACGGTATCTTTGAATTACAATATTTTGTATATGGTCTAAGAAATCCATTTATTTTAATTGGAAATTAAGCATTATAAATTAGCGTTTCTCAAACTGTTGGGCACGCCCTTCTAGGGGGCCGGGATAACTCCACAAGGGGGGCGCGAGCATATTGAAAAATTAAAATCAAAGGATTATTTTTAACAAAAAAGTATTAATTTACTGAAAGTAAACGAACAAAATATATTCTGGTATAATAAAAAATTAAATACATATTTACACTGATATAATACACTTATAAATACACTGCACAATGTATTTTATAATTAATTTAACGATACTAAGTTAAGAATAATTTTAATAATTACCAGTGACCCCCCATGCCATATAGAAAATTATTTTCAAAAACTAATACTTATCTTGATAATTTGTACAGTTTAAAATTAATCATATAACTGTCGATTAAAAGTTACGTGATTCGCTCCTCGATGCCACCGTTTTCTACGTAGGTGCGTGTATGTGATTTCCTTGAGAAGGGGAGGAAAAGGAGAATAAATAAGCAAAACCTTCTGAAATAAGTAAGTCCTTAGCTAACACTGTCAGGGTCCTATTATTGGATTCCAAAGCTTTCGGAATAATTTTATAGAAAATAGTACACAAAAAATACGGTACTTCTAAAAGACGTATATATACGTCCAGGGGAATTAAAGCCTTGGCTAAGGGAGAAGTTTAAATAGGTCGTTGGAATTTAAGAAATTAAAGTCGTATTGTAGATTTAGTGTCAAAGTATAGTAATATTGAGTTCAATGCATTGTTATTGTATGGAGGAGGGGGGAGCAATGAAAATTGTAAATGAATATTGGGTCACAAGTATTGAAAGTTTGAGAAGCACTGTTATAAATGAATTGTTAAAATGCCTTATATATATAAGAGAGATGAATTCGAGGAACCAAAAGTAATTGTAGAGAGAGAGAGAGAGAGAAACACACACACAACAAAAGGAAATACACTGCTGGACAAATGCTAAGGACGGATAACACTATCATCCATAGCAACCACAAAATGAAAGGAAGCAAAATGGGGAAAATCAGAATAAGTGCGGGATATTAGTAAGAAGAAGTATGAGTATGCAAATTTTTTCCCACGTCTGCTCATCACGTGATAGCGTTCATAAGAGCTTTAAGGGTTTTGACGCGTGTGGACAGTTGTTCTTTCAAGTCAAAGTTTTACAGAAAAGATTTAATAGACGAACTTAAAATTTTTGGCATGTCTTCCCGACATCACATAGATGATTTTATGCGTGGCCGAATTATTGGAAAGATCGAAGAAGGGCGAAAAATAACAGATGTTGCCAGGGAGTTTGACATCGCTCACAGCGTTGTTTCACGGCTGTGTAAGTCATTTAAAACTACTGGAATGTGTAGTAGACGGCACGGGGGAGGTCGTGTTAGAAGTACGACGCCTGCAGAAGACAGATATATCGTCCTATCAGCAAAAAGGAACAGGCCCACCACAGCTCAGCAGGTGGCAAATCAGTTTTTTGCTGCCTCAGGAAAGCAGATCTCCCGAAAAACTGTTGCCAGACGTTTGAGGGGAGGAGGACTATACGCCCGGCGACCTATTGTGTGTGTCCCATTGACCAGACAGCACCGTACTGTCCGTTTGCAATGGTGTCGTGAGCATCACAATTGGACTGAACAGGACTGGGCATGCGTACTATTCTCAGATGAGAGTAGGTTCAGTCTGTCATCGGATTGTAGACGCCAACTGATCTGGCGCGAGAGTGGTACTGCTTATCGTCCAGAAAATATCCAGAAAAAGGACCGATATCCGACATGCAGTATCATGGTGTGGGCCGGCATCAGGATCAATGGCCGCACGCGCCTACATGTGGTTGCGAATGGGACTATGACGGGCCAACGATACATTGATGAAGTTCTACTTCCTCATGTTCGTCTTTTCCGTGGTGCTGTCGGTGATAAATTTGTTTTTATGGACGACAACGCAACATGTCATCAAACACTCGCTGTTCAGGATTGTCTAGACAGTGAGGGTATTCAACGTCTCGTATGGCCAGCGCGTTCTCCAGAACTAAACCCCATTGAAAATGTGTGGGATGCTTTGGGGAGGCAAGTTGCTGGTCGAAACTATCCTCCGACAAACAAGAACACCCTCATCCGTGCACTCACAGAGGAATGGGATAAATTGCCTCAACAGCTGCTGGATAATGTTGTGAAAAGTATGGTACGACGTGTGGAATGTTGCATCCCACTCCACGGTGGACATATCCCGTACTGATACCTTTCGTTAAGGTGCCTACTGACTTTTAGATGCATTGTTCCATTTCTCCGTACGCAGATCAAATGAACATTTTTTTTTTCTTTCAGATGTTTCACAGCTTTTGTACTTTCCAGAACAATAAAAATTCTTTATTCTAATGTCTGAACAGTGTGGCAACTATATTTTATTTTACTAAGCCTCATGTCTCGCTTAATGCTATGCTACATAGCAATTTGTGATGCGTCCTTAGCAATTGTCCAGCAGTGTATAATTGACATATGAAAATTTATACTGAATGAAATAAGTGAAGAATAATTCCCAGTTACCGCAAATTCAAACCAACTTAAAAAACGACCGAACTGTAATAATTTCCAATACAAATGCATAATAGATATCCATTGTAGTATCGTTCTACTAAAACATCGCATCTGTGATAAATGATACTATCCTTTGGATCCTGCTATTCTCACAAGGATCAATATCTTTCCCCTTTTGTGGGGTTTGAGGATATGGGATCCATTAAATGGAAAAAATGTCATGCTTGAAAAGAAAGATTACTCAGAACTTTTCTACCATAACGTTCTTTCAAAGCATCTATGAAGCATTCAGAATTTTCACTTTCTGTTTGAAAAAGAATCGAAAATTGCAGGAAAACTTTTTTGCCCTTGTTTTGGTTCAGTTTTGAAGGTATTTTAACAATCTTTTTCAAGGTTTTCCAATATTGGGTGCATTTGTGTAGAAATGGATAATTGCCCTTAAAGAAATATCATATTTTTATTCTCTTACAAAAATGTTTTTTCAGTTTATGAAAATGCTTGAAATAAAATTATATAGAATGGTTTATGGCTTATATAGTTTTAATAAATAAAAATTCTCAACTTTATATTGATGCATAAAATATCTTATTATTAATTAAGTTTTGAAAGTATGATAAATAAATTCAAATTATAATTAAATATTTTTTTAAGTTTTTAGTTAATTTAATGATTGTTAAGTTATTTAACGTTGCATTTCTTCATAAATGCAATTTAGTCTCATGTATCAGAATGATAACAAAGATTACTTTAGAAAACACAATAATTCGATTACATTACACACATAATTAGATTATATTAGAAATTTTCTTTTAATTCATCTATATTTTCTATAGAATAAAAGTAAAATAAAATATTTGGAATATTTCTTAAGGTAATATTTTATTTTCTCTCTCTTAAGATACAGGTTGAAACTTTTGTTACTTTTCATTTTGCATATGTCATTTTTTTCTATAAACATCAAAATAAATATGAAAAAGCAAAAAAAAAAATGAAACTCCCAAACATTGAAATATAACAAATGATTAAATTTTCAAAATTTTGAAACTTTAAACCTGAAGTTACCTCAGTACTTTTAAAAGAAAATGAAGCTTGTGATTTTAAAGGATGCATTTATTTTTTCTAAAGTGTAAAATATTCTTAAAAATACAATACGAATCAAATTCTTAACAATTGAGAAGTTATTTTCAAAAAGGGATTAAAAATTCAATAATCAGCCGTTCATTTGAAAGAAAAGAATAAAAATCTTGTCACAGTATCTCGTTTTGTTTTGGGTTTTTTCTCTCTTTATTTTAGAATCCTTACTTAAGAATAATAATATTTCCTTTTTTTTTCTTTTTGCATCTTTTATAGATTTAAAATCCATTCTCACATTTCATTGCAGAAAAAAAACTATTACGAAAAAGGATTTAAAATCAATTTTAACTTTGTGGCTTGGAAAAATAATCTGCTTAGAGTTTGTGCGGATTATGTTATAAAGATGAGTTGTTATTCATCATATTGTGTGTGAAAAACAAATACAAAAAAATATTTTTTTAGCTTAAGATCATTTCTTTTAAATGCAAATTGAAATACGCGATTTAATAGTAAATATAAATTTCGGTTTGTCTCTAAAAATTATATTATTAATTTTAAATTTTAACATAAGGCAATTTAATATTTAATATTTCTAAGTAAAAAGAGTGATTTCATGCTTACAGTTGACTAGAGTCTGAATTTGATCATTGAACATATACAAGTATTAATTGAACAAGTAATATAAAAGAAAAATTTAAGTCAATTCCTACTTAGATCAACAAGGAAAAATTTTATTTTAGCTACTTTTTATTAAATAGTTACAATTAATATAAATATGTATATACATATGACCGAATCACAACATTAAGTGGTAATTAATTTTTATTAATCATGATTTAAGTATCGTATTGTCATCCAAAACAATTGTGTATATAAAATTTCAGTTCAACCGAATGCTTTAAAACGTGAGAAAAAAACATTTTCAAGTTTTGACACAAGTCGCCAAAATAGTCACTAAGTAGCCAAAAATGATTCCAACGTAGCTGTATTTGTAGTTTCTTAAATACATAGTTTTAATCATATTTAATTTTCATTAATTATAACTAAATTATTGTATTATCATCCAAAATAAATCATGTATATAAAATTTCAGCTCAATTGAGCTCTTTAAAATGTATTTTATTAACGATTGAAAATTCCACTAAGATAAATAAATAAATGTATCGAAAGTGTGAACTAATAGTAGGAATTGAAAAACACCACCAAAATCATCATACTTATTAAAGTATTAGTACAGTACACAGAAATATTTTTTATTGTTGTTGTTATTGTTCAAAACTTATACTTTAAAACATTTCTACAGACAGACTTTTTCTAAGACGTATTTTTCAAGCCATTCTAAGTTTGATCACATTTCTGCTATAATGATATTAGGTACTTGATGTTAGGTCTTGAAATATTATTTTATAAACAGAGACATGTTTCCAGAAGCATTAGAAATAGAAAAATTTGCTGAGGAAAAAAATCAATATCGTAATGTAGCACAAGTTTTATACAATATTCCAGGTACTTTAATCATTTTAAAAGTCCGCAATCCAGACCAGTTTTTCCTATTTATAACACATCAAGACAGTATAACTTTTTAATTCAAAATACTCTCTGATGGTTTCAAAAAATTGGGGGCAAAGATCAATTAAACATAAGTGCTCTTTTTGAGAAAAAGACACACGTTTTAATTATTATACTGTAGTATTAAATCATACAGCCACGTATTAGGGGATACATGTTACACAAATAATTATTTGAATGTACACAAATGACTTATTAAATCAAAATAAAATATAAAAATTATGAAATTAGACTCATTATTTTTTTCGATCTACGTTTTCCTGATAAACTCCACTTATATTGAATTCTAGAATTATCTAAAATGTCAGTTTTAAAGATCAATCATGTTTTAAAAATGAAAATTAAGCTTTTACATAATAAAATATAAGAAGTAATATAGTTAATTTATGGAATTAAAATTTGATACACACACACACATAATGTGTAAAATATATATATAGTAAAAATATCATTTCACACACACAAAAGAGTAATAACATAATTAAAGTTTTGAGCTTTAAAATAAGAATGATCCCGAAATTTAAAATATTGCAAAATATATCTCTATAATGGGTGCTTTTAAACTCATACTACATTTTTATTTTTAAAAAAGCTCATTTATATTTCTGCATCTGTGAAAGCAAATAAAGATCTTAGCCTTCCAACTGTTGAAAACAACAATAGCAAATGATAGTACAATAACTCTAATAAATTACATGATGTTCTACAAGTATTATAAATAAATTTAAAAAGAATTTGAAACTTAACAGTTTTCTGCTGGTAGATTTTTCAAAGACATTTTATTTCGAAATCTAAATACGAAAGTGAAATGTATTAAAATATCTTATTGATTCAAATACAAAATTCTTAGGAAACTAATGAATAAGTTAAAATAAGAGCTTGAGCACTCTTATTTCTTCAATCACTTTAAACGATGCTATTACTTTTAAACGCTCTTACTTATCTCTGATATCTAAAGAATTTCCATTGAAAGCTACCTCATTCTCCGTAAAATTGTGCTAAAAAAAGCCCCACTTCTTGAGTATGGAAATCGAAAGGACAAAAACGAAGGATATAGTTATGGGTTGACGATTATCTTGATTGAAGTGCTGGCGTACTAGACCGTTGCTAACGGAAATCAGCTCCCAGGAGGATATTGGAAGGATGTAGACAAGGAAAGAATTTTACTGTAGTAAGTCTAGTACCTGGCCTTTGATTAGTTGGATTGCGTCGTAAAATTTATGCGTGATTCTTGAGCTTCTTTTTTATCACTTATACTTAAAAATATTTATGTAGAATAGTTGTGGTAAGGTCCTAACAGAGAGGAGAATTCAGTTTAAAGCAAAATGAGATCCGAAAGTACTTTCGCTTCTCAGAAACTCTCCTTCAGTTGCCATTTATTTATAAGTACGAAATTATGCTGGAGAAAAAAACAATTTAATGGGGCACATAGATTGAAATTTAGAAATAATCTAAAACTATGACAGTTTTTGATTCGTAAATAGGATTTTTTAAGCTCAATTCTTAAACACTGAGAAGACTTAAAAGTAGTTATAACTAAATGTTCCAATTTTTGCTTTACCATAAAAAAATTGCTGGTTTTTATATGCAACTTATTCTATTTCTCAAAATTACCTCGCAGCATTTTTTTGAATTGTATTGATTTAAAGATAGATTTTTTTGACAATGTTTTCATCCTCAGTGAAAAGAATATTACTTAGTTGTTTAATCTGATTTAAAAATCATCATTATATCGCATTTTTCATTCAGTTGCAAATAATTATACATATATATATATATATATATATATATATATATATATATATATATATATATATATATATTCATATACATGTAACAATTAACCTTCTTTCTTGTCAAGATGCACAACTTTTATCTCATGCACTTTTAGCTACATATATGACAAAATTGAACAGATAACAAAATGTGGTTACAACTCACGCAGTTTTTATTTGTTACTTTTGTTCCGGTTTTAATTAACTTCTCCATTCTAAAAGCTACTTTTCTACGATAAACTATTTCTACTTTAAAAATTCAATTCATATTTTACTAGCAATAAAAGATATGGAACTTTTTTTATTTTTATTGCTTCTTGAACTTAATGCAGGCATTGTTTTTATTATCAATCATTTGCTACATTTTGTTTTCCTCAAACAATTTTTTTAAAATAATCTTTCCAAACTTCATAATCACTGTTATCATTTTTTCTTGAACGTTCTCTGTGCTATCTCATTTATCACTTTTGTGCACTGTGTATTCAATTTTTACGGAACTTATAATAAATGTTCACTAATTATGTAAAGTTTGATTTGTTTTTATATCTTTGCCAGTTTCGTATGTCATATTCCACGCACATATAACAGTCAACATCATTAATTAGACTTAAGTTTAAGATTTCAGCAACGCGAAAATTGACTTTTTCTTTCACTGTAAGTTTAAAGTACCTCATTATTATTAAAATTATAGACATTTTTGCTCTATTTAGATTATTATACACTTTTAATTACTTTTTGAACTGGACGCAGTAACTTAATTGGTATATTTACTGTTGAGTGTCTTAGGACTTTAGTTACGAGTCATTCAACTAAAGGAAAAAAGGAAATAAAAGTGAAAGAAGCAATTTCTTTTTCTTAAGAGCTAAAAGCCTTTGTGGCGCTGAATAGATTTTTAGATAGATGAAAAGGGTCAGTCAAGTTATGATCCTTCTTAAATGACGCTTAAAATTGGAGGTTCAATGAAAATAACCCAATATGTATTTGCATGTACAGAGATCTCCAAAAGTAAAGAAATAAAGAATTTTTTGAGTTAAATTTTGAAACAATGCAGCCAAATTCAAGAAAATGAAGTCATATGTTAACGCATTTATTTAACGTATATTATGCTTAATTATCCTAATTTATGTATTAAATGATAATTTTTTAAGAAATTGATTCTTTGGCAAAATTTTTAAGTTAAATAACTTTGAATTTTTTGCAGATATTTAAACCTTAATAAGGAATATTTCCTCACTTAGCCATAATGCATGATATGTATCGGTTTTACATTTATAAGATTAAGTTGTCAAATATAGGAATTAATATAGAAGAACATAAGCCATGCAATTCTTTTTGTAGCTGATATAAGCTTCCGGAGAGAAGATTAATTAATGCAAATTCTCTGCCAAGAAAACCCCAGACATGCTTTATTGGACCAAATCAAGTGAATACGATGACCACACACACTCTATCCACCTAATGCATTGATCAAGAAGGGGTATCCGTACACGCATAACTCAACAATGTCCTCACGTGAACATTATTATACATAAAAGCATTATCTTTAACACTGACAAAAGCATAAAATGTCACATGTTGATCAAGAATATCTTCTCAATATACACTCATGGACAAACAAATTAACGCACCAAGAAATAATTGCGGGATCGTAACAAACTTGGCATGAAGGGTACATGACAGGGAGATATGCAAACGATTGAAATGGAACGTGATTGCACATTACGTATAGCCGGTAGAGAGCGTTTAGCGTCGTTCTCCGTGGAGATGGTAACCAAAGCTGGTTTGAGTGTGCTGAATCGTTTACAAAGGAAGTGCTGAGATAGACATGCCATTACGCCATATTCGAAGACAATATGAGCAGCTGTCGCAGTTTGAGAAGGGGAGAATCATCGGCATGATGGAAGCTGGGTGGTCAGCTAGGCGAGTAGCTGGTCAATTAGGCTTCTCTGATTGTGTTGTAATGAGGTGTTGAGACCAATGGATCCGAGAGATGTCATTTACACGAAGACCAGGCTCAGGATGCCCTCGACAGACCAGTAGTCAAGAAGACTGCCACATTGTAAGATATGTACCCGTACAGCCAACTGCTTCATCGGCCGCCATCCAGACACAGGTAGCACCTTCACTAAGGGCCCCTGTATCTTATCGAACTAAACAAAGGCGCCTGGCTGAAGGACATTTGGGATCGCGGCGCCCATTACGTATGTTGCCCTTGACGCCCACTCATCGACGCCACCGTTTTGAGTGGTGCCGCGCACAAGGAAACTGGACTGCAGCAGAATGGAACCAGGTCGTCTTTAGTGACGAACCTAGATTCAATCTCAGCAGTGATGACAATCGTGTTCGTGTGTGGATACCCCGTGGTGAAAGCCCAATCCTGCCTTTGCTTTACAGTGACACACCGCTCCCACAGCTGGTGTGTTGGTATGGGGTGCCATTGCCTACAATACCTGTTCACCCCTAGTATTGATCTGTGGCACGATGATAGCCAAGCGGTATGTTCATGACATCCTGCAATCACATGTATTGTTACTCATGCAGCGGCTCCCAGGAGCCATTTTTCAACAAGACAATTCTCAGCCTTACATGGCAAGGGTATCACAAGACTGTGTGCACTGTTACTACTCTTCGTTGGCCTGCTTCGTCTCCAGATTCGTCTCCAATCGAGCACATCTAGGATCATTTGGAACGGCGAGTTGGGCATCCCACGAGTTTGAATGAACTGGAGGCAAGGTTCAGTAAATATGGAATGCAATGTCTCAAGACATCATTCAGAACTTGTATGCCTCAATGCCCGATCGTATCGCATCGTGCATTCGCGCTAGAAGGGGTTCAACAGGGTATTAAATCATCCGTTCTTTTGCCTTTTTCTCTGAAATAAATTATCATTTTTCTTTGACTTTCTAATCATTTACTTTTATCAAAGTAGCCATTACGTATGTAAAATTTCGTTTCATTTTGACGACTCCTTCTTGTTGCGCTAATTTTTTTGTCCATGAGTGTATTTGATTTTTCGAAAAACTTTCATCGAACCTCATTGTGTGTAGCCACGCAAAGAGATTCCAGCTCACACTAATTTAATTTTATAGCTTTCCTAAGTGTGCACTTGCAATGTTGGTCTCATTGGGGCTCTCTCCATGCTCTCTCCAATCGGAGCACTATAAGAATCATATTTTAAAATGAATGTCATCTGTTTAAAGTACAAATTTTCATTTCTCCCTCGCTCAATCAATTTGCTCTCTAGCCTACTTTAATCCATTGTTTTATTTATATTTAGTTTAATGGGACTTATATAAGCAGTCTTAAGTGTAAGCCCTTAGGGAAAATATATTTGGATCATAGGTTTCTTGAGGCAATAAAACAATCGTCAAGAGGTGTTATAACATGAGAGCAACCTGAAACATACCTTCTTAAACCTCATTTTTTTTTATTTGAACATATTTCAAAGTTGATGGATCACACTGTAAGGGGAGTTTATGCAATCTAGTACTATCAACTTATGAAGAGAGCCCATATAAATCCACCCATGGCCTTCCATTTTAAAGAATAAGGTAAGGTGATATTTGATATACCAAAACTATTTGAGCATTTGGAATTGATAAATCAGTATTTTTTAATCTCCTAGACTTTTGCAAAAGATTTATTTTTAATGATATTTGAATTAATCTGATAAAGTAATTTTTAAAACAGGGGATAGATTTAAGACTTTTAGTTTAAATGTCAATACGATGTATTATCATTCATAAGAATTAATTTCACTAAGTGCATTAAGGATTTTGTAGGAGCTCTTCTTCACAAAAACACATGCTGTACATTAACTTTTAGAGGCCGCAGATAAGCACAGATGATTTGCCATTCAATTATATATAAGGATATTTCAATACAATATTACAAATTTTTCAGTGATACAATATATATATATATATATATATATATATATATATATATATATATATATATTGGATGCAGTTGAATGGATAGATGACTTTTGACTTTTTCTTAATTTTTCCACATACATTGACAAATATACTGTCTTAACCCAAAACACCAAGAGCCTTGGAAAAACATGGGAACTCTGGCCCCTGTAAGACCAATCCCGAGACACCTGGAGAAAGCCGAGACAACTTTCCACTTTTGCCAAACCACCGGACATGACTTTTTGGGAGTATATCTTTACTGGCTTGACCTGGCTGAGGCCTGCCCTCTATGCGGCCTTGTCAGAATGGATGGTGACCCACCTACTCCAATGCACTGGACTCGATGAATACCCGACTGACGATGTCGTCAGTCGGTACTGGAAGGCTTGGCGTCAAATGGTCAAGAAGCCAAGCACGAGAATTGAATAAATAAAAAAATTAATTTTATTTTATTTAACTCACATAAAACGGTAAACAAACTGCAGCAACACAAACAGACATGTACAAAAACAAAAACGTTCCCTATTACGTTCCGGAGATCTCAACTCCTATATCTTCCTCAGTCGGAAACTGAGAATCACCTGATTTTCATTAGTTTATATCCTGATTGGTTAGAATAAGTGGATGATGCAAGATTGCATCATCATGTTTTGAATTGTGAAGACGGAGCAGTTTTTGAAGAGATAAATTTGTGGTTAAAAAGATATCTCCCGTTAGGCAGGTAAACTAAAAATATTAACTATCGCACGATGTCTTGGAGGGTTCAAGGCAAAGGTAAATAATTAATTAATTATATATTTTGTTGGTAAGTACACTTGTTTGTATTCAATATGGATTTAAGTATGAATTGCATTAAAACAAGTAATATAAAAAATATTTTTTTAAAGTCAGTTCCTACTTAAGTCAACAAAAAAAAATTTTATTTTAGGTACTTTAGTCAAATAATTATACAATTAATCTAAATATGTACATACATATGACAGAATCACTACATTAAGTGGCAAAACACCTATTAAATTAACATTAAAAACTGTTAAACCACATTAAATTTGTAATTATATTTTTTCATAAAAATTTAATCTAATAGGTAAGAATTTATCTTAAAACCAGTAAAAAAAGAATGCTGACGCCTAACAAGCACATGACTTTTTAGGTTAAGTTAAATCTTCATCACAAATTTAACAAAAGCTGTTTTATCTAATAGTGCTGCCATCTAGAGGAATAATATCGACTGAAATATCTCTCTAAATTATAATTAATTAGTTAAATTAAATTATATAATGAATTAATAGTTGAAAAAACTGTATTAACATCAAGTGTCAACCACTACAAGTTAAAAAAATGAATTTGAACCTGAATGGATGAATAAAAAGTATGTTATTAATGATTGAAAATTTGAACAAGATACATATATATATATGTATATAAGCAAATATATATAGGGAGAGTGTGAACTTATAGTAGGAATTAAAAAAGAGTAATTTACACACACACACACACACACATATATATATATATATACGGATTTTAATTTTTATTTAATACTGTGCCTACTTTAAATACCTATTAAATATCAGTTATAGAAAGAATATAATTGGAATAAGTTATTGTTAGAAAGTCCAAATAGCTAAAAATAAAAGAACGACATAATAAAAAAATATAACAAAAGCCTTTATATTTCATTTACGTTTCAGTAATCCCTTCTTTTATCCTGAGAAACAAACAATTAAATCTTGTTGAGTTGCATTTGCGAATAAAAAGCATATAAAAACAAAAATAAGTCTCTAATCAAGCAACTTCTTCAAGGGATTATTTTAAAAATTGCTCGTCACGCAAATTTATTTTTTGCTCCTTTGGCACCTGAAACGAAACGAACTGTTAATCATCTTTACCACATACCAATACTTTAGCTTTTTGTTTTTTACGCTTCACGTAACGATGAAGATGTATGCAAGTGATTAAAAGGGAAAAAAAACACCCGTGTTTAAATTAATTACTCAATTCCGTGTCTACAGATCTTATTTTTTTCCCTCCATCTCAAAGCAACTCGGAGATTAAGTTGCAGCGATGTTTTAATTATCTAAGATAATGCCACAATAGAAACCTCTGGCAATCATCTTCACTAATTTGCATCTGAAGCTTCAAACCAAATAAACAAGTTCTCATTATTAATGCAAATTTTGGGCAAAAACCCACATTGAATTATCGTTATGTATTTTTCTAATAAATGCTTCTTAAGTTGAATTTTTCTGTCTTACACGTTCGGTGCTTATTTTCTAAAGTGCACTCTTTTTCGATGCTAATTAATATCAAGTCTTAGGAATTCAGCACATGCCACTCAATAATTACTAGATTTTCGTAATTTCTTATTACTCTTTGGAATTGGTAGCTTTTATAGAAAAACTCTGGAAATAAGAATTTCCCCAGGTGTTGAATTGATGAGTTGAAGTTAGCCGCATGACTGGATGCAGGCTGGGACGACTCGACCCACGATCTTCTTACTAATAGTCTTCTTGGGGAACTTTTGGTCTTGCAAAAACATGGTGAGTATGCAAGTTAAGACTACTATATAAAGTCTAGGCTTTCAGTTTAAAGGGAGAGGGTTAGAATAGACTGCTAGCGGAGCAGTGACTAATCAATTTGAAGTGAGGCGCAGATATTTGGTAATTGATATTGTTATGTGTAAGTTGACGAACTGCCACTTTAGATTTGATCCAGATAAGGTAACTGAGAAGTCAGAGCGATTGAATTAAAGTAAGTGTTCTAGATAATTTAAGTCTTCTCATGCCTCGCGTACCTTGATAATTGTCTTCAGATTTAATAATTGGGTGCATCTCTTATCTATGGCAAATTTAATTTGTGTTGTAGTTTGTGCTGTGAATAAATTGAGTGATTTTGATTATGGCTAGTCTTCTTCCCAATTCTCCCACACCTTTAGGAGCATAGGCAATACCTTTACACGGTTATACGCCTGATAATTTTACTTTGTTAAATCTTACCTTTACTTTTTTAAAAATTACCTTAATTTGCTTTTTTAAAAAGTGTCACTTGCAAATCTATGTATTTTTTTGTAATTATATACGTGTGTGTGTGTCTCATTTTTGATTTTTCTTATTAACCATCGCACTCTAAATCAAAGATAGGGCAATTAGTAACTGACCTACTAAGTCTGAACCTCGATCAAGTGTTCAAGTGATTCCTAAGCTGGCACTCCCTGTCCAAACTTCCACACCACTCGTACGTGCAGAATTTGAGACGCGATAGGTTTCCAATTGCACCAGAACTTGAGTTCACGACTGCCACGAGTTCCCCACCATGGTCAATAGTCTACCCCAGTCACCATAAATGGCTTACTCCCCCCACCGTGAAATTATTTCTACGCATAAAAAAAGATACAGGTTATTTCTGTCCAAGATTAAGAATTATTTATTTTTGTTTCATGCATTTAAATTCAAATGAATAATTTGACTTATTGTTACACATTACTCTATTTTTGTGTGTATTATTTACACAAATCTCTCTCTTTAGTAATCATTTTTTATTATATAAATTAAATATTTTTTAAAAAGAAAGTTTAAAGAGTTTACTGAAAACCCCCTCAATTTATCCCTTTTTTTCTCCTCCCTCTAATTTTTTAAAAACTCTATCTATAAAAATCAAATGAAAGAAAAATATTTGACATCAATCAAACGATTTGTAAAAAGATTTAGATTATGATTAGATGCATTGATGCGTAGAAAAACCAGCATTAAAATTAAAATTATGATTTCGAAAAACAAGTTTTATTTTATTAGATGTTACTTTTCACGGATTAAAATATTTAAGCAAAAGGAAACGTAAGAAATTTAATTATAAATGATTAACGGGAAAGTGAGATAATAATTTGGAAATATCTCTCGTTAAGCCTGAAATTTAAAAAGGCATTAATATCAAAATAATAACTATGTAGAATAAGAATGTTGTCTTAGAGAATTAATTCCAAGTAGAATTAAAAATCCTCCCTTTGTATATTTTTTATTATTAACAGTACTCAATCTACAGCAGTTTGCTGTTATTTCAAGCAAACAAAGCTCCGTGATTTGAATAATAATCTGAAAAAATAAAAAAAATTAAGCTTTAATAAAAATTCGTCTTAGATAATTATTTACAATCAGTTATTTCTCTAAGGATGAAATATAGCGCTTGAAACTTTTATTTTATTTGCCTTTTCATATCTAGTAAGTAAGCTCTGACCAATTTAAGGATCTTTCTTAACTTAAATTTATCTAATTGTTTTTCAAATGGAAATTTGCCTAATTGTTTATCTAAATACTTTAATTATGTGTGTGGTGATTAATTGTTTCAAAAGCAGAAATTATTTTCAGTAAAAAACACCCTGTAAAATATTTAATACGTATATTAGCAGTTCATTGTAAATAATCTGCTTTCCAGCAAAATTAGAAACTTATTTCAAGGAAGTAAAATGTTTAGTATTTTTAATACTTTTCTTCAAAAGAACAAAAAATTGAACTATTTTTAATTTAATAGCTATATCAGATATAAATGCTTATTAATGAATCACAAAAGAAATCCATTTTAAAAACAACTCGTAAAAACATTTTCCATCGTGTCTAAGTAGACTTTAAATATATGATAAAAGGTCCAATTACTTCACTAATTACTTTGAGGTTGTGCACGTCGTACTGAATATTAATAGTGCAATATCTGACTAGACTGTTTGGTATTGGAATCGTTTAATTACAACAGCTGATAATTTGTTGTTGCAATGTAATTAGAGGATAATAAAACCACTTTAGGTCTTGCATCTCCATAATTATACCATTGGTGATTATAGGTAATTAGGAGTTTTATTTCCTAAACCGATACAATAGAAACTGTTTTTTTAATTTAAGAAAGTAATTATGCAAAAAATATTTTTTGTTGTTGTTATTTTCAATTTTTTTTGAAATCGTAATACATCAAACAATGTAAAAAATCTAAACTTGTTATTAAAAGTTCTATCTCAAAACAGTTTTGCATTTTCTTTACTAAATTATTTTAATGAAAATGGAAAGAAAAATTAGATGTTATTTTATGTATTTTGTTTTCTAAAGATACGTAAGTGTGTAGTAAAATAAAATGATGATTGTTTCACAAATATTATGTTCTCGATACCTGTTTCTTTTCTCCATCTAAAACTAAAAACTATTGAGCTAATGTTACGTGTTTCATACATTCTTTTTTTCTCTTTTTGAAAACACTTTCTGTGTTTTTTTTTAAATTTAATCCAAATTAAATTAAAAAATACATTTCTATTTTTTTTAAATTTCATATAAAATTTTCAGTGAAATATATTGTTTTCAAAAACATATATTTTAGGGTTATTTTTAGTCATTTGAATAAAAAGACTCAAATGACAGAAGCTTACTAATATATAGAATTTTTTAAGAAAACATTACGATCAAATTGAGAAAAGATCTACACAAGAAGAGTTTATTTTTGACTGTATAAATTTAATATTATTAAATATTATCATGAATTACATCTATTAAAATTTTTAAATGTATTTAAAGGTTCCTCGTAATCACGAAATAAAGCTAGAATTTATTACTTATTTACGAAATCATTCCTAGCTTTATTTCATATGATTGAATATAAAATCATAAACACTTTCCAAAAATGTTAATAAATATTTTTTAGAAATAACTTTAGCAGCACTTTTAATTGTACCCTATTTCAAAAATTTTAATTTAAGAATAAATTTTCTTTAATTTTTAAAAGCAATTATTTTTAAAATAAACTTTAAATCAGTTTTTTATATATAAGCATGCATATTTTATTCATTTTCAGGAATACTAATACATAAATAAAGAAAAATGTATTCTCTCTAGAGAGGTTTTTGACAGAAATTACTGCTGTTAAATTTTTTTTAAAGAATAAAGCGATGCGTTGAGAAACATTCCGAATGTTTCAATTCATATATTCCTTGTAATTCTCACAGCATTTACAATAAAAGTAAATATAAAAAAACGCTAAGGTTAAAAAAATCTTTCAAAATCTATTTTTAGATGCTTTTGTTTCTATTTTTACTTATGTTATCTATACTAACGTGTTTTATTTTGTGCAACAATAAAAACTAGTATAAACACAGTCAAGCGATCATTAGAAGCTTTGAGATAGAAAAACAGAATTTGGAAGCGTAGCAGTTACATACTCTCAGTAATTCAACCGATCAACTTTCCTAGCGGGTATCTAGCATTAAATAATGAAGAAAAACGTATCAAAGAAATAAAACGTATTTATTCAATAGTAAGTAACTGAGTAAAAAGAAAGAAAACGAGAGTGTGTGTTCTGAGAGAAACATACAAAAGAGTTCCTTTTACCCAGGAAACTGAATTTACTTAGCTCTCGCCATTTATATATATATATATTAATGGGAGCTGTGTTTGCTAGGTCTATGAACTTGGAATTTATATCGTTACTCTTTATCATTGACTCTAATAGCATTTTCGGGTCCATTTTATCATTAGCGAGGCATTTTAATGTTTTTCACTATTTAACCTTGAAACTAGAAAGCCTTCGTGACATTTAGCTCTTTTGTCAAATAGTAAGACGAAAAAAAAGTGCTTGACAGTTTGCATAAAAAGTGTCTTTTTTATTGTGCAAAGAGTATTTTAAATATCCTTAATTTAAATAAGCTTATTGCACTTTTTGTAACTTTGAGCGAGACAGCTTGAAAGGTTTTCTTTGTGATCCACTAACAGAAGGGATTATTTCAAAGTCTTAAGAGATAAAGAAAAAATTGCCTCCTTTTTGTTTCAATTCGTAAGTATTTTCAACAGTTTTCAAATCTGATAAGTATTATTTAGCTGTCAATTAATGGAACAAAATTAATACCATTTTTTTTTCAAGTGTAATGTATTTAGTATTGTTTTATTAAATGAAAACTACAAAATAGTTAGTAATAAAAGTTGTTTTAGAACACCTAGATTGAATCAAATTATATACAGGGTGGTTCTCCACCAGACCGACAAATTTGTAGGTTATGTAGGTGGAACAGAGATGACTCAGAATTGTATAAAAATGCAGAGTCGCAAATGCCGAAGTTGCGAGCTATGGTGCAAAGCAAAGAAAAAGAACTGAAACAGTAACACATTAATGGGACAGAAAATATTTCGTTGAAAGGTTATACTATAATAGGTGTTCGAAATTATGACCAGAGGTTGTCTGGCAGGCCTGGTATGAGCAGAAGTCGCAAATGACGACTTCCAGCAAAATTGGTGCTCACGAAGCCTTCCACTCATCGTCATCTACCACAAAACTGCCGGGAGGAATCATCCAAAAACCTAAGGAATTCCATTCAGCGCAAATGTCAGGCTTTCCAGACGACTTCTGGTCATAATTTCGAACATCTGTTGTAGTAAACATTTCAATAACATGTTTTATGGACCATTAACGGGTTGCTGTTTTTATTCTTTTTCTCTGATTTTTTGCACTAAAGCTGGTAACTACGGCATTTGCGACCCTGCATTCCTATGTGATTTTGAGTCTTCTCTGTACCCCATACACAACCTGCAAGTTTGTATGTCTGGTAGCGGATATATCCATGCTGCTAAAAAGGATTCTTCTTCTAAGGATAAAAAGGTTGCTAAAGAGAGCTGTTTGCACACATCACGATGAACAGCAGTTACAAATGAATCAAGGGCCGCATTCACTCTGAGTAGCAAAGAAAATCTTGGAGGTTGAAAGATTCTGGATCTGAATTTCAAAGCAACCAGTATTTAGTTCATATCCCCCCAAACTGTCAATGATTCATAGGGCTTAAGCATATAAGCACGAAAATTCTCAGTTGTTTCAAAGAGGTTTATAGATAAATGTAATACATTTCTGTAACTTTTATCTATTATATCGCGTGGCTTACAATTGTTATAAGGAAAAAAATTTAAAATTGAAGCTTATAATGATAGTCGAAACTAAGTTAGAAAAATTGTGCATAAAATAGGACAATATCCTAATGTAGTTGGTTATTTTTTTCTGGAATAAGACGATTTTTATGGATAAATTAACCATCCGACTGTACATTTTTCAAAAGATAAACATTGAAATGTACGAAAAGTATCAAATTCTAGGTTATTCGTGATCTAGATAAGGAATAATATGTTCTGAAAATGTGTCCTCAGAAACAGAGTAAAGTCAGATTTTTTCATCGTTTTCTACATTTTTCCATATACTTTCATATACCTTTTCATATACTTCTGACAGTTTTAAATAAGTTTTTGGTTGCAGATTATGTCCAGTGATGGAAAAAAATAATACGGATAGAAAGAACGGATTTTATTCAAACTGGCATGATTTGAGAAAAGACAAAAAGTATTTTCAAAGATAAACTTTGGAAAGGGAAGTTGCATGGTCTAGAGAACTTTTACTGTCTGGGGAACTCCCTCTGGCATTTGTCTCATGTAAAACGAAATGCTTATTTTATTTATTTGTTTAAAGAAAATAGACATTACAGGGGAAAAAATCCAGTTACAGAGTGCGCAATACAAAACGAAGAGCATGGACAATAAAAATATTACTAAGTACGATTGAAGAGATAAACAATCGGTAAAAAAACATACATTAAGGAAAAAACACTAAGAACAACACACGATAGCCCATGGTAAACATTGAGAAAAATTAATACATATCAGGAGTTTAAAAGACGTAAGAACTTATATTTACAAACATTAAATGACGTATTAAAATATCCAACTTTTCAGAAAATGTGTTAAAAATCTTATAATACTTATAAAATGAGAAATTATCTATATATCTATAAATTTATCCTCAAGTAAGTAGCTATTTCTTAAAATTCTTGCTGGAACATAACAATGATTACTGTTTGAAATATAAACGAAGTTAATTATATTACAGATGAATCTTTATATAAAAAAAGACACAAAAAGTACTCTGGTCGTGATTTCAAACCAAGTTTATCAAAAACATTGTGTAAACAATGCACTGATAAATCTCGCTAGTAAAAATGTTTTTTTTTTCTTATAAAACAAATAGCTCAAAATTCTAGTTTGCATTTTTGACGAGTTTCGGCAGCAGTATTCAACCTTCAAGTGAATAACACTAAACCAAAGAGCCATCGAGGCAAGCTCGATGGAAAATTCTCTTCATTTACGTTTTAAAAAACCTAAGTTTTTTATACATTTTACAGACCCAACCATCAATATGTTGCATAAAAAATTACACTTAATTTTAAATGAAACACTGTGATCAATAGCTGAGAGTTTGAACGAAATAAAGAGATATTATTGATTACAAAGAAATGAGACAAATATTGTGATTTCTAAATATATATTAGAATGCTACACTTTTCTATATTTAAAAGTAGGTACTATTGAAACAAATCATCCGGATCACATTGAAAAAGAGTAGTATCATTATAAGATTGTGACAAACTTACTAATTTTAAGTCGTCAGCAAAAATAAAAGATATATTGGGAATACATGGGAAATTTTATACATGGATTAGATACATGGGAAATTTTAAGATGCTACAAAGGTCATTAAGGGGACTTGGCACCCTTTGAGCAAACTTTTATTTACGTATTTAAAAATTATATTTTAGCATTTTATACAATGTTTCTATTCAACAAAATGTAACCAGATGAAAATTTTCATATATTATTCACACAATTTTAAAAATTTTAATTTTTGAAGAAAATTGGGAAACTCTTTAAAATCCTACTCCTTTGTGTGTTTACTTTTTTAATCTGAAATTTTTTATAATACTTTATGGATGATCTAGTAACTTTAGGGGATCGATTTTACAATAATCTCTTATCATTTTCGAGAAAAAAAATAAAATGTTGATATACAGGCTAAAATCAATGAAAAAGCCAACATGTCTTATATTTTATTTTTTTAAAAAAGTATTCAGTTTATAGCAAAAACGGATCCCTAATTTTATTACATGCTTTATTTTCAACACACAAGAAAAAATGGAAGTGATTGGTAAATAATTGTCGAAGAGTAGCATTTTGAATGCACTAAGGTTTCGAAAAACACAAACTGAGAAAACAGGTTTAAAGTTTATAATTCTGAAAATAATTATTATGTTTAATTAAACTTAAAAATACCACTTTAAGATATTACATATACGTTTTCTCTTTAAATAATTGCGTTTTTCTATGTTTTCTCAACCCACACATTTTTATAAATGATCAACTTTTAGAGAGTACTAATTGCACAAGAAAACTCAAGAAAACTTTAAAAATTTTTTTCTGCCACGACAGAAATTTTAGCTGTTTTTCTTCTTATAATATTAAAGTATTACATTTGTATGAAAAAATATATCAGGAAGAAGAACTGAAATTATAAAAATTATTAATATGAAATGCCTTAATTTAAAAATTTTACATGCACACATTTCACAAGGAAGAAAAATTACATTATTGAATTGCCCTCGGAAATATTCTGCTTTTAATACTACACATTCTTTTTATAGTTATTATTTCATTTCTAAAATAGATTTTTTTATCATAAAGCATTTTTAGCTTTTTTTTTTCTAAAAAGGGGGTGTGGCTGAATTGCCTAATTTGTTTTCAAATGCAGTTTTAGTCAACTTCTAACTTTCCGACATGCACAAGTGATATATCAATCGAAAGATAATAATGCGAAGAATAAGATTAAATGAAAATTTAAAAAAAACGATAGGTTTGTGATTTTTAGGGTACCAAGTCCCCTTAAGAAATAAAATAAAAAGGCAAGGGCCCACACACAAGGTTGAAGCTTCTTAGGTCAAATACAGCATTATTGAAATAAACGTGAAGTATTCGACTATATTAAGAAAATAACCAATCAATATTAACATAAAAAAATCAACGCATTTTGATTTCTTTAAGGCTGTTTTTGCCGTATGTACGAGAGCATGAACTTGACGCGGAGCACATTTTCGGACAGAAAAAAATGCCTTAATTTTTATAAAAATTCGTGACATTGTAGCTCATGTATTTGTTTATAATACAATGTTTTTAAAATTTCAAAATATCTCATAAATAATTAGTTTTTTTTCTTTTTAACATGTAAAGGGAGAGCTCATTTTAGCATTACGGTATACGAAAAAAAATGCTAAACACATTTTATAAAAGAAAAAAAAATGTATTAACTCGTCTAAAAATGAGTTGTATGATAAAATAAGTGATTTTCTACAGGATAGTGGAGCCGGAATATAATATTAATGTTTGAGTACTTTTATATCTGAAAACAAATTCCGGATTTGGCCCCTATTCCTTAACATTTGCCGAAGATAGCCTTAAAATAACACCAAAATCAATAGAATCAAAGGCCTTAGAAAAATCAGTATAAATAATATCAAATTGATTGTCATTTTTAAAAGCGGATATAATTTTTTAGGATGTCAAGATTACTGAAACAGAAACGTTTATCTTATTTGCGAATATTTTTTGGAATACCCGTTCGTTTGAGCAAGATTATGTTTCTATTTATTCTAGCGGCAGCACCAAACAGAGCTTAGTCACTAACAAATTTGATTTACTTGACTGGCTAGTCTATTCTTCTAACCTCAGCCTCACGGAAAATGATTGGGAACTCCTACTTCACTGAAAATAAGCATGTAACTTGAAGTACTCTTTTGTGTTGCTGAGCTTAAGGAAGCTATTGTACATGCATGAATCAAGTTAGCTAAATATATACTCAAAATTCTTTCTAAGAGAAAAAAAAACAAAATTTCTGCTTTTGTCCGTAAACATGGGGGTATAATAAAATGTCTTTAGATTCATATTTATGTCCAAGAGAGCGCAACACTTCTTTAGTTTTTTTGTGTGTGCTTGTATATATATTACCATTAAAGTGTATAATTCAGTTATTTCATATAATAATTAGGAATTTCACGAAATAACTAGTCAAGTCAGTTGAAGTACATAATAGATGAAAAATTTCACACTTTATCTAGTTATTCTATGAAATAACGAATCATAGACCGTTTAAGGTATCCAATTACGTTCGGAATCGCGATTTTAAAAAAGTGCATAAGTGGATAATTTTCATGACATTTAGTGTCACTTAGATTAGAATACATGTATGAAATTGTCTTACGGACATTTTGACAAAAAAAAAATATTTAAATACAATATTTCGGCAAAAAATTAACTTATTTTTGAAAAATTCACATTATATTCAGAGTTACAACCAATTGAAATAATTATCGGCGTTTTTTTCCTTAAAATTTCTCCCCTCTGTTGTCGTGAAACATGGATAAACCCACTTCCTAGTTATGTATTTCAAAAATTCTAGAGTTGAGCCTCTGTACAGAGGTCTGAGCTATATGCAGGCAAAATGTTATTGTAATAGAAGCATTTTTCACAAAAGGAGAATATTGTGAAAATTGGTCCTTCTACGTTAATTTTTTGTCAAAATATTGTACTTAAATAATTTTTTTTATTTTAATACTATTCTCAAAACAATTTTATACACATTTTCTATTCTAAGTGACACTAAATATCATAAATATTATCCATTTATGCGTTTTTGCAAAATCCGGTTCTGAACGTAGTCGGATACCTTAAGTGAAAAATAAATAATTTCAAAGTTATTTTATACATAACTTGATCATAAATAGCTGAAACCTCTCAAAAATACATTTTATCCCTATTATGGATGATTAATTTATAAATAATAAGGAAATATAATTTATTATTGCTCACATATTGCTAACATTCGTTAAGCAGAAAAAGAGAATATGTTGCAGAAATATTTATATTTAAATATTATAAAAAAAATACATAGGAAAAAAAACTGTTGCTTCATAAAAACATAGTGTAAAACTTTTTTCAACAAAATTGTAAGAGAATATTAATTTAAATTTTATGAAATATATTTATTTTACTTTTCATTATTTATTAGACAAGAATTGCTGTGGAGACACTTTGAATTGGGGTGTTCAAAATTGACTAAAAGCATCTAAACCCAGTTCTAAGAACTTTTCAGTGCCGTATTTCATACTTTAACGATCAAGTAATCGTTATTCTATAGATTACCTAATTACACTCAAACAGTTACTTATGCATAAAAATTGCTTTATTGTTTCAAATTTTGCATTTTTTGTTTCTTCTGAATCTATACAAATACTCAGTGCATTTAACAAAAAGGTCTCTGACTGATTTTCAAAGGAAATCTAGTTGAATTTGTAAGTATGTGGAGCAGTATACATAGAGAGAGATAGTTATGTTCTTCCTCAGTATTTATTGTTTAGCAAGGTATGAAACGAATTTTATATAGATATTGTACTGTTTAGGCACAAATGAAGTCATGTTTTAATAGTCTATATTAATCATATATAGAGAAAATTGATAGTATAGTTATATATATACATGCATATACAGTGTGTCCCAAAACTCTCGAACTCTAATTTCGTTTTTTAAACCAATCGAAAATGTAACCAATTTGCGCCAAAGGGTTACTAAAGAAGAAAAAAATACACCTATTTACTCACAACTCATCGAGTGCTCTTTTTTATAAAACGATTTAGAACTTGCATTCGTGTAGAAGACAAACACTTCGAAAATTTAATTCATTTAAGTATTACAAAAATATCCACCGTTTTATTTTAAACTGTATTGCTTAATTTGAAGGATCGTTTTTGAAACGAAGTCATTTTTCAAACAAAGAAAATAAAATAAATGTCAATATTTGTTAAGGATAGAAAGTAGCAAATGTTGTACCATTTCGGAATTTTAACTAAGTGGGTCATATTTTAAAATAACTTGCTTAGGGTAATATATAATACTTTTTTCCTTTTTTATGGAGAGTCAAATTTAGAAGACACATCCTTTCCTCAAATCGATAACTATGTTTATTTTAACTAAACCAGCAAAGTTTCTAGCTCTATTTGTGACTGTGATTAATAGTAGGGCTATGCAAGATCACTTTAGTGAAAAAAAACTACCAAAAATTATGAAATTTGTGGTCACACTACTTAATGATATGACAGTGGGTGTCAATTTTCCACATTTTCAAAAAAATACAGTAGTCATCACTTTCTCAAGAGATATGGAATTTTTTATTATTTCTCCCAGAAGTGATATAATTTTCCCTTCCCCGTACCCATCTTACGTAGAGTTTCGAGACACCCTGTATATATATACAGTAATACATTTTTCCGTATATAAATATATATTTATTGTTTATAGCTATTGTTAACCCATTTTATTCACTTGAAACCATGCAATATAAGTGAATGTGTTCCGGTTAGAATGATATTTGACTGTATGATCTTTACAAACATTACAGCATGATCAGTGATTTGTTACAGCAAAATTGATGTTTACCGTAAAATCTGGCGTATAACGCGCAATTTAAAGTATTAAAATTTACGGAGGCACGTTATACGCCAGGTATAAAAATGATAGCTTTTAAAATAAAAAAAAAACAAAATAGTTGACCATAAAAGAGTTAGACTTCTTCATGTATGGATATATTGCATATTTAAAAAAAATGACTCTGTCGCACTGTTCAACCTCATGAGGGCTTTCTGTGACGGACCTTTAATTATAATGGTGATTCAATGGAAACATAGCGAAATTTTCACCATAGAGTCAAGTTGGCAACTGTCTAGCTACTTTCATAGCTCGAGCTTTATTAGAGCTTTGGGAAAGATTAGACTTACGCTTTCACGGCATAATTCTTAGTAGGTACTTTTTCTACACTTCCAAAAAATACAGTACAGTAGTTATTATTATTTTTATACATAAAAAAACACAATACCTGCCTATTCAATTTAAATTATAGTGTTATAATTAACTACTAACCACAAAAAATTATGCAAATTTGTCCAAATGATGTAGTGTGAAAGACAAAGTTATATCTACTTTAAATACCAGAAGCGTCAATACCATTATGATAGCTTTAATCATTAAAATTACATTAGTAGTATAACGGATTGGAAATATAATGTAAAGCAAGTTATAAGGAATATTTTCAATAACAAGGACTAAATAAAAGAAGAATACAACTGGCAGTACTAAAAGGTTTAAAAGAAATGTGTATAGGAATTATCACATTTAAAGTATATTTTGATAAACTCTTAAACAATATTCATCAAGTCACATTTTGTACTGATTGCTAATTTTCTAATGAAGTAAATTGAAAATATTTCTGTCCTTTTTTTAAAAAAAATATTTCAATAAACAAAAAAGATGAAGAGCATAAGCAGTTTAAGATAAAAAAAAAGGAAAACTCTTAGAGCATAAGCAAACTGTAGCTAAAATGCATATTTTGAAAAATCTAGAATTTTATACTACTTTCACGCTTTTTAATCGCTATGAGTCTTGAATTCATAATAGTTTGATAGTAGAGTAAAAGTTTGTTTAATTAGCAAGCACGAAACATTTTTACTTGGAAGCAATTGTAAACTATTTTTTTAGTTGAAGAAAGCATAAAAAAATTCAAAATTAGAAAATGATCTGTTATCTATGTGAATATTCATGAAAACTCCTTGACGTATTAATATGAAATACAAGTAATATGTAGTGATAAGAGAGAGACTTTAAAGAAAACATCAAAGGTATTTGAAATATTGTTTATATGTTTTATTTAATAAATGAGTTTAAAAAGTACCACAGCTACTTCTCACTCAGCTGTAATATCAAAAGTTACGATTCTTATCTTCACTAGCTTTGAATTACAAACGAGACACTCACATCTAAATCAAAAGGACTTCATGGTCAACGATACTTAATTAGAAGAAAATATCACTTATTTAAATGAAAAAACGTCGCACAAAATAATTAAAATTCGTATATTTTTGAAATATCGAAGAGTAATTCAGTAACATAAATACTTTTTCCTGCTAAAGGAACCAAAATTACTCAACAATCAAAATGACTTTGTTATGCGAGACATATAACATCGTTTCACGGTTTCTTCTTTTTGAAGCACATTAAATTCTTGATCACAACATTTTTTTTAACCGAAGTAAAACATTTATGATGTGTTAGATATTGATGGCTTTCATGTTCAACCAAAATTTTCAACCTGTAAAGTACAATCTGGAGCCCTGCAATCAGACATTCTCAACAGTTTATGGATTGATTTATGACTTTAACGACCATACTCCGCTTTTTAGAGACAAGTGAATTGCTCCCTACGAAGAAAAAAATATCTCCAAGCATCTATTTCCCACAAAATAAAAACTGGAAAAAAATTTCAACAGTTAATATATATATATATATATATTCGTATACCCAGCACACCTAGAAGTTATAAATTATCAATCTAGCAACTATCACATGATTTCTCATTTTAATAGGATAGAGGAATACATTTAGGAACTTTATTTCTTTGAAATTTGAGCATATATATATATATATATATATATATATATATATATATTGTCAAATTCTCTACTAAAGAGATGAGTGTTCACAAAAACCAAAACCGAAAAAAATTGAAATCGCAAGATAACCAGACATAAGATATTAGGAAGAAAATATGAGAAATTAAAAATATAATAGAGTTTAAAATATATAAAAATATGGATGCTACAGTATTATAAACATTGCTGACTTAGAACAGCACTTATATATAAAATAATTTATATTAAAGTGGGGTTGAACATGTTTTGTGGCCTGCAATCTTCCCCCTTTATGTTAATAATACTGAACAAAAACCTATTGAAAATAATGGATAGAATATCTAAATTCATTTTAAGAAAAAGGTAACTTACCTAAAAATTACATTCAAAAATGCAGAGCCCGCGCTAAATCTGAGTACAATAAACAAGTTATTGCCAGATTCTGGACTCAAATGAAAATTCTAAGTATGGGAATGGCTAAATAGCAGAACTTAGCAAAAGTATGAAAAGAATATAAACATAAATTAAAAATATTGTTTACATACTGCCATTGCTTTAGGGACACTAGGTTTATATATGAATTAAAAATTTAATAATATTATGTAATTTTATCTAATATAAGAATATTGAGGAACTATATCTAGGAAAAATTATAAATTTATAATAGCAAACTATTAATATTCTAAGGAATTTTAATCCTTGCTATTTAAAATTTCTTTATTCAAATAACGATTGATAAAATTAATTGGGCATTTTTGAATCAAGCAACATTTAGTGAAATATTTACAGTTTTATTTTAATTTTATTTTTTTCTGATTTTTTTAAACTAGAATTTATTGTGTTGTATATAATTATTAACAATATTTCTGCATATAGAAACATATACATTGCTCTTCTTATGAGGTACTTTTATAATATTGAATTTAAATTCTTCCTTTTATCATAAATATTAGTAACTATGACATTATTATTTTATTATATATATATATATATATATATATATACATTTATAAACTTAAAAGATGGCGCTACATTTTTAATAAAATTAATAATACTTTATTTTTTATTAGTATCATTGTGTATGTAAGGAAGTTCTTTTATTTTCAATTAATTTTATATCATTATTTAAGGTTTTTAAATGCATATGTTTATAGACTTACTTTTATTTTATCTTAATTTACTAATTCTACTTTTATAAGGTACTGCTAATACTGCCTTTGTATTGGCGGGAAACAATAAACTGTAGTTGGGTTCAAGAGGTAAGTTTTATCATCTTCTAGTTTTTATTACATCGATTTTAACTCTATACTAATAAGTAGTCTATTAAATTTTATTATATCATTAATTATTTATTAAATTATTAATAGTATGATATATATTGTTTGGTAATTATTACATATCTATAATATTTCTTCCTTTTCGTATGGCCCAGTGTATAGGAAAATTACAGGGGAAGGTTGTCTGGTCACAAAACATTGTTTAAACCTGCAATCTTGGTTCCTAAAGCCAAAAGTTTCCTATTGTACTACTGTGGCTAATATTTCAGACTATATATCTTGACTGGTTATACTTAGGCTTATAACTTGTTGTATATATTATTACGGATTATATATATATATATATATATATATAGTATAATATATAGTATTACTATACTAATTATATAGTATAGTAATAGTTAATGTTATATATATGTATAACATTAACTATTACTAAACATATGTATTACTATTATTATGAGACATTAGATGGCTTAAAGATTTTTAGAAATAGTTAGTCTATTCATATTGCAGTAAATGTGTATTTTTATAGTATCAGAACTACGTTGTTATGGGCATAGAAGATACCTTAGCAGATCGTAACTATAAGTAATAGCCCAGTAGATATCCATGGTTATAACTTCAGTTAGCAATTTTGGCAGAAGTTTTAACAGAAGATAAAAATGAATACATCAACAAAAAATGTATCAAATAAATATATAAAAATTATTTTTGCTAAGCTAGAATTCCTTCACTAAGAACGTATTTAATAAATCAGGATTTAAAATGACATTTAAAGATATATTGCATTACATTTCAAGAGAAATGCATAATTTGATTTATAGAGAGCTGTAATATCTCTACCACGATATGTTGATGCTCATAACCAATTCATTTACACGTATCTTTGACAGAACAAATATATCTTACCCCAATAAATTTAAAATTTGAGTCATTTATTCTACAAACAGCATTTAATACTTTTCTGTAGGTATAATAATGTATTGAATTATACACTTCGAGTTTATTTGTAAACCCTTTCTTCATAAAAAATTTTCTGCACATGCACACATAATTTTTAAAGATTGCAATAGTTTGTCGTATTAGCTTATTCTTCTTTTATAACTTGATACACACTGCAGGGTGTATCAAGATACACTGTAAGATGTAATGCAAGACTTGCAAAATCTTTAAAACTAAGATTTTTAAAAAAAATTAAATATGGACGCGCGCGCGAAAGATATTTTAATATAGTTCTTTTCAATTTTATGATGAATATAGATTATTTTAGCGAAAATGGAGTTATTAAAACACATACAAACCAAGACAAATATTTTACGAAGCTGTATAATGTTAAAGGGTTCCTATAAACGATTTAAATTTAAAGGGAAAAAACTTATACTCTCCCCCCATATTTATCTCTCTTATTAGTTGTTCTGTATTCTGGTCAAACTAGTCATTATGTAAAACTTAAATAACAGATATTTTAAGCGAAACATTTGTATGAACTTTTTCATATATGTAACACTAAAAAAAATGAAAGCAACATTTTAAATGCGTTAGGGATATTTGATGCTTGAACCAAGCTTCTAACAGCTGTAACTGAGACTAGATACGCATATTAAAACAAATCGATTACTTTAAGCATACTCTCATCATCTAATGCACTTTACAAGGTAATTTCAAAACTGTAGAGTTATAGGTAATCTCTCCTTTCTATTCTAGCTGTGTGAGCGCGTAGATTATCAACAGCTTCAACAGATGGTTTTGTGGGTAATCGAAGTAAAGAATGTCTTGCTTAATAAATCCTTTCGCGTAGGTTGTAAATGAAGATAAGATGTAATTTTAATTAGTAAGCACTCATTCTTTATATCTGGGAAGCAATTTAACAGTTGTTAATTAAATATTGAAAAATAATATCTTTTAAAAGAAGGTACTATGAAATTGATGAGCGTTAAAAAATTTTTAAGCTTTACGATCGAGAATAGTTTTTTTAAACGATATATTCTCACGTTATTTATTTGATAGTTTTATTTTCTATGCAGTATGTCTTTTGCATGAGTTTTTTTCTAAAATGCTAGTACAGAAAATTATATAAAACCTGACATAATTTAAATAAACTTATTTCTAAAAAAATTATGGGATGACAGTGATGTGCCTCGTTTATTTTTAAAAAAATTCTACTTTATTCATCATATAAATACGAAAGGTTAGTGTTTGATAAAATTTTGGATATTGCCAATCTGTAAAATTATTTCAATATTTCTATCTGTACCATTTTTATTAATTTATATTGTAATGGATGGTCTGTGCCATTAATTAGTGTGAGAGGGTCGGAAGAAAGATGAGTCATAGTCAATACAAACGCTATTTATTAACAAATTCTCAACAATGACGCAAATTCAACAACCCAAGTTAAGAAATGCACCAATTGATAAATATGGGGAGCAATAGCGAGGTAGAGGAGATACTAGAAGATTTAATAATAAATCGAATCACTTACACATAGCACTTCCAGGCAATACACCTTCTTATGTTTGAAGATGCTCTCTAAAGTAATCTAACTCAAACGGACCTGAATCCACTTTATCAATTAAATGACCACAAATCGTCAATCTTAATATTAATCAAATTATCTACGAAGTGCTCTCGCCTAGCTGTACGTTAATTACTACTTGCAATCCTGTTAGCTTCTAACTTTCTTCTCCTTGCGAGCTTGAAAGTTAATCTTTATATACAAGCCTTGATTTGCATATTAACATCTTCTTTTTTGGAGGAAAGTTTTCAATAGAATAATATTTAAAGACCCATTATTCTCCAGGTGAATTAGTTGGAAGAACGCGAATACACCCTTTACAATATTTTTTAAAAGATGAAAAAGATTATCAAAAGTTCATAATTAAACAGTAGGGAAAACAAACGATTTTTTAAAAAAAAATAAGAACATCGAAATATTTTATAAAATGAGAAATTAATTAGTTTTTTTTCTTACCAAACTGGATAATATAAGGCAATGCAAAAATATTAAATATATGATTTCGAAGCAAATAATTATAAACTCCGTTTCTTATTAATAGCCGTAACAGCTTAGGAGTCATAATCACGAACTCGTGATGTCCACACTCACTCAGTTTCAAGTTTATAAATCCTTTATAGACCCAGCTTCGAAATAATGGAGATTTCTGAGCGTCAGACTAAACTGGGCTTAGAAATACTCTTGTGCTATGGTGTAGAATATTTTAGTGAGATAAGTATGAATTAAGGTTTCATCTCCTTTACCTATGTATGGGTCAAAACTACGAGGTCAGTCGCTTTTAAGCCTCGGGTTGTTGTAAACGTGACATCAATTCCAAGCAGCTATTTCTGGGAATTTTTCGGAGGAAAATTTCTGACAAATGAAAATTTTCAAGAAAATTTATATAACAGATTTTAACCCTAATGCATGAGATTGGGTGAAAGATTAAAAATGATAAGAAGCAGATACAAATATACTCTAGCAATTTTTAAAAAATTATCTCCGCTATGTATTATTTATCCAAAAAAAATTCTGTGGGAGTTTTTAAATGATACTATGTATTTAAGGTTTGTATATCTAAATATTTTATTTTTTTATATAAGTATTTAAGGGGTGTTGGAAAGGTAAAATCTTATTTTTTTGACGATTTGAGATTTTAACATTTTCAAACTGTATAGATTTCTACCTTTCTGAAAGTACCTTACTTTAACCTCTAGGGCATTTAGAAGTCCTTTAAAATGTATTTTTAAATATTCGTTGAATTTGGGTCACGCCCATTTTAATGGCGAAAATTGTAAACAAATTACTTTGTTTTTGCTTAAAAGTGTAACGACTAATATAAACCAAAACATGTATCTTTTATTGTAAATTTAGCCTATTATTTATTTTTTATTTCCTAGTCGATTAGAAGTCTCACTGTATACATTAAAATCAATATATCTCAAAATGTAAATTTTAATGTGCGATGTACCTTTTCTGAGAAACTACTGTTCACAGGTATGTAAATTTTTAATGAATTATTTATAATGATGTCTAATGCATACTAAAATGAGCTTTTTGTAAAAAACTCAAAAAATTTAATTTTTACAAATTTTTAAGTAAAAATGGGTCAAATTTTGCAATGTTTGATAAAATATTTCATAATTTACTAAAAATTCAAAATTAGCTAAAAGCTCATTTTAGTATAATGAGAGAGGTGTACTTTAATAGTATGAACAATTTCAAGCATGTACATAAAAAAGATTTTGAGAAAAGGTACATCGAAAACAGCCAATTTAACATTGTCAGTATAGAGAAAGAGAGAGGTTTCAACTCCCCTTAACTTAAAGTTTAAATGTTATGTTTGGCAGAATATTAAAATACACGTCTTACATGTGTTACTTTGAAAATGATGTTATCTTAAAACTTATTTTTTCTCATTCAAATTTAGCCTCAGGTTCTGTATTGCTTTATAATACGAATATAAATTCTGAGGATTCTCTTTTAAATAATGCTAATTGAACTATTAAGATTATTTCATAGTAATTACAATTACATTATCAGTCTATTTTCTAACTATTATTAGTGTAAATAAGTTGTTTTTCAGTTTAATCATAAGTACTGATAAATATACTTGTGGTGTGGTTGTATGGGTGTGGGGGGGGGTATGCAATTTCTTCCTTTTTTATTAAATTACCTGCAAGTTTAACTCTTTCAATAGTCTCCATTTTTCTCCCTGTTAGATATTTTTTGATGAAATTTTAAAAAAAACATAGATAATTTGCTTGTTTTTTTTAAAAATAACAATAAAGAATACATGGGTATTTTTAACTGTCTAAATGAATAAAATGGGTTTTTGGCATTATATGAGTTACTTCTAAAAATAAAACTGCTGAAAATGAATTATATAATTAATGAGATTAAATTATGTTTAATAAATAGTGCAATGTGCAGAATTCTTTTTAAATGTTTTCCCACATGCATGCGTTTTCTTACAGTTCATCAACATTCCTGTTTTATCTAAGTAATTCCATTAATGCTATTCTTAAATTAATTAATTACTTTTCTTTTTGTTTACAGTGAACAACTTTAAGCAGAACATAATTTTTTTTTACTTTAATATGTTTCTATCTTCCTGTTTATTGAATAAGTCAGGAAAAATTCAATCAATCACAGAACTACCATGGGATGTTATTACATAAACAAACTACAACTAATCGGTAAATTTCAGAAACTTAATTTAATTCTTTTGTTCTTCTTGAAACTAATTTCATTTCCCTTCCTCTATTATTTTTAACGCTTTACATTTTAATCCAAAAGGCCAAGAGAATAAAATTCTTAATAGTATTAAACAAGTATTCAACTAACTGTGAAATGTTATGCAAAAATCTAATTATACAATTAAGTTAAAATGTAATTGAGTTCCAGTGAATAAAAATTTCCGTTTAATTACAGCTTTCTGTTATCCAGACGAAATTTCCGCAGGAACAGTAAAATTAAGAATTCTATTCATGTGGCTTCTTATATCTTTAATAAAAAATCATGCTTATGATGATATTTTATCAAATGGTTATGAAATCTTTTGAAGACGTGAAGAAAAAAATGAATGAATATTAAACATTGGAAGAATTTGCCCTTTGCTTAATTGGATTAATCAAAGTTGAATTTTTTTCAAAAATTGTGTAACTAAACTTTCTATTTATTTACACACTATACTTAATGTTTTATAAATTTACTTACAAATGATTAAATAAAAATTATACTCTTAATTAGTTCAAGCTAACGATATTAATTACTTTTCAAAAAAAGTAATTGACCTGCATTGTAAAGGTACTTTTTTTTTAAATCTGTACGTAAAATTAATCACTGGGAAAAACTGGTCTATTCCGACCACTTTATTAAATTAAAATCTCCTTTTCTTAAGATGTATTGACTTTATACAACTTTTTTTAAAAAATAAATGGCTTGTGAATGTCATTAACGTTATTTTAAATTATTAGGACTCCTGCTTGCAATTTTTTTAACAGCTTACATAAGAGCATCTGCATTATTTTATATATAATAATCTTTGTTATCTTGTACATTAATAAATTGGGGGGAAAACGTTCATTTACTTCAGAATTACTATATACTTAAAAATAAACCCTTAATAGTTTTTAAATAATTTTTAACTTAGAATTTTTTCTTTGTGGAAAGGATTAATATTAGTCACAAACTTGTTAACTATTATACCCATATAATTCTTAGTTTTAATTATTTAAGTGGACACAGTACGATTCAATTGACGAAAAATGGTCAAAAAATCCTTTCCAATTTTTTTAACTGAAATTATTTTTAAATTTGAAAGCTCTAAGTTTAACTTTAAACTGACTTACCTCGAAAGATAAAATAATTAATCGGTCTTCACATTTAAAATGCTAAGCCTTTTTTTTCTATTGTGCCTAATATTTGGAAATTTTCCTTACTTATTGCTAATAATACTTGGAATAAAAGAGAGTTGGTATGCAATTTTCAATCAAAGCAATATTTATTTTTAAAAAATAATTGAATATAGAATTTGCACATTTTTTAAGGAATTTTCAATAAGCATTCATAAAAAAGAAGTATTAAACGAATACCAATCATATTATCGCAGGACCTATACCAACTTTTGTTATACATAGTTTGACGTACTTTGAAATCAAATTTCATATATGTACGTCAATTTTTGTAGGAGGAGAGAGAGAGAGTAGCATTTTAAAATCACTTCATAAGTTTCAAGTTTTCTCCTTAAAAATTAAATGGTTAGCTTTTTTATGAAATTTTGAGCAGAAATTTTGTTTTACAAAATGTGTTATGTTTGCAAAATTTGTTTTGTTTACAAAATTTATTTTGTGTACATCATACACACACATAGGAGGCTACCAAAAAATTATGAAAATCATTAAATTAAAAACTTTTGTGTAAATCATACCATGTCCCCTTAACATAAATAAAATCAGTAAGCTCTAACTATTTATAAGAGCTTTTTATTTTACCAGTTAAATATATTTTATACTAGACATATATTTATGTACCCCCTATTCTAGGTTAACAGAATACCTAGTTTTCGTTTTATTTCATCGCAAATCACTTTTTTCGGCTTCAAAAACTTTTTCCTTGTAAACTGCATTTTTGTTGTATAATTTTTTTCGGTTAAAAAAGAAAGTATAAAAAGTTACCGCATCAGAACTGTCAGTCGCTCTCTCAATTACTTTTTCTTTACACGCTTTCTGGTTTACTTTAACCCGATTCGCTGTGTCATATCGGGTTGGATTTAATTCGATTGGCTGTTACTGGCGATTTATCTTCTTTAGATTTGATATTATTTTACTGTAAAGCGGAGGCAGTATAAGAAATAAAAATAAAAACCTAGGTAAACGTATAAAACAGGACGCAAATCGCCATTGATGGAACTATTAATGCTATCGGTATTTATGGTCCTTACAAAAATGTCAAAAGATTCTTATTCAATCCAAAACTTTCTTCTGTGATGTCTTTTGGTGTTCCTTTTACTTTAATGGTGTCGTTTACAAATGTTTGATACGTTGGAATCATTTTAAAATGCATTTTGTTGTTCACAATGGGTGAACAGTCCCAAGCCTAATAGGCATAGACTTGAATAAAAGCTAAATTCAGACACACTTGCAACATCTGACAATGTTTGAAAAGCAATTTCCGTTTGGCCACAATAAAATCATTTTTTCTCGGAACTCTTAACCCTTAAAATTCAGTAAGACATATGCTGCACCTTAAATCATTTTCCCATTTACTTCGTCTGTGATACAACTACTGTATCAAGTGTTTTATGGATATTTCTCCCCTCATTTTCTTGGGAAGAACTGTATGAATCGCTTGGTACAGTAAATGTCCAACCTGAAGTAAATGCGAAAAAAAATTGTGGTACAGCATATACAACATCAAGTTTTTAAGGTTAAGCATGAAGTAAAATTTAAAAATATATGAAATTATATATTTTTTTCACTACACACTATCTACTTTTCTGATGTAAATAATTCTTTAGAGTTTTCTTCATGTGTCCTTGGAACTGACTTGAGTGTGCACCTATACAAATGTTTTTATATAGACAGGGATTTTTTTTCTGTTTTCAAATGTTCATATTTCACTTCACAAATTTTTAACTTGTGACGTTGCTTTATCGTGACTTCTATTAATAAACCTTTTGGGAAAACTTTGGGGCCAGAACGGCAATTCTTTCCTACCAACCCAAGAAGAGAACAAAATTATGTAGATTAGGAAGTGTATATTGGAGCTTTTGTATTCACGTGGAGTTCCCAGAGTTCCCGGGGCTCTAAGGAGGAGGTCTAATAGTGCCAGTAAAGTTCTAGAAAAAGGGCTAGGAGAGTTGTTCGGCGTGAAGTTCGAAGCGGGAAGATTATCCATTTGCCGGATCAAGTAGGATCAAGAATTAGTCTGACAATACAAGGACTGTAGCTGTTCGCTGTGGCATAACGGTAAGATAATTTAGATTAAGCTTTAAGACTAGAGCGGATTCTAGTAAGTTAGAAAATAATCTGTAAATATAGATTCGGTGGTTTATTGCGCTATTTGTTAGAATAACAGTTTAAGTCTCATCACTCCTGATCATAAACCTGCTAGACTAGTGTTGTTTGGTTTAATATAAATTAAGATCATAATAAACTAATTTTATTATGGAAGAGTAAGGTTGTCAATCTTTTTTCCCCTCAAACTATGGTCACTTAGATGATGAAGAGATGATACCCTCAGTCCACGGAGTATTACAAACTTAGTTCCTTAACACTACAACGCTTGTTCTAGCCCGTTGCTTAGTACTAGTGGTGTACGAGTACAATAATTTCAGAAATCCGATAGATAACAAATTAAATCTGGATAGATAATGTGTGGTTCTTATTCATTACGGAAGTTTTTTTCCTACTGCTAAGATGGGCTGTAAGAGCATTTAAATGGATATTAGTTCTAATCTATCCAATATGTTATGCTCGATTTGCAAAATGAAACCACTTTCACAAAGAAGCTGAGAACTAACATCGGTTACTCTTCGAAAGCATTATATAAAATTGTAAGACTAAAAGTAGGATACACTTAAACTTAAAATATTTATGAATTTGCTAAGATTCAGGAACACAATGTTATATATAAAATAAACGCAAATATTTGATTACATTATATGTCAATGTCCATGTTTACTCTCAGCAATATAAACTGCCATTGCAGTTTATGGTGCACTTTCCATTTTATAGCAATATTTTAATATATTTTTATTACTGAATTTCATAGTAAATTATATTCTATTTTTAAGAATAATGCAACATTAAATTAAATAATCTAAGCTCCATTTTAGAAATCCTTTGATTTATTCTAACATATTATAATCATTAATTAAGAAATTGCTATGATATTTTTTTCTATTACTTATAGAAATCAAATGGCCAATAAGAAAGAGTAAACATCGAATTGATGCACTTATATACAGGTCTTTAAATAGTATAAAAAATCACTGAAATGTATTTCAGACAGCGGGGCAATATTACTTTGATTGATTTTGCATTTTCCCTCACTGGTAATACGAAATATTTAAAAACTAGGTAGACATTATTAATTTATTGTTTTTTGTAGATATTAAAGTCAGTTACTTGTTTAGTACTTTTAGTTAGTACTAAACAAGTCGCTTGGTACAGTAGTTTAGTTTTAGTACTTTAGTTACTTTTTTTAATTACTTATTTTTTGTTATCTGAGTTATAACATATATGATTCAGAGAAAGTAAAAAATTCAAATTTTTCGACTATTGAATGAGAATGATTAGTGAAAAAGTAATTTTATTCGTTTCTGATAGTGCTGTCTTAGAAATAATGTTATTACGATTAGTAAAGCAATGGCCTGGTAACCAAAAAGACGTTTGTTTGTGTCTTAACTGCATTGAATATAAAAATGTTGGATAATTGGGCAGTACACATAAAGCTTTATAGAACCTTCATTGAGGAATATTTAGGATCCTTTCATGAATATTTATATCCTGAAGGTATACAACAAAGTTCAAACCCGTGATTTTAAAAAAGCGCATAAATGCATAATTTTAATGATATTTAATGTCACTTAGATTAGAATACATGTATAAAATTGTTTTAAGGACATTTTGACAAAAAAATTATTTAAATACAATATTTCGGCAAAAAATTAACTTAGAATAACCTTTTTCAAAATGGTCTCTTTTTGTGAAAAATGCTTCTACTATAATAATACTTTGCCTGTATATAGCTTAGAGCTCTGTACAGTGGCATAACTATGACTTTTGGAAAATTCACATTATTTTCAGAGTTACAACCAATTGAAATAATTATCAGCGTTTTTTTCTTAAAATTTCTCCCCTCTGTTGTCGTAAAACATGGATAAAACGACTTCTAAGTTATATATTTCAAAAGTTCTAGTTGAGCCTCTGTACATAGGTCTGAGCTATATACAGACGAAATATTATTATAATAGAAGCATTTTTCACAAAAGGAAAATATTTTGGAAATTGGTCATTCTATGTTCATTTTTTGTAAAAATATTGCACTTAAATAATTTTTTATTGTAATACTGTTCTTAAAACAATTTTATATACATTTTTTAATCTAAGTGACACTAAATATCATAAATATTATCCATTTATACGCGTTTGCAAAATCACGGTTCCGAACGTAGTCGGATACCTTAATGTTTTCTGATGTTTTAGAATCCTGAAGAATGTTAAAATATTTGAATTCCAAATTTTTAAAATTTTATATTAAACATAAAGTCCACAGCTTCCCCTTTTTTAACTTAAGTAAAACTTAAGTTTAAAAAGAAATTGGAATGTTCTTAAAAACTGAAGTTGTAGCAAATAACGCTGCCCTTTCACTTGAAAATGAAGATTGTTTACTTTAAATATTTATGTTGTTTATTTTAAATAAATGTATCGTTAAGTGAACGAATGGGAAATCAGGGTACCAGTGTAAAATGCACTTAATAACCAGTATTATAAATAGGACGCATTTGCATACATATTGAGTTGTAGAAATTCGTGTGACCATTTCATAGGAGATAAACGACGAAGATAATTTTCATGCAACTTTTTAAGTAAAAGTTATAAAAACTCCGACTTATTTTCAAATCAGTTATAAATATTTTTAAAAAATAACACTGCAAAGCAAGTTTGGAAGATAACTACTCAATTTTGCAAACCATCATGGTTTTGCTTATCATTTTATATGAAGAAAAATATGCTATTGTTTTGTCAAGGAATTAATCTAGAAGGTACACTGAAATTTTTGTAATCAGATATGTAAATTTGAAGTAATTTTTTTAGATATGACGATTTATACATCAACTGGAGTACAGATGTTTGGAAAAAAGGGAAATTTAGTTGATACGACAGCATTATTGTCCTTTTTTATGATTTAAAACTGGAAATTAAGAAAAATGCAATTAATTTTTACAATTATCTTATATAATGAAGCTCCATCTAGTGTGCTATTGTACTCAATGTTAAATTGAGTTTAATGTGGATGGAACACACAGGAAGACATTTATCAAATGTAGTCTCAGAAATTGTATCGGGCATACGAAAAATGAGTACTTGCTTACTATACCATCCAGCATTTTCGCCAAATGCTTTCATCGTAAGCGCGAACAAGATTATTGAATTTGTATATGTGGGACAACAGTTTTTAAGTGATCTGACACACACATAAAGTACAGTATTGTTTTTTGAAAATAAACTTCAATTAACAATGGTGAAAAGATAACAAATACAATGAAAATAACAATGTACACCTAGATCTATTACTATTCTTAGGAAGTAAAAAACTAGTCAAAACCATTAAACTATAGGAACAAAAAAAACTAAAACTATTTGGTATACTACTTCTGTAAATCCAATAAATGAGTATCAAAACACTCATGAGTCACTATCATAATTCTTCTTATTCAGTAAGATTGACAGGCGAATTTCTTGAATAAATCCTATCATTGTGATAGATTTTTTGGTGATATACATTTGAGGCTGGGTTGATACCCTCCACTTTATTCTCCTGATCTCTCTATAAGTGAATTTTGAGTATTTTTTAACCTAAAAGATCTTATACAGACATCATTTTCATTCCGAAGATAAGATTGATGGGATTATATAAAAAATAGGCTGATTTTTCTCAATGATTCTAAGAAATGAATCATTTAAAGCATTTAATCTTTGGAAAATTAACTGAACTGAATTACTTTGAACAAAATTTTGTAGGTTTAACATTCAACACTTAGACGTACCTTAAAAGTTTCAACCACCTTTGTCTTCCTAGAAAGTTGTTCCATATAGCTAGCTCTTAAAGGGATTTGGCACCCTTTGAGCAAACTTCTTTATTTACGTATTTAAAAATTATAGTTTAGCATTTTATACAAAGTTTCTATTCAAGAAAATGTTACCAGATGAAAATTTTCATATATTATTCACACAATTTTAAAAATTTTAATTTTTTGGAGAAAATTGGGAAAATTTTAAAATCCTACTCCTTTTGTAAAAATTAATTTTTTGACCTGGAATTTTTTTATAATACTCTTATGGATAATCTAAACAACTTTAGGGATCTATTTTAGAATAACTTCATTCGTTTTCGAGAAAAAAAAATAAAATGTTGATATACAGGCTAAAAATCAATGAAAAAGCCAACATGTCTTATATTTTATTTTTTTTAAAAAAAATATTCAGTTTATAGCAAAACGGATCCCTAATTTTATTACATGCTTTATTTTCAACACGCAAGAAAAAAATTGAAGTGATTGGTAAATAATTGTCGAAGGAGTAGCATTTTGAATGCACTAAGGTTTCGAAAAACACAAACTGAGAAAAACAGGTTTAAAGTTTATAATTCTGAAAAAATAATTATTATAAGCTTAATTAAACTTAAAAATATCACTTTAAGATATTAGTTATACGTTTTTCTTTAAAATAATTGCATTTTCATTTGTTTTCAACCCACACATTTTTATAAATGATCAACTTTTAGAGAGTACAAATTGCCCATGAAAATTCAAGAAAAATGTTAAAAAAAAAAATTTCTGTCACGACAGAAATTTTAGCTGTTTTTCTTCTTATAATATTAAAGTATTACATTTGTATGAAAATATATCAGGAAGAAGAACTGAAATTATATAAAATTATTAATATAAAATGCCTTAATTTAAAAATTTTACATGCACACATTTCACAAGGAAGAAAAATTACATTATTGTATTGCCTCGGAAATATTCTGCTTTTAATACTACACATTCTTTTTATAGTTATTATTTCTATTTCTAAAATAGATTTTTTTATCATAAAGTATTTTTAGCTTTTTTTCTAAAAGGGGGTGTGGCTGAATTGCCTAATTTGTTTTCAAATGAAGTTTTAGTCAACTTCTAACTTTCCGACATGCACAAGTGATATATCAATCGAAAGATAATAATGCAAAGAATAAGATTAAATGAAAATAAAAAAAATGATAGGTTTGTGATTTTTAGGGTACCAAGTCCTCTTAAGCTAATTAAATACAACATATTTTAAATAATAACCTTTAATTCGGGTAGTTAATTTTTTGAAAATTAATTTGTGTACTCACTCCATGAAAGATCTTCTAGTGAATTACGTAAACATTATTTAAATAAATTTGTCTAGAAAATATATTTACGGTGAGAAAGGTTTCTTAAACAAGAGCACAAAAGTTTACCACTCAATTATTCATTTCGAATTACTGTGAACATTTTCCTGAATGCAAATATTCTTCATGCCATACTAACCACGAAGTGAAATGTCGTCGTTTATTTGAAGACACTTACAATTAGAAGCAAAGCTGTAAAGAGAGAGAGACCATTCATTACAGAATAATGCAAAAAAATGGTTGCCTTTCTAACTATAAAACGTTCACTTAGCCACTAAATTAAGAATGAAACGTTCACTTATTAGCAAATTCTTATGGAAAAAAAAACATTTGGCCCTAAGCAAATTTATTTTTACGTGAGAAAACTGAATATATGAAGAATATTATAGCAAAATGTTACCTTTTCTTCATTTTTACTCATCCTTAAATATCAGAAAAGCATTTAATCTTTGTATAATTGGGTTCGAATATCCCATTTAGGGCTCTTTATCATCATCTCATTTCGAAGTCTAATGTATGGTTTCTTAAATCTTTGTTGTAATTGTGTTTTGAAAATACGAAATTGAGTGGATCCAGGCTTGTGTTGCTAATGAATTTTCATGAATTTGAGGGAAATGTGCCAGGTGCTATATTTAAGAAGAAATGTAAACACGTTTAATTAACACAGCCCATTTTGGCTTCTTGATGACGGTGCTTGTTCATATTAATGAGTAGTTTTACAATGATGAATCGAAGAAGGAAACTAGTCGAATGGGATCAAATATCAGCTCAATAGTGTGATCAAATGTAGGGGGCATTAATGAATAAAAACTTTATCATTAAAACGATACGTACTTTTTTTGCTCTTCTTTGGATGTTTCTTTTAACTTCGTTTCTCCTTTTAAGGCCTTCTAAATCCAAAGAATAACTGGTTGTCGAATACCACTGCTTTTTTATTGATCAATAAATTACAAAATATTGAAAAAATATAGAATAATAAAATAATTGTAATGTCATCCTTATTATTTCATATTACATAAAATTCATGTTATTTTATCTTAAATAAAGCAATATACAGCTTTGCAAAAACTATAAGAAAATTTTAAAAAAACTATACAAACTTTGTATATGCTCTTCTAAAAAAGAAGCAAAATAATTTTATACAGACTTAATAACTTATATTATCATTAAACTAGAGCTTAAAAATTTTAAACACATCATGTGTACATTTCCACTTACTGTAAGGACAAAATTCGTTTTTCAGGAAACATTTAACGCTGTTAAATTTTACTGACATACTTAATAAAAAAATTTTACTACACCTATGAGACCTTGTCAACCTTATTGATACAGTAATGACTTAATATTAGGAGAGTTTGTGTCAAATACTGGATTCCATTAAACAACAACACTATGCTGTGGAATAATACAATTTATAGTACCTAAATCTAAATTAACTTCTAAATCCTTATATAGCTAAAGACAGGAAATGAGGTGCCAGTTTAAATATTTAGCTCATCTTTTGAAGTAGAGAACCACGATCTCAAAGTGGCAGAAACGCCATCTATGTGACTGACTGTCCTGGGATTAAGATCCCAGTCTCACTTTTAGTTTTTAAGATCATTGTGCGAAATCATGATGACTTTTTATAGTTAAAAGATTCATTTGTAAGTTACTTAAATAGTCTGAAGTAGGAGTCTGGCGAATGAGAAATACAAAAAATTAAATATCATCGTCATAATCCGATGAACCTTATAATTCGATGACTCAAAATTATCGTGTTGTCACCTGCAACTCATAGTTAACCTATTGGTTGTTCTAAGTTCTTAAAAATCAAGATACAAGTATAAATGTTTTATTTAGTGCTTTTCTCCAGCAGAGCTTTCACAATGACTCATTTTCTGAGCATTGCTCTGGAATGAGCATCAAAACAATCGGAGCCAACAATAAAACTCAAATGAAGATAGCATAAAACAGAGAACTTACCTTTGAGAAACACTCCTCCAATTATCGGGATCCATCTTGCAGCCTTCGTAAAAGCGTCCAGTTACTTCCAACCTAAGCACTGCAAGAAAAAAAAGAGCTGTCAAACACTTACCTTTCAATCCAGACACCTTAATCTAATAGCAGTAAAAATGCTGTGATGCTACGAGTATTGATTAAACATATATACGTTCAACTGAGCTGGCACAAGTAGAGCTTTTACTTATTTAGCGTTATCAGCTCAGAAGACACGTGGTTAAAAAAAAAGTGCTTCTAGATTCACCTACTCAATCTGTTGAGTGCATAAATAGGAGTCACGAAAGATGTTTATATTCCACCTAAGGTGGAAGAATATACATATACTATTTTAAGCATTGTTACAAAGAATATGTTCATGTATTTACTGGTACGAGAACTAATTAACTTACCCTTATTTCGTCTTGCTTATATTTGCCTTCCAAATTAAATTTAGCTTTATTTTTAATTTAATTTTGGCGCAACTTGATGTGTCTCTTTAATTCACGGTAAAGCTAAACTTACTTCTGATAAAAAAATGATTTCTTCAGTGAATTACGTGGGAGATTTTGTATTAGATATATATTTTTATTTCTAATATTCAAACTGAGTATAATTTCTTCTCACAATATTCACAATTGCATAACTGTTTATTAAAACATAGTATGCATAAATTGGTTTTCGCTCGAAACATAATAAAAATTAAGAAAAAAATTAGATTTTGGAAATTTTTTATACTTAGCAAATAATGCGTTTTGTATGTTAGAAAAAACGTTAAAAACTTTGATAATATTTTCAAATTATTATGTATAAAATATATTTACTGTTAAAATATTTAACATTATACACTATTTTTATCATATATTTCTCTTTTTCTACTGTATAACAAATGAAATATATTTCTATGTGACTATTTATTTAAATATTTTACAACACAACAAAATTAAAAATAATTTTTCTTTTGTTCTTTAATAATTGGCACGTAGGGTTTTGAGTATTTTTTGAAATTTTTCTGCAATAACTGGTTAAAAAAATGGGATGTTGAGTTATACAAGAGCATCACACACACGCACATATATATAAATACAGCCGGACCCCAATTTAACGAATTCATCTAGACTGAACATTTTGAGGTTATTCGTTACATCGAGGTTCAAGCAAAATTCAAATTTTTTGCATTTATCATTTGGAAATTCCATGGTAAGCAACTATACAAAAACTATTCATAGTTAGAAACCACACATGCTTTTTATTCAAGAGCTAAAAATACTATTAGTGAATTTATACACGCGCATGCCAGTTAGTTGCAAATTTTAAAATGCTGACTAATAGATGTTTGAAATTCTTTTTGATTCCTGACTTGATTTTTACGCATAGAAGAAAATATTATGTCATTTACATCCTGCGACATAAGGTATGTTTTTATAGCTATCAAATGATGTAAAGCATTAGGAAAAGTAACAGTTTTGATAGGAATTTTGCTATCAATTTCTGCATCAGAATCCTTATTCACTGGCAATTTCCTCAACTTCAATAGCACAGATGTAAACAGACCACTTTCTAATGTAAAATAACCTTTAAAATTATAAAATATCCCCTGCTTTGGGCAGAAAGATGATATAAGAAAGGAATTTCCGGTACTATTCAAAACTCACATGATAGGTTACACTTATAACTCATCTGCACCAACTAAGTCTAATAATGTTCTACCCCCTTTCCAGTCGAAATTTGATGCTTACAAGAAAAACATTTCTGTTCTGGACAAAAATAATGGATCACTTGAAAAAAAAATCAATTTTTTTTTCTAATACAAACCAATAATAAAAAAATCAGCTGTTGAAATAATTCGTATATATATATATATATATATATATATATATATATATATATATATATATATATATATATATATATATATATATATATATATATATATATATATATATATCTGTGTGTGTGTGTGTGTGTGTGCGAGGGTTGGGGCATAAGTCATGGCAACTATTTTTTTTTCTTACAGATGTGATCAGATCACAAACGTATATGTGTCGTGTGGAAGTTCTGCAGGCATAGTGCGTATTCAGAACAACATATGGCTCTGTGATAGCTGGTAGTAGCTCAGCGAGGGCTGTGAAATCAGTCAGTTTGTGAGTGTCGTGCGAGATGGAAGTAACCCGTATTGAGCAGCGCATCTACATCAAAATAGACGTTCTCCGAAGGAGAAATGCGATGGAATGTCCCAGTGAATTAGTGACATTCCATCGCATTTCTCCCTCGGAATTATGTACTAGTGGAAGCCCTTGGGAATACTGCCCTATCATACCGTACAGTAGTGCGGTGGGTAGGAAAGCTTCAGCAAGGACGTGTGTAAACCTGTGATGAACAACGTTTGGGGCTATTCACACATGGTGCGGAAAATTCTGAGGCTGATGGTATTCAGCGCCTCCCACATCGTTGGCAGTGTGTTATGACAGTAGCAGGGGACTACATTGAAGGTCTTTAGGCCCAGGTTTGCTATGCCAACTTTATGTGTACTGTGTTGTCATTCTTTTGCACAATGAAGGTCATATTGCCTTGTATGCTAACGTAATAAATTATTATGTTACGATATTTCAGTGCTATTAATTATCCCCATATGTAGTTAACACCTTGTCCTTTCGTCTGTATATGTCACATTTTCCAACCGGACTGGTATTTTCAAGGAAAAAAATAGTTGCCATGACTTTTGCCCCGACCCTCGTATATACATAAAATAACACAGAATAATCTAAAGATTACAGAAATATATATATATATATACAAGCAACATTCACAATGAATGATTATAATTATAGTCTTAATCACACACAGTTTTAACACTAGAAAGACTGAAACTTAGTATACACTTATATTGCCCAAAAGCAGTCAAAATGACTGCATTGGGAAAGAATAACTAATGTGTAGATAAATGTGTTTAAAATTAATTTTTAATATTTTTTATATTATAAACAATCATATAACAAGTTATTAGTAAATAACAACATTAAAAGAAATTTAGTTCACTCGAAAAAAAATATACTCTAAAAAAAGTCTAAAAAATCGTGCCATTTGATACACCATTATTTTTCTAATCGATATTAAAAGCAGTCAAAATTACTTCCTTGGTCAATCTAGTGGTAAATACGTAAAATAATAAATTAAGTGTATGATATGTTATATTAGAAAAATATTAAGAGATTAATAATTTTAATAGGGAACGTGTGTGTTTTGAGAGAAACAAAAAAAGGGCAAAATTTGTGTCCTATTACTCTGTGAAATATAACATTTTGTCCAAAGCCTGTAGTACATTTCCAAGAAAAGAAGAAAAAAAGGCTAACTTTAATCTAATTTTTATTATTTAAGCTTAAACCCTCAATTAAAATCAAGCAGCGTTGTAAAATCCTAATATATGTTCAGACAGTTATCAATTATTTTAAGTGCATATACCAATATAAAGAAGGCCAATAATTTCTTCTAAAACTGCAATGGGGAGACATTTTAAAATGATATTCAGTACCTTAGCATTCTGGAGTAATACTTAAATGTTTCTAAATAGCTTATTTTGTTCTTATAAGTTCGATATAAATTAGAAGTATCATTAATCAATATAAAACTAGATGATACAGTATCTCAACAAATATTCTTCTAAAATTATCCTTTTTTTAAATAAAAATGAAATATTAATAAGATTGTGTACTGGCTGTTTCATTCTTGTGTCTACTGAAACTGAGTTTTAAGTAGTCAAAATTAGTTTTTTTTTAATTAGAGCATTCTTTTATTTTTAAATGAATGTTATATAAAAATCGCGACTGATGTTTTTATTAAATAATAAGATTGGACGATGTTTCTTCGATTATTTTCTAAATGAACAGGTACTGAATAACACAAGACTAACAAACATCAGATATTAAACAGTTTTATATTTAATTGAAGTGACTGTATTATAGTTCTTCAGCTTCAGAAATGAAACACAAGTGGGAGAATGTACAAATTACAACTTGGATAACCGATCCATGGATGTGACTATACCTAAATCCATACGATTAAACTAAAATATTTAGTGCTATAACTATTGAAGTAATTTCAGTAATTTCACTTCTATTCACGGCATAGACATAATTAAAAATCTCCTTTAGTCTTTCCAATTACTTTCAAGAAGAATCTTGAATTCAAGAATTATGTGATTCACAATTCTTTATATGTTCACACAAATTATCTTCAGAAAATGAAGTAGGCTTTCTAAAAGAAGTATAATGTATTGTAAAAAATAAAATTATGCTAAATGATGTTATAAAAGGAAAAAGAACCTTTGGAAATTTTTTGAGCTGATATTGAATAATTTCCCGAAACAGATGAAATTGCAAAGGGTTGCTCAGTTGGTTGATTGAAACTTTTGGCACTAAATCCTCATGGAATATATTGTGTCACTCACAAGGTTAAGAAAATCTTTTTCAATTAATAAATCAAAACGATATAGAACCTAACTTTGCATAGAAATTGCCAAATAAATAAATAAACAAACAAACTTAAATAAATTTGTTAATACATGGAACTATATCCTTAAACATTGAATAATACAGAGTTATCAGAAATGTGAATGACTCATTTACAAAATTAAATAATTTCCAGATGAACAAACAGAAAAAGATAATTAAGACGTCATTGTAAAGATAAAATATGAAATCTTTTTCGTATTTAAAGTTTCTTGACGTAAAGCAAAATATGTTTTCACAAATGTTCAATGTGACTTCCTTTAAAAAACCCGTATAATATCATTGCGAACCTGGTCGCTCTGGACTTTGTCTTTACACAGGCATCCAGTTTCCTGGAAATGTTTATACCATCTTCTTATGCTCTTAGATGTCGGTGTCGGTACATTTATATGGTACTTTCTCCGAAATTCACGCTGAACCGTGATTACTCACAGACTTTGTGCAAATGAGAGAACACAAAATGTCTGACCGCGCTGCTACGTCATTTCCACTTCTGTTCACAATTACACTTATTGCCCCCTATTTGACAAAAACAATGTTACAAACTCAAAATTTAATATTTTATTTTTACAATGATATATTAATTATTATTTTCTGTTTATTCATCTGCCAATTATTAAATTTTGTAATCGGGTCATTCATTTCTGATAACACTGTATATTCAAAAGTTCTACTCGCAGCTTTGGAAAAATTTTAGAATTCTGACTTATTTATGAAGGAGTTATTTATAATGTTACATTCCACATATATTTTAAAAGCTATATCGGAATTTGAAATTTGTTTAAAATACAAAAGAAGCTATATAATGCACTATTAGGCACATTCCATATTATATAAAACATCCTATATATAATCTGACTAACTTCAGTCTAGATTTATTCGAAATCTCCAATTATCTTCCGAACTCAACTAAAAATAAACTACCAAGAAGAAATTTCTCTTTATACACAATACAAGTGTGAAAAAATCTCACCTCAAACTTAACTGAGAAACATTCGAAGAAAGAAACGGAAATTTTCACAAAAAAAGCAATGGATGGGAAAGGAAACTGAAAGGAGAATAATATTAAGTGATCGAAAGAAATTCACTTTTGGAGGGAACAGACGGTTGGCAGTCAATGGGAAAAGATGAAGAAATAATTTTTCGAAAAAAGCAGATGGAAGGTAGTTCTGTGGTGTTCGGTACAGATTTCGAACAGATGAAAAAGTTATAAAAAAGAAATAAATGATCAAATCAATGAAAAAAAGAGCAAGAAAAGAATCTTGACGACAATTTCCTGGTATTTCCAGAAGTAAATGTGTAGCCACGTCTCATGTTACAAGATAACGCTTTAACTAACACAACAAACACGATCTCTGAGTGCTTCCTATCAAATGGTCTGCACATTATTGATTAGCTAGTGGATATTCAAGACAAAATGCCATTAGAACCTGAACAGAGAATACAAGCAATAATTATATATGCCAGTCGAAAGTAAATTCATTTCTCACATATCTTAAACGTAAGAGATGAGTTGAATATATAATTTAGTTTTAAATCTGAATAATTTTTTCTTCTTTTGGAGTGTAAAAACGAAAAACTTAATTACATCTTTGAATTTAACTATGTTTTGAAATTTCGTTGATATTATTAAGGCAGACGTACGTAAAAATTTTAAAAATTCCTTTGGGAAACTTGCACTGAATTTTAAAATATCACGAGTAAACACTATTTTTTATATACGAATGAAATTAAGGTTTCATATGTAAATAACTTCCCATTAAAATTTAGAAATGGAGAAATACTTCAAAGTATATATAAACTATTATTATGAAGAGCACTTTTTGAAATTACACAGAAATTTTCTGTGTTGTTTTTAACGTCTATAGTTTTACCATAATTTAAAAAGGAATTAAAAAAAATATCTTAAGCTATAAGAATTAAATCCGGTTTATATTTATTTTTATAACGAATACTGACACAATTTCAAATTTAAATAAGTTATTTTTTAAAATAATTATATTACTCTTATATTTAATTTTAATAAAATATTGACCCACACACACAATGATAAAAATCAACCAAATCGATATAAATAAAAAAAATATAAATACAATAATTAAATTAATGATTAATTTCAAGTATTTGGGTTTAATAATTCCAGATTTTTCGTGATAAGGGAGGGGGTCCCATTTCTCCAACATAATATAATATATATATATAAAGTTGCAGGCTTTCTATACATATGACTCCATTACTATATAGATAGTAACTTGTTGAACATTGTCATTTCAAACTCAAGTTCATTTTCACCCTCCATTTGTTATTTTGTTCCATTTTTAAATTGAATTTCTGACAGCTTTTTTATTTCTATATAATACGATTTCTATAGACATAATGTACTTAAAAATTTATAATATTTATTTATTAACACACATTTTGAACACGTGTAAACTGTAGGCTTAAATGATATTCAATATTTTGGTTTTTGTTCATTTGTTACTTTTCTTGTATGGATAAATTTTGTGCTTAAAAGGAATATTAGTTCCATAAAACATTCTATGACCCCTTCTTAACCCTTTAAGTCTTCGATAACTTTAGAAAACACTAGTTTTGTATTCTGTGTGATCCATTGATTTTTTTTTATTCTTTTAATATGTCTCAGGTTCAAGGTTTTAATTTTCAGAACTTTAGCTCTTTCTTATTTTCTAGGATATATTTAATACTAAACCATCACTCTTTTTGCCTTATGATAATTATATATGTATGTAAAAAGAGATTTTAATGGAATCATATGTAACATGAAAATTATCATACACACTGGTGTACAAAAATTAAGGACGAAGTCGAAAAATTAGCATATTAGCTGAACGAAGAGGCAGAGCGGACAGAAAGACCAATCAGGAGATTAAGTAAGGTGATGTACGGTAGCACATGCGCAGATATGCAGGTAGACGTAATGGGGGAGTGTCTGAGTAGTATAAAGCATGTTGTCGGTGTAAGATCAGTATTTCTGGCAAAGAGATTGCACGCCGTATAGCAGTTAAAATCACACCGAGTTGCTGCCTCAGCGAGAACTGGCGAATAATCAATCTGTTAGACGACATCTGGATGCTTTTACCCTAGGTCGAATCATTGGGAAGTTGTCTTACAGGCCAGAAGAAACAGGCGGCAGACAGCGGGAGAAATCGCTAGACACACGACACAGGCGACTGGACGACCGATATCGCGTTTTACCGTGGCCAGAAGACTGCACGGTGGTGATCTGTTTGCACGACGCCCTGTACGGTGTGTACCTTTAACGCCTGCCCATCGGAGAAGGCATTCACTGTGGTGCCGGGAACACCGGAATTGGAGAGAAAATGAATGGGAACGAGTACTCTTTGCAGATGAGAGCAGATTCAGTTTGAGTAGCGATTCTCATCGCATACTCATCTGGAGAGAGCGGGGAAGCCGCAATCATCCCTCGAACATCATTTAAAGGGACAGGTATGGAGGTCGCGGTGTTCTCGTTTGGGGAGGCATCATGCTTGGTAGTCGTATAGACCTTCACATCTTCGACGCAGGTTCAGTCAACGGGAACCGTTATTGTAATGAGATTCTTCTTCCATATGTGCGTTTTTTTAGAGGCGCTATGGGTCTGCAGTTCCTTTTTATGGACGACAATGCACCATGTCATCGCACAGTAGCTGCCGAACAGCTCTTAGAGAGTGAGGATATTGAACGTATGGATTGGCCGGCATGATCTGCGGATCTCAATCCCATCGAGCATGTATGGGATTTTCTAGGCAGATGTTTGGCAGCTCGTACCTTACCACCAGTAACGATTCGGGAGCTTCGATTGGCGCTGCAAGACGAATGGGCAGCAATGCCTCAACAACTCATTGACACCCTCATTCTCAGCATGGGCAGACGCTGTGAAACCTGCCTAGCAGTCAGGGGAGATCATATCCCCTACTAAAGACCGGATGTTTCTTGCTGGACACCCATCACAGGGATGTTTCGGCCTTCAGTCGCATTGCGCTCCATGCTATTTTTTCAATAAAGCTTCTTTTTATCCCTCTGATTTCTCTTTTAGTAAGTGTTGCTTACATTACACATGTCCTTACGTATTGGGGATCTTAAGGTATTAAATGTGTTGATTTGGAAAGCTTTTGTACAAAGTTATATTGAAAAAACCGTCTCGTCCTTAATTTTTGCACACCAGTGTACACTACGTATTTACGAAGATATCATACGGCATTATTCTGAGTTAGCGTTTAATATTATCGCTTGGATGTAGATAACTAAGCATTTTTCCATGTATTACAATTATCTATACACAATATAGTCCATTCTTACTAAGATGAAGGCTCTCTAACTAGCTGAGCAACTTCTTTAAGGTGGAAAGGATCAACAGAAAAAGTAGAAAAATACAGATAATTTTCAATTTTACTTTAGGTTTTGTGTTTTAACTCTTCATTTCTCAGTGATTCATCAAGAGATATTTATTTTCAGTTAAGATCGAGAGATATCTCAATTTCTCTAAAATATGTAAACTTTAACTATTTTTATTTAAAGATGGAAGTTATGGTTTCAAAAGTAAGTTGTTTGTGTGTGCAAGCGTGAATCCATGCATGAGTGCGTGCGTACATCCATGCATGAGTGCGTGCCTGCGACCATCCATGCGTGTGAATGCTTGCCAGTACTTTTTTTCAACAAATTAACTAGGTTGAGATAAATTAAATTTATCTTAGGCACTATTCTATCTTATTTATTAAAATTAACTATTAAAGAGGTCAGATTTAAAAAAAAAGCTTTTAAAATCTATATATATAATTTCATAACACTTTAATTCGAAGACATGTAACATGAAACATCGCATTCTTATATCAGGAAACCAATATAAAGTATCCCCACACAATAAAACGCATTTAATTTAAAATGTTATGAATCGAGATGCGCATTTTAAAATCATTTAATTGTTGCTTCGGGAAAAATGAATCCCCATTTCCATTTCTTCTTTCTCCATTAGTTGCCCTTTGAAGCGTAATAAGATACCTTTACACTCCCCCTTTTCAACGTTAAATTAAATCATCGACTAAATTTTCTCCAGTTGAATGTTGTATAAGGCCTCTAGAAAATAACTGGATTTCTTTCTAATTCAGCGAAAATAAGATCTTTCCGAAAAAGGGTATTTTTCAATAAGGATAAGATAGGAATTGGGAAAGAAATTAACGTTGAAATTCTTAGCCTATTTATTGAGAATATAAGAAAAGTTCTCTCTCTATCTATCTATATATAGAGAGAGAAATCGTAATGGAAACTTTAATTCACACACACACACAAAATGTGATCATATTTCTATTATATTTTCCAAAAAAGAAGTTTTGATGACAATTGCCATAAAATTTGTTCAAAAAATATAGTTAATTGAAGTATGAAATACAATCAAATATGTGGGATGGGGTTATAAACATGTACTCCAATTTTTTTCTAAACATTATTATAATAGGATATTAAACGAATGATAGTGGGATATACTTGGCATTAATAAAGTTCTAACATTGAAAATTAAAGCCGAATTTAATTTCCAAATAAAAAAGGAGTTCATTAGATTATATATAAACAAGTAATATAAAAAATTAAGTCAATTTCTGCTTAGGTTAACAAAGAAAATTTTATTTTAGTTAATTTTTTTAAATAGTTACAATTCATATAAATATGTAAAGAGTGTTTTTTTTCCAGGTATAGAAGTTTAAATTGGCATTACTTTCCAAGATGGCGACCGATTTAACAGCTGTCAAGTGATTTATTCTCAGTTTGGTTTGGCAATTCATCAAAACGATCATCAAGCAAGGCGTAGATTCGTCGAATGGGCCCAAAACGAGATTGCCGTTGTTCCCGATTTTCATAAGCGAATTTTGTTTAGCGATGAAGCGCACTTCTGGTTGAATGGCTACGTCAACAAACAAAACTGCCGCATTTGGAGTGAAGCTAATCCACAAGTGTATGTCGAAACACCGTTACATCCAAAAAACTGACTGTTTGGTGCGCTTTATGGGCTGGTGGAATCCTTCTTCGAAAACGATTAAGGCCACAACGTTACAGTCAATGGTGATCGGTATAGAGCCATGATTACTAACTTTTTCATTCCTGAATTGAACAATCATGATGTCTAGGAGCTGTGGTTCCAACAAGACGGCGCAACATGTCACACAGCTCGTGCCACAATCCATTTATTGAAAGACACGTTTGGTGACCGCCTAATTTCCCGTTTTGGACCTGTGAATTGGCTTCCAAGATCTTGTGATTTAACACCGCTAGACTATTTTCTGTGGGGCTATGTAATGTCAATGGTCTATGCGGATAAGCCACAAACGCTTGACCATTCTGAAGACAACATTCGCCGTGTTATTGCCGATATACGGCCACAAATGTTAGAAAAAGTCATCGAAAATTGGACGTCCAGATTGGACTACATCCGAGCCAGCCGTGGCAGTCCTATGCCAGAAATCATATTTAAAATGTAATGCCACAAGATTATCTTTCGAATAAAAAAATTTCATGTCAATCGAATAATACATCGTTGTTTTATTGCAATTTAAAGTTCTATACCTCTAAAAAAACACCCACCCTTTATATACATATGACAGAATCACAATATTAATTGACAAAATAGAAAGCAATTTTCCTAGCAATTCCATTTTCTTTTCTATATACGGTGTTGGATTATTTTTGTTTTGTTTTTTACTGTTTATTCATTAATTAAATTTAATTATTCTAATAAAATAGTATAAAAAAAAGAAATCTCATTCTCAAAAATTAAGCCATCCCAGGTGGGATTCGAACCCATGACCTTTAGATTAGAAGATCAATGCACTCTCCATTGCGATACAGAGACACAATGAAAGAGATAATCTTTTCCACATATGCTGCTGGAATATTATTTTTATTTGTTACTTTTTATTTATTTTTAATTTAATCCATGAATTAATATTTGAAAAAACTGTATTAACATCAAGTGCCATCCACTACATCAAGTGGCACACACTTGCACCAGTACTGGGGCAAAATGACAAATAGTTAAGGTTATAAAAAATAAAATTATTCTTTGTTTTTTTATTTGAAAAATTAAATGGTAATATATCTGGCCAAAAGTATCCGGACACCCAGTGGTATGGACTTAGAGCGCCCTGAGGCACATATTAATATGATGTTGGTCCCCATTTTTGCATGGATGACAGCCTGCACATGTTTGGGAAGACTTTCCACCAATTTTGATAGGTGACCATAGGAACTCATCCATCACAGCTAAAGTGAGTGCTTGCAATGAGGAAGGTCGATTTGGCTGGCTACGTAATCTGCGCTCTAATTCGTCCTAAAGGTATTCTATGGGATTTAGATTGGTGCTCTGAGAAGGCCAGTCCAGTTTTTGAAGCCCCATTTTGTCAAACCACGTCTGTGCAAGACTCGATGTGTGAATGGAGCAGTTATCCTGCTGGAAGAGAAATGGGCCTTCCCCGAAATATTGTTATAGAGTTGGGAGTGCATAATGTCCACATACATCTCAAAGTTCATGTTTCCAATCACAGGAACCAACGGACCCAGGCCAAAACACGAGAAACACCCCCACACCATTATGCTTCCGCCACCAAACTTAACAGTTGGTACAATGTAGTCACTGAAGAAACGTTCGCAGGGCATCCGCCAAACCCAGATCCGTCCATCCGACTGCCAGACTGTAAAGCGAGATTCATCACTCCAAATAACAGTTTTCCACATGTCCACAGTCCAATGACGGTGAACTCTACACCATTGCAATCGATGCTTCGCATTCAGTGGAGTGATGTTTGGCTTGTGAGCGGCTGCATGACCATGGAATCCCAAGTTTTTTAACTCTCTCGACGGACAGTCCTGCTGCTAATACTAATTCCTGATGAACTTTGGAACTCCTGAGAAATTTCCATCAAGGAGGACTTGCGATTTTGTTTCACTACCCTTTTCAGAGTTCTGCGGCTGCGTTCAGCAAGTATTTTTGGCCTACCGGTTCGTTTTTCTGCCGTTTCACTGCCTCGACGTTTCCACTTCACAATTACATCACTCACAGTGGATTTAAGCTTCTGTAGACTGTCCGCAATCTCACGAACTGATTTCCCACAAAGGTGGCATCCCACTATACTGCCACGATCAAACTCACTAAGCTCCTTTGAATTACTCATTGCCTCACAAACGCATAAATACTATCTGACAAACCACTACCAACACTTTTATAGCTGTCAATTACGTATCAAATTGCGTCACTCGCCAGATCCACTTTTTTTAAGGAGTGTCCGGATACTTTAGGCCAGATAGTGTACTTGATACTACAAAGGACTACTCCAACCTTCATGTAAATTTTTTTTATCCTTAAAAGTAAATTAATAAACAACAAAAATTGTTAACATAGCCATCTTTCCCCGGTCTGCCCTACTAGTATTGCATATATATAGAGAGAGAGAGAATGAACTAATAGTTGGAATTGAAAAAGGAATTCCACCACCAAAAACACATTTTAACTGTTTTCTATATTTCGTAAAAGAAATGGAAAACCGTATGTATAACTTTTTAATTAAGTCTGCAAAGCAGAAATGTTAATCAAACTACTTTTCACTACAAATATATAATGAAAATAAAAGTCAAAGCTCTTATTTTAAGGATGAATACATTCACATCTGGGTTGACTCAAAAGTTAAATAACTGCAAAAGTTAAGAAATATAACATGAAAGCTATGCAAATCTTAATCTTAATACCAACATACCCAACAATTAATCTAAAGAATTAGTCATTATTTACTGCTAATACACTTCCATCTCCAAATTTCTGAAAAATCGAAACTTTGCTTTATCTACATCCTATAAAAAAAATTCACTTTATGACAAAGTAACTATCAGAAGCCCCTGAAAACGCGTGGAAACAAAAATGTTCTTGTTAACAGATTCTCTTGTGACTTTTTTTTATTTTTACTAGTTACCTTATTCATGTACGCATATGTATGAATTAAAATTAAGATTGATCAAGATAGTATTAATTAACTTGTGTAAATAAATGAGAGCAATGTAACCAAAAGTATGCAACCGTAAAAAAAAATCTCAAGTTTGTCTTCAATTGCAAAAAGGAACAAATTAAACAATGGAAATGTATTCGTTTAGTCTTCTTTCTATAGATCTATTGATTTTACAAAACGGAGGGGAGTGGGTTGATCCTCAGCTGAAACGTTTCATAGATTTGCACTTGGGGAAGGGGGAGGGGAATTCTCTCTCTCTCTTAAGACCACGTCTTTTCCGCAATGTGTGCTTTTGCAATAAATGACTTTTTCGTTTCTCGGAGTTTCCTCCCTTTGTTGAAACCCCTAACTTGGTTTTCAGGGGAAAATTAAGTTCCCCGAGGATACTAAGAGAAACTGATTGATATTAAAGTCTTAATGAAGCACTTGACGCAAATATGAATGGCTTGACACAAGCCATGTGTTGTATTTTCTCCAGTTACCATCAATTCCTCGTTCAGGACAAGTATAATTGTCAGTAACACGAAAATTTGAATTCATATCTTTATAAGTTATTTACACTCAAGTGATTCCTTTCAATTGATACTTGACGGGTTTTTTTTCTTTTCTGTTTTACAATTTTTTAATTAGAATTTTTCTCGATTGTGCAGGGAAGTTGTAAATGTTACGTATCTTAATTCCTCCCGATAATTAAATTTAATTAAATGAAACTATTCAAAATTTTGATTGACTTAACTGCAATTACCTTGATGAAGAGCCTTCAGTTGTTAATTTAGTACTGTTATTCAAAGATGAAAGTTAAAAGCTTAGAGTAAAATAACAACTATCAATGCAGAAAAAATCTAATTAAATAAAAGCGAATTGATAATTGATTAAAAAGTATTTACGGCAGCAAACAATTACTAAAATTCCATACTTTTTGTGGAGAACTTTTTAGTTATATATATTTAGCTTGAAGCTAAAAACTTAAATCTTGTGGAGGAAACTATAGAAAACCTTTATAAATAAAAGCAATACTTATAACTTCTTAAAAGCTTCTTTTATTATAACTTAAAAGATCTTAAAAAGTATCTACGCATAAAAAATGTACAACAGAGGTCTGAATTCACGTAATCTCTTTAGGGGTATTAATAAAGTCAAAAATGCGTTATTAAATTTTGAATGGCTCCTTTTATAACAATTTTAAGCTTTTTAAAAGAATATATATTGATATTTCAATTATTTTTCTTATATCGTGTCTATTTTTAGATAAAAATAAAGAGTAAAATATTAAATGAAACGTGTTTTTGAAATATTAAACTCTTACAAGGGAAACGAAGTGCTTTGCCTCTGTTCTATTTAAAAATCGTTAAAAGTGCATTAGAGGTGATTTTCAATAACGAAGGTATAGTAAGAACAGCAATAAAAAGTTGAGTACATATGTATGTGTAAGAAACTTTGTTCAAACTTTTGATAATACTCGAGACTATTTTTTTCTATTCCAGAGATAATTTGATTTTTACAGGAAAAGGGTGTTTTATAGTTAATCAATAAATATTAGATTTACTTTTTGGTTTGGATATTAATTTCAGTGAACTGAGAGAAAATTTGACGCAATAAATTTTTATTTGATGCAGTGAAGTATTCTCGATAAAGGCTCTCGTACCTGTCTCGCTTGTTAAAATGATATACTTGTATCAAAGCGTCTCAGGACCCTTAACAGATATCTGTGCACTCGAAAAAAACATCCTTCTTCAAGCCAATGTAACTTAGCAATAAAACAAAGTAATAGTTTGACATTTTTACCACACGATAACAATATATATTTACATTATTTTTCAAATTTTCAGAGAATTTGAGAAACAAATTTAAAAAGTTATAAAGAAATATAAATTGGACAATTTTTCAAAAACATGAAAATCAGTATTTTACACCACGCAGGATTCTGAAATATGAAAATGATCAAAATTTACAAAATTAACTTTACTTGGTACAAAAATATTCACTTTTAAAGTTATACTAACTTTTGAGAAGTTTGGAGAAAAAAATATATTTTTTAAATACAATTATAACACACACAAATTTTTAAATTTTAAGAAAAATTATTAATTAAAATTCAAATAAACAAAATTATATTATTATTTTTTTAATTGTGGTAAAAGTTAAGAAGAGATTCTTATTTTTAACACGTGTCTGAAATTTCAGTTTGATATAAATAGTTTCTGAGAAATCCTACGCGCAAGTTAATTTTTTTATTATGAGAAAAATGAAGTTAAAGATAAGAAATAAATTGGATTTTTGTTTAAGTTTCACTGGTTACTTCTCAAGAACTTCGGAAGTTTTCACAGTATCAACAAAATTGGGGTATCAAAATTCTCAGTAATGTTGCGGTTTTAACATATTTTTTTTTCAAAAAATTTTTAAAATATGCAATTTAAGAAACCTGAGACAACTTAACAGAAAATCCTCTTTGGTTTTTCAGGTTTGGTTAAATCTAATTCCTTTAATAACAGTCGCACACTATGATATATATATTGTTACAAGAATTTATTCATCTCAAATAAGTTTTCAAATTTTACTTCATGCCGTATTTACTTGAATTTAAGCCACATTTTTTTCCGATGTTAATGCTACTAAAAATTGGGTGCGGCTTAAAATAGAACGGGGGGATTCGTTGGATGAGGCAATTAGAACAATTTCAGGATCATATATGCATTTAAAAGTTTTTAATACTTGTTAAATAACTGATTATTCACTTCTTGTTAGTTCTCATTTTAAAATTATTTTAATTTCGTAAAATTGGATGTATCGATACACCATTTCACACTTTTTGCCTTATTCATAAAAACTTGTTGAGAGTTAAGGGTGTGGATTTGGAATCTATGGCGGCTTAGATTCGAATAAAAATGTGATGATTCAAATAATAAACTCTACAGTTTCGAATTGTTATAAATCATTAACGAAAGCATGTAATTTAACGAATAGTATTGAGCATTATAAAAGTACAGTTTCACTCAAATAAGAAATCATTCTTTTGGAGAGCTTAGCCTAATGTGACCCTTATGCCATAAAAACCTACAGTGCCAATCAATCCTCCCGAATAAGATAAAGGTTTAAAAAATGAATCATAAGAAGTTTCTTAAGAAAATGCGAATCTTTGTCAATAATGCAGGATTGAAATTCTAACATTAAAAAAAATCGTTTTCAAAAACTATGTAATCATTGTCCTTTATTTTCGGTTATAGTAAAATAAATTTCAACTTTTAAACACATTTCAGTTTAATGGCAAAGATTTTAGCCTAAATAATCGATAAATTATGAGATTGTTATTTCTTAAGACTGTATACGTGAACAGCAATTTTGTATCGGACAATATTAAATTCTATCAGGTTTTTGTATAATGGATATTATAATATTAAATTCAAATTAAATCAGTGCATTGTTATAAAAAAGAATTATATACGGAAAAAAGATATTTGCGATTTCCATTCTCTCTCTATTATATTTCTCCTATTACAGATTTTTTTAAAGAAAATTCTAAGACATATATGTTTTCCTCTGAAAAAAAAACATCGCTTTTAATGTATTCAAAAAACCCTACCAGTAACCAAATGAGTACCAAATATTAAATATGATAACGAAACATTTATTACGAAGCAAAAAAGTTATTTTTTTATAAAATACTCCTACTTTTCTTTTCAGAGCTATAAATGAAAGTACGGTGCTTTTTATAGAAACAAAATATCCATATATCATTTTTGCAAACTGTCTGCTATAAAATAAATACAACTTTCCTAATTACGCAAACACTCCTTATTCCTGTTTTCGCAGAAGTTGTGTATACATAGCTCTTACTCCACTGAATGTTTGCATCGAACTACAATTCGGTCCTTCCCGCTACCAAACTTTTTTTACAAAGCTATGAAGATAGACTTTATTCAATGTTTTTTTTTTCGCTTCAAACGCTGTGCACTTTCCTCTCTCTCCCACAAAGAAAATTCCTTTCGTTTCTCCTTCGAAGCGAGAAATCGAAGCCAAAAAAAAAGTCAAAATGAAAGCGAAGCATAAAAAAGAAGGGACATAAGCATTTTTTTTTCATGTGAATCACCAATGCCGAGAACATGACAAACATACTAAAGTTTGTTTGATCAATTCATTGCATTCTACATTGAAGTGGATTATGAGGAAGATATAGTGTCAAGTAGCAAAGACAAAGTTCTTGACGATGTAAGCAAAACTAGAATCGAAACATGAATGGTTTGAGTTATGGCTTGTTAGGGAGTTAACATATTTATCTTTTGCAACTTTAAGATTCAGTGAATGAAGATAGCTGGAAAATGAAAAAAATAAAGAACTGGTACCCTCCTATTTAGGAGCAATGCTTTAGATATTTTTTTCTTATTAGAAAATAAAAAATTACTCTCAATTTGTGAAATTATGTATTTACATTGACTAATATTATATTGACTAATGGTATTTCCATTGACTAAAATAACATTGACTAATTATTTTTACATTGACTAATGATATTTTCATTGACTAAGTTGTTGACTAAAATTACATTGACTATTGTTAAGTAGTTGTACACATAACTAATATTAAAAAAAAATTTCTTCGGTAAACCAAATTTTAGCTTAGAGTTATAGTACTATTTTTTTTATTTCTTAGTTCCCAAGTACTTGGCATTTTGCAATGCCTGGAACAAAATTTATGCTTAGATAAAAATATTCTTAATATACATCAGATTTGTATTTTGTGATATTTAGTTAATATAATTAAGAAAAAATAACTTAACGGTTTAATTGAGGATAAATTTCTTAGTTTACGTATATATTTAAGAAGCACTTTTTGATTCATAATGAATACTTATTTTAATACCATTGGCATAATTTTGTATTCTCTCTAAATATTGCAGGTTACTTTTTGCTGCTGACAAAGTGTTCAACTGATGTATCATTTAATATGAGATTATCTTATTTTTCTTCAAAATATTTTTAGGGTCATAATAGAATCTTCTGTAAGTTCGGTGTGAGAATTCATGAAAAAAAATCCATTACAAACCAAGCAAACATGAAAAAATAGAGTTTTAAAGGGGAACTATAATGTTCAGAAACTTACAAATAAGAACATTTTGTGTATCTACGACATGGAAGGAGAGAGAGAGAGAGATGGAAAAACGATTCACAAAATTGTCCTTCGTTGAGATACTTAATAGAACTGATAATCAAGTTCAAACAATATGACTTGTTTGAATAAGTAACCAAGAAAATCATCGATCATTGGCTCTGACGAAACACAATATGTTGAAGCGTAAATCTTGCAAATTTTGCAAAAAGTAATTTTGAAACTATAAGATAAACTATAAAAGTCTTGTCCTGATTATAAAAAATATCTCATTATAAAATAACCATTTAATAAAATAATGTTACTTTTATATCATTCAATAAGACATTTTTAGTAGAGATATTTTGTGCAGGATATGGCATGAATGCTCCTTCAAGAGTGACTCAAAGGAACATTTGTAAGAAAGGCATTTTGCCGAAATGGGGTTGATTCAAGAAAAAGCCAAAAATATGTTTTGGTCTAACGAAACAAAACTCCTTATTAATGTTCAGTATAAATTTCGAATTTTTTAAAGAAGTAAGCTTCTGTGTGCAAAATCAATAAAGTGATGGTATGAAATGTTTCTAGAAATAAGCAACTTTGAGGTATCCGACTACGTCCGGAACCGTGATTTTGCAAATGCGCATAAATGGATAATATTTATGATATTTGATGTCACTTAGACTAGAAAATGTATATAAAATTGTGTTTTAAGAATACTATTACAATAAAAAATGATTTAAGTACAATATTTTGACAAAAAATGAACATAGAATGACCAATTTCCAAAATATTCTCCTTTTAGGAAAAATGCTTCTATTATAATAATACTTTGCCTGTATATAGCTCAGACCTCTGTACAGAGGCTCAATTAGAATTTTTGAAACATATAACTTAGAAGTGGGTTTATCCATGTTTTACGACAACAGAGGGGAGAAATTTTAAGAAAAAACACGCCGATAATTATTTCAATTGGTGGTAACTCTGAAAATAATGCAAATTTTTCAAAAATATAGTTCAGACTCTCTTTAGAAGTCTTTATGAAGTAAAGACTTCCACAGAGACAGAGACTAAGCAAAGTATTATTATTTTAGAGGAATTTTTTATAAAAGGAGAACATTTTGAAAAAAGGTTATTCTAAGTTAATTTTTTGCCAAAATATTGTATTTAAATATTTTTTTTGTCAAAATGTCCTTAAAATATTTTTATACATATATTCTAATCTAAGTAACACTAAATATCATGAAAATTATCCATTTATGCGCTTTTTTTAAATCATGGTTCCGAACGTAGTCGAATACCTTAAGGATCTTCCTAGAAAGTGGCAGGCCTAGTGAGAGTGAAGAAACAATTGCATACATTCGGCAATCATAGTATTCCTAAAGCAATTTGTGAAGCATCATGTGACTTTCAAATATCGAAAAAAAGTTTGATTCTTCATAAAGTTATTCGATCACATGCTTATAAAGAGCAAGATATGTTAAAGTGCAATTAGAGGAAACTGGAATACAACTTAGACATTCTCCGAGCTACCAGGGTGGCACGCGTTGAAATTTACTTAGGTAAATGGTCTTAATAAAACTTATAATTTATCGAAAAAAAATATGTCTGGTTATAATAAGTTGAGCACAATAAATATTTATAATCTAGGCAAAACCTTTTTCGTTTACCCTATAATATTTATGGATATTTGGAAGTGAGAATTGTTATACAAAGATTAAGAAATTGTCATTAACTTAAAACAAAAATCAAAAGTATTGAAAATTAACTCTAACGGTCAGATACTTAAGATCAGGTACAGAGTACAAATATCATTTCATTCCAAATACACTTTCAAGAAGATACGAGAACATCAACACAAATTGTTCGAATATAATTCCTTCATTTTGGGTTATATATTCATAGACACATTTTTTATTTCATTAACCGTTTTTGCCGACATTTTATTCTTAAAATATAGTTGACTTCGATACGTAAAAAAAAATAATAACTTCAAAAAGAGGTCTCTTCACAGGTATGCCTCACTTGAGTATAGAACATCAGAATAAACAGTTCATCAAAACTATTGCGGTCTTTTAAACTACAGAAAAATCGCTTGATGAAATCCTTCGTATCGACGATAATGCAAAATCACATCATTCTCGGCTAGTGGCTCTGTTTCAATCGCTGAATAAAATCCTTGATTTGGGAACATCATCTCTCTTATTCATTTCCTACTATTAGCTTACTCTCTCTCTCTTTCTCTCTCTTTCTCTCTCCTCTCTCTCTCTCTCTCTTTCTCTCTCTCCTTCTCTCTCTCTCTCTCTCTCTCTATCTATATATATATATATATATATATATATATATATGTATCTTGTTCAATTTTTCAATTTCAATCGTTTATAAAATACTTTCTATTCATCCATTCCAAGTCCAATTACATTTTTTTAACTTGTAGTGGATGAGACTTGATGTTAATACAGTTTTTTCAAATATTAATTCATTAATTAAATTAAAACATTAATAAGCGCAGTAACAAAAATAATAGTACAACAGCATATATAGAAAGGTCAGTCGCTCCTTGTGTCCCTGTAGCGCAATGAATAACGTGTTAGACTTCTAATCTAAAAGCCGTAGATTCGAATCCCACCTGGGTTGGCCTAATTTCTGAGAATGTGGGGTTTTTTTCCTATACTATTTTATTAGAATAATTAAATTCAATTAATGAATAAATGGTAACAAACATACAAAATAGTCCAACACCATATATAGAAAAGAAAATGGAAAATTGCTTGAAAAATCTCTTTCTGTTTTGTCACTTCATATTGTGATTTTGTCATATACACTGCTGGACAATTGCTAAGGACGGATCACAAATTGCTATGTAGCATAACATTAAGCGAGACATGAGGCCTAGTAGGATAAAATATAGTTGCCACACTGTTCAGACATTAGAATAAAGAATATTTATTGTTCTGGAAAGTACAAAAGCTGTAAAATATCTGAAAGAAAAAAAATGTTCATTTGATCTGCGTGCGGAGAAATGGAACAATGCATCTAAAAGTCAGCAGGCACCTTAAAAAAATGTATCAGTACGTGATATGTCCACCGTGGAGTGTGATGCAACATTCCACACGTCGTACCATACTTTGCACAACATTATCCAGCAGCTGTTGAGGCAATTTATCCCATTCCTCTGTGAGTGCACGGATAAGGGTGTTCTTGTTTGTCGGAGGATAGTTTCGACCAGCAACTTGCCTCCCCCAAAGCATCCCACACATTTTCAATGGGGTTTAGATCTGGAGAACGCGCTGGCCATACGAGACGTTGAATATCCTCGCTGTCTAGACAATCCTGAACAGCGAGTGTTTCATGACATGTTGCGTTGTCCTCCATAAAAACAAATTTATCACCGACAGCACCACGGAAAAGACGAACATGAGGAAGTAGAACTTCATCAATGTATAGTTGGAGCGTCATAGTCCCATTCGCAACCACATGTAGGCGCGTGCGGCCATTGATCCTGATGCCGGCCCACACCATGATACTGCATGTCGGATATCGGTCCTTTTCCTGGATATTTTCTGGACGATAAGCAGTACCACTCTCGCGCCAGATTAGTTGGCGTCTACAATCCGATGACAGACTGAACCTACTCTCATCTGAGAATAGTACGCATGCCCAGTCCTGTTCAGTCCAATTGTGATGCTCACGACACCATTGCAAACGGGCAGTACGATGCTGTCTGGTCAATGGGACACACACAACAGGTCTGCGTGCGTATAGTCCTCCTCCCCTCAAACGTCTGGCAACAGTTTTTCGGGAGATCTGCTTTCCTGAGGCAGCAAAAAACTGATTTGCCACCTGCTGAGCTGTAGTGGGCCTGTTCCTTTTTGCTGATAGGACGATATATCTGTCTTCTGCAGGCGTCGTACTTCTAACACGACCTCCCTCGTGTCGTCTACTACACACATTCCAGTAGTTTTAAATGACTTCCACAGCCGTGAAACTACGCTGTGAGCGATGTCGAACTCCCTGGCAACATCTGTTATTTTTAGCCCTTCTTCGATCTTTCCAATAATTCGGCCACGCATAAAATCATCTATGTGATATCGGGAAGACATGCCAAAAATTTTAAGTCCGTCTATTAAATCTTTCCTGTAAAACTTTGACTTGAAACAACAACTGTCCACACGCGTCAAAACCTTTAAAGCTCTTATGAATGCTATCACATGATGAACAGACGTGGAAAATAAATTTGCATACTCATACTTCTTATTAATATCCCGCACTTATTCTAATTTTCCACATTTTGCTTCCTTTCATTTTGTGGTTGCTATGGATGATAGTGTTATCCGTCCTTAGCAATTGTCCAGCAGTGTATATGCATGTTTATATTAATCGTAACTATTTAATAAAAAGTAACTAAAAAATTTTTTTCTTTGTTGACCTAAGTAGGAACTGACTTAATTTTTTTATATTACTTGTTATTTAGACATGAACCCAATTGAGCATGCTTTGAACAATCGATGGAATAGATTTTCTGGTCTCGCTTATCCCCTCCAAAACTAGTGGACTTGCTTCAAAGTTCTTAGTGGAATAAAATTCAGTATTTCTCAAGAAGTCATGCGTTCATGAACTTTTTTATTATATGCAGGAATTGAACATTTTTTTTCTTTTTCTTTTTTTTTAACTGTCAAATATTGTAAGCAAGATTATATCATTCCTCGTTCCGTTCATAGTAGTTTCAATTTGTAAATGCACCTATAAATCAACTATAAGTCAGCAAAACTTTCTTCTATCCTAAGTTTATAATCAAAATCATAATACTCCCTAATTGCTTTGAGAATACGTAGCACTTATTTATTTTATTCATCCATGCTCTTACAAAACGATAAAAATTAACATCTTATAGAAAGAGAGGGGCTTTTAGAAAGAGAAACAGTTATCTAGAACAAATTAAGGTGCTTATTTTTAATCGATTTAAAGAAGGGAGCACCCACTTGAAATTTCAAGTTACTATTTTATGTAGACGGGATATGAATGCATGCATGACCTTTATGAATAAATATCGAATAGTTATAAGGTAAATGTCTAGCTTACAAATTTGTTGTCATTAATGGTTATTCTCAGGAGAATGGACTTAAAGACACACTATTTTTTTTCCGCGTTCTAAGTTCAGGGAAATTTTCCGGAATAGAACGTATTTTACAAATATTGTCGAGGTTAAAAGAAAGCATCTGAAATTTAAGCAAAAAGGAAATATTGCTTTATTAACAAAGTTAGTTATTTGAAAGTTAGTTATTCAGTTATTTGAATTTATATTGCATAGATATATAATACTTTGTTGACTAAACGTTAATAGTTAGCTAAGAATAAACTAATTTTAATTAAATAAATTAATTTATTCTATAAGTATGCAAACATATTAAATGTAATTATTTTCTTAAGTGTACAAAATAATCTGACATCACACATGGTTTTCCTGAGTTCTATTTAAAATCATATTGTTAAATATATTACTTATTAGTAATAGTAAAATTTCATAATTTACGAAGCAGATTGTGTGTGTGTGTGTTAATCTATAAAATATTCATTCTTAATATAGCGATTTCTTACCTCCATTTCATAAGCAAAGTTCAACGTCAAATTCAGTGTATTCATTTATACAAATCCACTCATTTAGTCTAGTTGAAAGCATTTGAATACTTGAATAATGTCTTTAACCTACTAACTTGACGGAGATTAAGAATAGCCAGTAATTATGCTAGGTTCCCGGGATTTAATTCATCTTTGAGAAAACGCACACCGCAGTATTCATCTAGTTCTCTTTCATTATTAATAATCAAGAATTTGTATCTTTAATAATAAATTTAGGCCCAACAAATCATTACGCAGCTGTCAGAAGCCAAACATAGCCGCTTTAAAGTAATTAAAAATGTTTGCGAACTTAGTTGATGGAATATGTTCGCGCTACAGCTCATAGCTTTTATATATTAGATAATTTTTGTTTCAAAAACTCAATTGTACATACAATTTTATAAAAATTTAAGAATACAATAAGGAACTTAATGTATAAGCTTTTTCTCCTTGTATTTCACTACTTGTACCTAGCAACGTTAATTGTTGTGTGATGCTTACAAGCAAAACAATTTTAATTGGTTAAAATACTCTAAGGGTTTTTATTCAATATATAACATTCAAATTTGTTTCTATGCTTCTTCTTTCTCGTAAATCCTGCTTTTTATATGTATCATTTACGAGAAATTCATGAAATTTGATTTCTTAATTTTCCATCAATGATGTAAATTTTTTTACGAAATTCTAAAATATAGCTAAACCACATGTTGTGTTTCTTATTTTCAATTTTCCCTTTATGCATTTAAGTGAAAAAAATTGTAACTTAAATTAACATCGATAACATTCTCTTTTTAATTGTAGTTTTTTCATGTTTGTAAGTTATTCTATGTCAGATGTTAAAAGCGAAGACTTCAAACGAATTTTTAATTTAAGATTTAATTAACTACTGTATAATTCCTTAGATACTCTATCCTCAGATATGACGAGGTAAAATTTTCATCAAAGTTTGATGGTATATATTTGCATGTAGCTATTATATAAGACGACCCCCAATCTATCAAAGGCCTATAAATTTAGTTCAGATTAGCGATCCTCATCTGGAACACTTTTGTTCTATACCTCCATGAAATGCTATTTTGTGAGTGTGGATATTTAATCAATGGAGTTTAAAATTTTGGATTAAGTATTGGATTAAATTTAAAACAGTCATTTAAAGATTTCTAACATTCTGCTTTTGATGTTGTATTGAAACCAATCATAATTTTGTGTTTCTTTTATTTTTTTTCTATGTTTTATTCTATTTTTTTATCTCATAAAACTATCATGGATTGGTAGGAAGAAGGTTTTATTTTAAGATTCATCTTTCCGTCTTATCTGTGGAAGAAAATGTTACTTTCATTTCTCATTAGCTTTTCCTAAAACATCGATTAATATGTATGCTGATGTGCAAAATTAAAAAACTCTTACTTTGAGTTGATTATCTCCAGAAGTGTTCAACAGATTTTACTGAATTTATGTAAACACGAAGACGAATATAAAAATTTAAAAAATACTGTACAACAGTTACGGCACACATGAATGGCCTAGTATATCACCCATAAACTCAAAAAAATCAAAATTAGGAGCTATAAGACGGAACAAAAAAAATGAAGTTTGCAGTGAGTATAACCACCTCTTACAGTCATGCAGCTTTCACAACTTCAATTCACGTTGAAAATAAGACAGATTATGTGTCTGCGTCAGTTGGCAACATTATTTTCAAGTCCTGTACAGTTCTGAGAGAGAGGAGATCTTCAGTTGCTTCCAAAAAGCATCCAAAAAATATTCTATAAGGTGAAGTCTGGATATCTAGTTGACCAAACTATCTGAAGAATATCTTCATTTTTCAGAAATTTATTGGCCAAACGAGCAGAATTTTGATGAGTTCTATCATATATGAAAAGGAAATTAGAACCATTTACATCCCTGAAAAGGTGAAAAAGAGAACTCCAACACTTCCATCCCTATATCCCATAGCAATAGCATGGAAGTATGTGCACCCATCCAACAAGGTCCTTAACAACACCGTAAGATTTCCATGTTGGCCTCTTTCTCTAGTACTGGTGGATATGTAAGTTCTCTTCAAACAAAAGTTAGTCGAGAATCAGTGGTTTGGTAGAGTCTGGGATCATATCGATAAATAAAAAACAGTTTTTCACTGATTCTTACTCAAATGTAGATGTTCTGAATGAGCGTTTTTATACACAGAAGAAAGCGAGATGGAAGCAGTTCTTTTAAACAGACCTCTCAAATGTACCCTTCAGGGAACTATAACCCTTGAAAACTGGTTCTGGAGCAACAGGAAACTCAAAAGATAACCGAGAAATTGTTTTTCTTTGTTACGCTTCATTGTAATGAAAAATATTGATTTTCATTGGTCATCAGGGCTCTTGGATGGTTTTACCAAGCCTTCTGTTTGTGGAAATTCGATGTCATTGAATCTACAGGGTGTTAGGTTTTCTTTCCTGGAAATCAGAGATCTTGAGTTCCCCGGTAATCGTAATTTTTTTTAATTATTTTGTATTAAAAGGAATTATATTTAGTTCCTGAGTATTCCCGGGAAGTAAAAAAGGGGTGGGAAATCAAAAATTCTACTAGTGAGGTCTTGAAGCTTATCTAGAAATAATATGATTCCATCAAATGTCAACTTAACATTTGATCAATGTACATCTTTGAAGAACAAACAATATTTGAAACAACGTTCCATTCAATGGAAATAAATTCTTTAATTTATGATATATATATATATATATATATATATATATACTATATAAATATACGTATATAGGATATCTTCTTAAACGGAAAATTGTTTTAATGGAATAAAAGAATCGCATTTGAAAAGCTCTTTAGTTGCCTATGTTGCTAATGGTCCTAGTATGATGGTTAAATATGGAAAAATAAAGAATTAGGAGTAATACCTAAGCTATGCGCATCCCATTTATTTAACAGATTTGACAACCGGCGATATTTTTTTAAAGAACAGAGTATATTTGGTAGAAATCACAGAGAAAATATATTACATGAAGAAGATGTTATTGAATATGATGAACTAATTATCTTTAGCTTAATACTTTGTCCAAAAATATAAAAAAATTTAAGTATGAAAATTATTTTATTATTGAACACGAATGTACACGTTTAGATGCTGTTATACCAAGTGGGCAAAAAGACCATAAAAAATCTTAAAAATTTAAAGAACCCAGGAAATTAAACAAAATGAAAAACGGTTTGCAGGTTTAGCATCGATAAGTGTGAATTCTTTTTAAATAAGAAAAAGAAAAAAAATCAAAAACAACCGATAGGTGGTGTTACGTACATAAGTAAAAGGAAAGACTCGCAAATAACAGAAATAACGTTACCAAATCATTTATTACAGCAGCATATGTTCCACTTGTCCACCATCACAAGGGATGACACATTTCAAGCGTGTCACAAATCCAGCAACGGCAGAGTGCAGAATATCAGCCTGTATACGTGACAGCTCTCGGTGGATCGCATTTTTCCATTTCGACAGATTACATGAATGGGATTAATACACCCGAATTTTAATATCCTCACAGCCAAAAAAGTTTACTGGAGTCAGATCTGGAGACCAAAGAGGCCACGTAAACTTGCAACATTTGCTAATTAATCTTAGACTTGGTCATCTGGATTTTACACGATCCTCGAATTATCCAGTTTCTTCAAATTGCTGAACAAGCTTTATGAGGCGTACCACTGTTGAAGGCCCATTTCCAGTCTTCACATTTTTCTGAAGTTGGAATTTATGCAGTGCAGCAGTCGCTGATTCCTTGTTCATGAAAAACAGCTTCACCAACAAAGCTTATGTCTTTCTCACATAGCATTATTGTTTACTTAGTTGGCATGCAACGGAGAATGAGATCTGGATCAAGAGCATCAGTATTTATAATCGTCTGTCTCATCAGCATATTTCCAACTCAGTCGTTTGTACCAGCACCATCAGTCAGCAGGGTTCATTTTTTCTTATCTTAAAAATGTCCCTTGATTTATCCATGCTAAACCTGCAAACCTTTTATTATTTTGTTTAATTTTCCTGATTTTATAAACTTTTAAAGTTTATACTGACTTTTTGTCCACCCGGTATTATAAAAAGATTTATTATAAGTTTAAGATATGGTTTGTTTTAGTTTTAGTGTATATCATAAAGATTTCAAGATATATTTCTAATTTTTTTGTCTTGTATTTCAATAAGCACACAAGCATGTTACTGCAGTTAAAAGTTTGCTCTGTTTCGCTAAGAAATATTCATTTCATATAAAAATTAATATTGATTTAAGATGAATATATATGGATTTATATCATCTGTTCACGAGAATGTTTTATTTTTTATTGCTATCTTAGAACTAAAACTTCCCAGGAAACTTCAGCCACGATTAATAAAAAAATAACTTCTCTCTTATCAAACCCAGTAATCGAAAACTGCCGTTTTAAATTGAGATTTCAAACTCTGCGAAACTCTTTCGGTCATATAAGATAAGTGAAATGTGCTCAGAATAAAGAATTTTAAAGTAGATTAAAACTTTTCTGAAATAATCTGTGTTTTATTTTTTTTTTTAGTTAGGTACTAAAATAATAGAAATTTGGTCAAGCCCTTCCATTCGATATAACATATAATATTTGAAACTGTTTCAACAGATAGTTTTTACACTTCTATACCTTTATGGAATTGAGAAAGAAAATTACATATGTATTTTTAAATAATAATTGCATTTTTAAAGTTATACTTCTTTTGGGGCGTTAGGGAAGAAGGATGAGGGTAAATTTTTACGATGCGCGCGCTCACGGTCACGGATGTGAAAATGCTTTGTCTAGAAATATACAGAACGGGGCAGAACATTCCCGCTTTCAAAATCATCAGAGATATACAATTTTCTTCACCTCCCTGAAGAAGGGGCACCCTGGTTTGAACCGGGACCTCTCGATCTGTAGTCGAATGCTCTACCACTGAGCTGTACATCCCGTGTCAGCGAACATTTGCTTTCGGTTCCGTAGAAAACGAAAATGCTTTGCCTGGATGGATTGATTGATTGAATATTAACGTCGCACTGTTCAGCTACACGATGGCTTTTGGCGACGGACCACGTAATTTTGAACCATGGTCAAATGCTTTGTCTAGAAATATACAGAATGGAACAGATTATCCCCGCCTTCAAAATACTGAAAAAAAATATTTCTCTTCACTTCCTTGAAGAAGGAGGCACCCGGGTTTGAACCGGGACCTCTCGATCAGCAATCGAACTTTCTACCACTGAGCTGATCTTTTAATAAATGAATTACTTTATTCGCTTTATAAAAATCATGAAAACTTTTACATTATTTTAAAAAATTTCTATAATTTGTTCCCATTAATTGAAACTTTTTGGAGCCTTTTGAGCATAATCTGACTTAATCAAGCTACGTATTTCATTAGAATCAATTTTCAGAATTGTAACATTTTAAAATCATTGTTTGGCGCATTTTAGCTTAATCTGGCTCTTGTGCCATACAATCAAACAATCAATCAACCGAACCGGTTCTAATGGATTCCTCTTGGGTTTCCTCACAACCAGGCTGAGTTTCGAGTTGCTGGGTGCCCTGCTTTAAATGTTTTAATAACTTTAAAATGACCATAACTCGGGGGCTCTTCAGGCGGATGTCTTAATTTTCTTAGGAATAATTCTTCCCACCGAGACATTTAATATGATGTCTCAGGTGTTACATTCGGTTCAGCTCATCTCCAGATACAGTCTACCGAAAACCTCCTACGTTATTGGTCCTATTGTCCCTGAGCGAGGGTGTTTAAATTTATTTAAATCGTGATATCTCGGGTATTTCTGATCCGATTGACTGAAGGTTAGTATCGTTCAACTCTGCTCGTGACAGCCTTTCGTTCTTGGCCCAGTTTGCCCGGCTCAAGATTTTAGAAATATTTTTATCTTGTTACGCCAAAGAAGTATAACTTCTTACGTGCGTACATAAGAACACACACGCTTTTTTGTCATATTCGTATGTTTTTGTACTAAAAAGTAATAAAAACAGGTTTATTTCTTAATTTCAAAACGATTTGTTTTAAATTATCACTAAAGTAAAAAAAAAAACGTTTTAATCTCAAAGAAAATTAACTTATACTTAATAAATAAAATTAATCTATTTAAGTCAATACTAGAAAAATTTTGGGATATATATTTTTAATTACATAGTATGAAATTTTGAAGGTCATTATATTATGAAAAATAAAATTTCTTCAAGCTAAAAAGTAATAAAATTTGAATATAAGATAACAAAAAGAAAATTACTTAGATTTTACCTAACATTTTGGGAAATTTACCAATTTGTTTTGCTTTAAAAAAATGATTAAAGTATTTACCAAACAAACTGTATTTTGGAAAATAGGTTACAAGTTCCTAAAACATTTTTATGTTTATTATTGTTCTTTCAATATTATAAGTGGTTTTTTTATTTCTTTTCACTAATGCTGAAGAAATATACATTTGTTATAATTCTCTTGGGGTTTTTTATACTGTACAAACTATTTACAGACTGTTTCATATCGAAAGTTTAGCATTGTTGGCAGGTTTTTCTTTCATATTTTGTATAGCGCTTGTTTTATTTAAAATTATAATTACATTACCAGATGTTCTTTTTAAAAATCCTCCATTTCTTAAAATTTAATTTAGGCATTCAATAATTCAAAAGGTCAAAATGAAACCATATAGTTTTAGAGATAGACAATCAACTTTAGAGGAATTCTAAATTAGATTATTGTATTTTTTTATTCTGAAAATGTATGCGGCCCTTAAAACAATTGTAATTAAATTTCATTCTTATCAAAATTTCATTTGAAATTTTAAGAAGAAATGTACGTAGACTTTAATTGTAAATCGACCTGCCTACTTATTCAAGCACGGAATGAAATTAGCATCATTTGAGAGAATTTCCACCGCTGAAAACTAGCTTCACACACGCTAAGCTTAGCAATCTGCGGGGAAAGAATATATGAATTTTAAGCTATAAGAGCTATGTAAATATATCAAGAGGTACTCTTTTAGTTTATTAATGACTCAAACTTTTATCATTATTTGCGCGAGAAAAAGTTTTACGTGGTAAACCGAAAGATAATGCAAGAATTCTCTTTGAATGTAATGGCAACATGATTAATCATAGGCCCGATTCCCTAGAAGTGAAATACAGAAAATAATATTATTGCAATCATCTTTCCATTTCCCACTTTATCTCAGGTTTCTCATTTATTCATAATCAATAAAACAGCATCATTATAAATCTTGTTTCTTTGTCTTTGTTTGCGGCAGTTTGATTGTTTCCTCAAACAACGCAGGGAAAGTAATTTTCACACACTCGAAGTTGTCTAGATTTGAAAAAAAAAATGCGTAAGTAAGAAGTAATTTTAATTCGAAATACGTTTCTGATTTTCGTTCTTAAGAAATGAAAACGTTAAAAGAAGTTGGTAATAATTTCATGGATTTATTCTGGTTTTAATTTACGTCTGTACTTTGCGCCAAAACAGAATATTTTTGCTGTGTTCAAAGGGTGATTTAGATCTAACAGGATTATTTTTCCATCTTATTATCCTTTTAAATGATTTCTTTTCAGAACAAGTAATAACAGACAATGATTTTAGTTTATATTTTAACCCAAAATACCTAATACATAAGATTCGTTCAAAAATCTGTACATTTTCTAATTATCATCCTCCCATGAGAAAGAAACAAATCTTGATGTTGTCAATAGTATTTTAGAAGCATCTAAAAGTTTGCATGGTTCATATTTTGAATATTATTCTTAAAGTATACAACTACGTTGAAATCTTGAGGTTTTGAGAAAATATTGATTTTGCATATTTATTCAGTAAAATATTTGAAATCTTATCTATCTAGAACTATCTTTCTTTTGAAGCTACGAAACGTAGAAAGGGAATTATAAGCATTTAAGTTTGAGACGATTTCAAGAAGAAAAAAAAAAAGCAGGAGTTGAAGTTTTCTCATAAACATACATTTTTTCCTTCTGTTTTTAAAAATATTTACTACCCACATTAAAAAAAACTTAAGAAACATGTTAAGGTACCTTTTGAAAAATCTGAATTATTTCATACATTTATTCACGTTTATATACTTTTTTATATCTTTAAGTTCATTTTCTGAAAAAAATGTATTTTTAAGGAAATTATGATTTTCAAAGTTGGATAGCTCAAGAGATTTTTCGTATATTTACATAAAATTAGGTAGAAAGGTTTTTATACGGTTCTTGAAGGCTGGAAGTATGATTTTTAAGATATATGTATTAGAAGTGCATTTTTAAATTCATATTTCAATACATCAGAGTAGAGAAGTTTTAACAGAAAACCTCGGTTAGTTATTTCGATTGAATGTAAGTCTAAAAATAATATGAATTCTTGAAAAATTCTATTTAAGACTAGAGAAATCTTAGATATATATTGGAAAAATATGATTATGGTGGTATTTTCCCCAAAATGAGAGAAATATTTTTATTATTTTTCTTCATTTTTTTGCCAAAAAATCGTATTTAAAATAGCATATTGTAAAATAATTTTATATGTATATTCAGATTAGGACGATGCTAGGTATGAAAAAATTATTCATTTATGAGCTTTTCCAAAATCGAGGTTCATGAAAGTAACCGGATACTTTAACATATGTTCCTTTTTTTTCAAAAAAGCCTTTTATAAATACGTTAGATTAAGGATTTAATCTTCCAATACTCAAACTCAGTGGCGCAACAGCCCATGAAGGCCAAGGCCTACTGTGCCCAATTCAGAGTACGTACACCTTTTGGGCACTGAGGTGCATGAGCAGATGTCCCGATCAATCTGAAGCGAGACCCTCAGTGTTTAAGTCTCCAAGCAAGCTTGTTACTCATTTGTCGACCCACTGCAGGAGGGATGAAAGACTAAGTCGACCTTGCCCAGCCAGAGGATAGAACCTCGAACCTGTGACTGGAAGTGCGATACGCTACCCCTTGGCCACGGGGCCTTTAATCTTCTAATACGGTATTGAAATATATTTTAATTGAAATAATATTTTCCTTATAAACCTTAAATATTTCCTTCATTTCAGTTGTAATTTCTTAACTCTACATCTGTTATTTATTTATGAAGATAAATATAATGAACACAATTACAGAGAATTATGGTATAGCCATAATATATATAAAAATATAAAATACTTTCTGTAAAAGTACCATAAACTTTAAAAAACATATTTCAAATGTAATATAAAATTCATGTTTATGTATACAGTATGGGTTCTAGCATATTTTTTGCAATATAAACTCATATTTATATACATTATGAATTCTTGCATATTTCTGTAATATGAATTCTCGATCGAAACGTGAGGGCTTTTCTAAATTTAGATTATGGTAAACATAGAAATTAAATTCCTTTTACGAAAAGTGATACATAAAATAAATTATTTATCTACTTTACATTCCAGACTACACTTCGGGCAAATCCTTCTATCCTGAAGTGTCATATCATATGTAAATAGTCAGCTATTTGGATCATTCTTAACATTCTTGTATTTCATTGAAAACTCTCGTTTCAAATGCTAACTTTGGAAACCACATTCTATTTCACAGTATTGAATTCTTTTTTTGTTTTAGGGCTTCTGCGCTATTTTTTTGTGAATGAAATTGGACCTCTGGATCGTCTGTAAAATTAAATAAGTCGTGTATATCTCGTGTTTTTAAATTGAAATGGTTCTAACAACTGGGTAAAAGAAAGAAATAATATTACAAGAAGTTTTAAATCCGATAGAACAAGAGGAATAGCATCTGTGCTTTCTTTGTTCAAACCTAAGCACTTCTCGATTCAATATTCTGCGTACAGTTTATCGATACAGTTTGTTTTAAGTCTGAAGAAGATATAGCACGTTCAGAATTTTTAAACAGGTTTAGTAAGTTGACTCAGTTTTTCGGAATTGGCAGGCGCGTTTTAGAATAAATTTAGCTACGGCTTTCTTTCTGCATTAATAAAAGAAATTACAAAATGCAAATTCCTTCCAGTTACCTAGATTGTAAATCATGAATTGATTATTCGACGCTATCAAAGTTATGTTTTTTGCATCAAATAGGAAAAATTGTGCACAAATTTAAATCAGTATAACGGTTTTGTTACATATAATGCCAAAGTTTAACGTGTAAGTGAATAAGTTTCTTTGCAAACATTAATTGAAAAAAGGTTTTATCGCAAGGAAAAGAAAAGAAAACATGTTTGAAATGCGTAAAGAGAAAATTCAGAAAGCAAACACTTCTGGAGAAAATTAATGATATGCATTACTTAATCTTTTTCATTTTAAATTATGTAACAACTAGAGAGTAAAAAGAATTTATATATTATAGAGAAATATAATTACCTAAATTTATTCTATCGTTCATACGTATTTCTTTCTTTAATTATGTTATTATATTTCTTATAAATTGCATTTTAAGTATGGTAAGGATTAATATCAATTAAAAATTATTTGCTTTTAAAATGTTTACTGTCTGTGATGCATCGTTGTATAATTGCCATTGTTTGAATAATTGTTTTCAAATTCAATTTTTAAAATTAAGAACATTTTTCTAGATGAATATTAATCATTTTAATCAATATTTGTTTTACTAAGTTTGCTTCTATTCTTTAATTCTGGTGTATATTTATTCGTTTGTAATTATCCCCTTTTTGAAGAAAACTATTGCAAAATAATAATAATAATAATAATAACAATAATAATAATAATAATAATAATAATAATTTAAAATAGCCTTTTTGAAAAAAAAGGTCAGAGGAAAAGGAAAAATTTCAATAAAGGTATTGATGAATATCTTACATCTGTTTATATATATATTACTCATAAAATTAATTTCATATAATTAAACTTAAGAGAAAAAATGTTCGCTATTTTTCATTAATTTTCTTTTATTACTCTCTCCAGCGTTTCTCAAACTATGGGGCGCATGGGAGCGTGATAACCTTAAGAGGAGAGTGCGAGCATATTGGGAAGTCGAAAAAAAAATTGTTTAAAAAATTATTAATTTACTCATAATATAAAAAAATAAAATATATTCTGACATAATAAAAAATAAAATACACATTTTCACTGATATAATACATTTATAAATATATCAATTCTACGCAAAATATATTTTATAATTAGTTTAAGAACTAAGTTAACTACTAAGTTGAAAAAACAGTTTAATAGTTAAAGTCCCCCATGGGCTTGTCATATGCAAAATTATATACACAAATTAACACTAATCTTGATATTTTGTACAGTTTATAATTACTCCCTTAAATGCCCATTAAAAATTACATGATTTACTCCCCAATGCTACCGTTTTTCAACACTTTGTCGTATATGGTGTATTGTATTGGGGGGGGGCAGAAAAAAGGAAGATTTAATAAATCCTCTGAAATGAAATTCCTCTTGCAATCTCTGCCAAGGTCCTTTTATTGCATTCCAAGGCCTTCGGAATAATTTTATGGATAGCAGTGCTTAGAGAAGATCGTAACTTGGAAAGACGTATATATACGTCCGGTGCAATTAACGCACTGGCTGAGAACTTAACGTTTACATACGCCGGTGGCACTTAAGAAGTTAAAATCGTATTGTAGATATAATGTCAAAATAAAGGGTGTTTTTTAGAGGTATAGAAATTTGAATTGCAATAAAACAACGATGTATTATTCGATTGAGATGAATTTTTTTATTCGAAAGATAATCTTGTGGCATTACATTTTAAATATGATTTCAAGCATAGGACTGCCACGGCTGGCTCGGATGTAGTCCAATCTGGACGTCCAATTTTCTATGGCTTTTTCCAACATTTGTGGCCGTATATCGGCAATAACACGGCGAATGTTGTCTTCCAAATGGTCAAGCGTTTGTGGCTTATCCGCATTGACCAATGACTTAACATAGCCCCACAGAAAATAGTCTAGCGGTGTTAAATCAGAAGATCTTGGAGGCCAATTCACAGGTCCAAAACGTGAAATTAGGCGGTCACCAAACGTGTCTTTCAATAAATCGATTGTGGCACGAGCTGTGTGACATGTTGCGCCGTCTTGTTGGAACCACAGCTCCTAGACATCATGATTCTTCAATTCAGGAATGAAAAAGTGAGTAATCATGGCTCTATACCGATCACCATTGACTGTAACGTTGTGGCCTTCATCGTTTTTGAAGAAGTACGGACCAATGATTCCACCAGCCCATAAAGCGCACCAAACAGTCGGTGTTTCTGGATGTAACGGTGTTTCGACGTACACTTGTGCATTAGCTTCACTCCAAATGCGGCAGTTTTGTTTGTTGACGTAGCCATTCAACCAGAAGTGCGCTTCATCGCTAAAAAAAATTCGCTTATAAAAATCGACCATTATTTTCGAAATAAAATTGCTTAATTTGAAAGCGTTGTTCAGGCGTGAGTCTATTCCTGAAAATTGCCAAACCAAACTGAGAATAAATCACTTGACAGCTGTTAAATCGGTCGCCATCTTGGAAAGTAATGCCAACTTAAATTTCTATAACTGGAAAAAAAACACTCTTTATATTATTATTGAATTCAATGCATTGTTATTGTACAGGAAGGGAAGTGGCGTGATGTAAATTACGTTTGAATATTGGGTCGCAAATTTTAAAAATTTGAGAAGCACTGCTTTAATGGATTATTTTTAAAAATAGGGAAATCTTGAATACAGACGTTGTATGATACATGCTTTTGTTTAAGTTAATGCTCAATGGTATGCAAAGGGAATAGAAGACAAAAATATAAAAGTAAAAGTACTAATCAACTGTCTATAATTTACAAAATGAAATAACCATAAAATTCATATTAATGTCTATTAAGAAAGAAATACTATCTCCATAATAATGTCATATTTCGCAACTAAAGCCTTATTAATATTTTTCAACCGTTTTAATTTCAGTGTTTAGATCATTTATCCTTAGTTATCACTTAAAGTATTAAAGTATTAAGCAATAAAATATTTTATAGCTCCACATTCACTTCTAAAGCTGGTGAATTATATAAAAATTAATGATTAATAGTTTACTTTAATTAAAATATATATGATTACTAAGCGAAAATAAAAAAACTATTACCTTTCATCCGTTAAATATTTGAATATTTTTGACAGAACAACACATATTTTTTGACAAACACTATTTAAAGATTACTATTAAACTATATTTATAAATGTATGTTTAGGAAGAAAAAAATCTTTGTTAAATCTCTTAACTAGAAGAAGGATTCTTAAAAGATTTTTTAAACAGCAGTTGTTGTTTTTTTAATGTCTGTGGTTATTATACACTTTTTTTTCAAAAGTTCAACTTGTTCTTAACTTTTAAATGTTTTTAATTATCATTTTAGTGAAAAGAAAGTATACTGATTAAGAAAAGAAAAAAAAATCGTTTCTTTATTTCTGTATTTTAAAATGTAAAATTCAAATTATGGGAACTGGTTTCGGTCATTTCTTTCAAGATTTCTTGTGAAATGTTGTAAAACATTTTCAAACACTTTTAAAGGACAGATTTTACCCCCACACACATACATATGTGTATATACTAACAATTACTTTAAATTGAATCGCATGTTTTTGCATTTTTCTTCGTGAAAATATATCCTTCTGTCACTCCATTTAATATGAGCTGAAATTTAAGCACTGGGTTGGGTAACAAATTGCGATATGTCGTGCCTTCTCCAAATGGTGTTCCACAGCATCTTATTGCAGTGGGGAAATCAGAAAAAGTTTTCTTAGGGTAAATATTTACAAAAAAAAGCTGACATAAAATTTCTTTAGTAATGAGTTTTTTTTATCAATCTAAATAAGATTCAAAATTCCTCTGATGAATATTCTACATACGAAAATGGATGCAGCAATTTTTTTTTTAAATACGTCCCATAAAGTTTCATATGATAGAAAAAAAACTAAAATAATTCTGTAAAAATAAAAATAAGGGAAAAATTCTTGTAAGAACACAAGGTAAGAAAATATAATCATTTTGAAAAATGTAGATATTAGTTTTCGTTTAGATCAGTGTTTCTCCAACTGAGGGGCGCACCCCTATGAGGGAGTGATAACTCTACGAGGAGGCGCGAGCATATAGAAAAGTCGGAAACAAAATATAATTTAAAAAAATTAGTAATTTACTGAAAGTAAACAAATAAAGTTCCTTTTGGCATAATAAACAATAAAATTAACATTTACACTGATATAATACACTTAAAGATGAATCAGTACTGTACAATGTGTATTTATAATTAATTTAACAATACCAAGTTAAAAACAAGTTTAATAATTAAGTGAGCCCTTGGGCTTGTCATACATAAAAATAAACACGAAAAATTAACAATTATCTTAATAATTTGTTCTGTTTATAAATGATCCCTTAATTGCCGATTAAAAGTTACGTGATTCGCTTCCCATTGCATCCATTTTCCGTGTAGAAGCGCGTATGTGATGTATGGGGGGATGAATAAAAGTAAAAAATCCCCTGATATAAACAAATCTTTCGCAAACACCCTGTAAAGGTCCTTTTATTGCATTCCAAAGCCTTCATAATACTTTGATGGGTAGCAGTGCACAGAAAAGATCCTTCTTCGGAAAGACGTATATATACATCCGGGGAATTTAACGCACCGACTGAGTGAGACGTATATATACGCCGGTGTCAAGAGATTAAAGTCGTAGCTTTAGAGTAAAAGTATAGTATTAATGAATGTCTGCATTTTTATTTCTATGGATGAGAGGCGCGATGAAAATTATGATTGAATATTGGGTCACAAATATTGAAAGTTTGAGAAGAATTGGTTTAGACTAACTTCTTCGAGAAACGTTCCTGTAAATCACAATAAATTCATTTAGTGGAAACTTTACAGTATAAAAAATATACACTGGTGTAGATATGAAAATAAAATCAACTTCTGCAGAAATATTTTTGCGACACTATGAAATTCATTTTTTTTTTTTTTTTTTTTTTTTTTTTTTTTTTTTTTGCACCTGAATATTATTCGAAATCCAGAAAGGACACTAGGATGTTTCTTGTATTAAAAATATTTTAAAATTAAAACCTTATTGCATAAAAAAGTGCTTGTAAAACATTTTAATATGTAATAAGTATGTGTGCTAATTGATTAAAATATCCTCTTTGACGTACATTGAGTCTTACAAAAAGTAATTTAATAATTTTACGAAATAATTATTTTATGCGTGATCTATATTGTTGCAAGTTAAAGTGATGGAGTTAAGAACGATAAAAACTCAAGTATAAACTCTTCCAGTTGTATATTTAACATCTTATAGATGATTGAATAACTCCAGTAATATTTAAATTAAAATAAACTTCACACATATATTGCAATATACGATACTACTTTTTAAGCGCCGAATAGTTTTCATGTTCTAGTTATAAAACCCATATCAAATTTCATGTTTTTTAAGAAAAAAAGTAACTACATTTTTCATAAAACTAAAAATATGTAAAATGAAGAACAGTTATTATTGAAATGAGTCATTTATACGTGCGCAATACAAATAGTCAACTGTTCAATTTCTATTGAGCACTTGGACGTTCAAATGTGATTATTTTATGTTAAAATTCTGGTGTATAAGCATTTGTTTCTATATATCTCATGTGCTCATGCCTATGCTTTGTTACCAACCGATCACATACGGAATACAAATGGGATATTTTAGACATCGGTACTTGCGATCTTTTTTTCATCTGGTAGGATCTTATCCGAGTCAAGAACTTGATCCACTTTTCTTTTCTTCACGACCGCGTTTCAGAAAATATAAATGTTCTTTTCTTATAGCTTATTTCTAAACTGTCGGAAACAGAATGTAGAAAGAGAATAAATATTTAAAACTGTTAGTTACACTTAAAATAAATATTTTAGCACCTAACGTAAAAATTTAGATTCTGAATTTTTTTTCCGTAAAAACAATTAGAAAGTTAATGTTTTTTTTAAGTTTTAATGCAACTGCTGGAATGAAATTTAAAAACGTGCTGTAATATTTAAATCTTTTAACTTAACTTTAAAAATGCAGATTTAAGTACCTAAGTAAAAATAACTTTTCTCATTCTTTTTAGTGACATCGAAATAAAAACAGAATATTTACTGTCTTTTAAATTTTTAAACAATGCATAATGCAACATTAATGTTTTAACAACCTAGAAGTTATAATTTCAAAAAAAAATATGTAAAGACCAAAAGTTTAGAGAACCAGAGAAAGCTCCACTTATTTTGTTAACAGCTTATTGAAGATGAGCAATTTTCTAAAAGTGTTTATAATTTATCTTCTATAAACACAGAAAAATCGTAACTATCGTTTTTCAACTAAAAAATACACTTTTTCGTTTGAGTATTTTGAACATAAGTTTTAAAAAAAATTGAAAATATAAACTAGACTTAAGTTATATTTTAAAGTATTAATAGTTGAAAATATACAAATTACTAAATTGCATTATAATTAATTTTTATCTAATATTTAATATCTCAACATAATTCGAATCAATTACTAGTTCCAATTTAACATTAGAAGAAGTATTTTAAGAATGTAGCATAATTAGTTTCCGAACAAAAAAAAAGGGTGTTTTTTTAGAGGTATAGAACTTTAAATTGCAATAAAACAACGATGTATTATTCGATTGACATTAATTTTTTTTATTCGAAAGATAATCTTGTGGCATTACATTTTAAATATGATTTCTGGCATATGACTGCCACGGCTGGTTTGGATGTAGTCCAATCTGGACGTCCAATTTTCGATGACTTTTTCCAACATTTGTGGCCGTATATCGGCAATAACACGGCGAATGTTGTCTTCCAAATGGTCAAGCGTTTGTGGCTTATCCGCATTGACCAATGACTTAACATAGCCCCACAGAAAATAGTCTAGCGGTGTTAAATCAGAAGATCTTGGAGGCCAATTCACAGGTCCAAAACGTGAAATTAGGCGGTCACCAAACGTGTCTTTCAATAAATCGATTGTGGCACGAGCTGTGTGACATGTTGCGCCGTCTTGTTGGAACCACAGCTCCTGGACATCATGATTCTTCAATTCAGGAATGAAAAAGTTAGTAATCATGGCTCTATACCGATCACCATTGACTGTAACGTTGTGGCCATCATCGTTTTTGAATAAGGATTCCACCAGCCCATAAAACGCACCAAACAGTCAGTTTTTCTGGATGTAACGGTGTTTCGACATACACTTGTGGATTAGCTTCACTCCAAATGCGGCAGTTTTGTTTGTTGACGTAGCCATTCAACCAGAAGTGCGCTTCATCGCTAAACAAAATTCGCTTATGAAAATCGGGAACAACGGCAATTTCGTTTTGGGCCCATTCGACGAATCTACGCCTTGCTTGATCATATTTAAAATGTAATGCCACAAGATTATCTTTCGAATAAAAAAATTCATGTCAATCGAATAATACATCGTTGTTTTATTGCAATTTAAAGTTCTATACCTCTAAAAAAACACCCTTTATATATTTCTTTTGAAAAGCCTTTTCTTATAAGTTGCCATAAAAGCATTTTATTTAAAATCTATACCTAGAGAAACAAATTGAATGAATTACACAATTATAACTAATTTATCAGTAAAATCAATTATTCATGCAGGATATCCCTTTGTCATTAATAATTTCATAACCACACACCGATAATACAAATTAGCATCGTTTGATAATAGTATCAGAATCCAATACTCATCTAAATAAGGCTTTAAAAAAAGAAGAGGTATTAAAAAAGGTATTCTTATATGAAAAAAGGAGATAAATTAAATTTTAAGAGAGTTTTAAGTTCTTTTTTCAGTAACTTTATTTTTTTGAAAAATGCTCCATTTGATCTCTCAAATGGTTAAAATTTAATCATGTTGTCGTGATTAAATATCAAAAAGAAAACTGGGAAGAAGCTTGATTATATCGCAATTCAGAATACATTAATATATGTTATCGATACTATAGTATCATTTTATTTAATCTAAGTTTTTAAATACATTATGAGAGTATATATTTTTTTAAATATATTATGAGATTTAATGATTATTAATTATATAAATTAATAATTATTAAATATATTATCAATTTTAAATATATTAGAATCATTAACTTAAAACAAGTAATGAGATTATTTAATCGTAGTTAATCTAACTAATATATCTTTTTACTGTTATAAAAATAGTTTTTGATCAATCTGGAGATAAAAATAACTATTCGTAAATAAATGTTAGAGGGAGAGAGACATTTCATTTAAAATTATAGTTAACAGTTTGTGACAAATATTACTAAAACTATCGAACTGCTACTAGTTGAAAAAAAAGTTCTGCTATTCTAAATTAGAAACAAAAATTCTTAAATACCATATAGCAGAGATGACAAACCAATGTCACGCGTGCCATGGATGGCACGCGATACAATATTTTGGGCACGATAGCGATCGAAATGTTTCGCATCTTATTTTAAAATAACAAAGTTCACTATGAAGTATTACGAACACAATCGTTTGTTATTATTGTATTGCTTTAGTTACAATTGCTCACATGATGCTAAACTTTTCTTCTGACAGCATAGTTAATTTCATTGACACAACTGTATCTTAAAGTTTACATGTGTTATATTTACGATTTTTGACTGTTATTTAACATGGCTAGTTCAGCAAAAGAACAAAAAGTGCAAGATAGTAAGTGTAACAGAGAATTTCAAATTTGGTAAATCTATATAGAAATATGACATTATTATTAAAGGCAACAAAGCAGTGTGTGTTTTATGTTCTGGAATAGTGATATGCAGAACATCGTCTGTAAAACGCATTTTGAAACAAATCACAAATCCTTCTAAAAAAAGAACCAGAGCAAAAATAATTAATTACTTAGAAATCATTTGGTAGATGACTCCAATTCGGCATGCATTCTACTAAAGTTATTTGTCATCCAATCTACAACACACTTAGCTTTACTTTATGAATCGAATTACACGCATAACTAAAATATTTACAACTATACAATGCAAAAGGTATTTTTTTCATAATGTAAAGAGCTTTGTGTGTTTTGCTAGCATTTAGTTTTATTATTTTCCCAATAATCACAAGTCAAAATTATTTGATGGCATGTCTATACCTCTTTAACACATCTTTGGAAAAAATGGCACATTGAACCATAAAGGTTTTCCACCCCTGTCATATATAATAGTATGCAGATATTACAAAAAAAATCGTAAAGGAGAATGGGTTTTTACTGATATTTCTTTTAAAAGTAAAATATTTCAAAATTAGTTATATAAATTCCTCAAAAATAATTTTTTATATTTTTATTCTTCATTGGCCAAATTCTATAAAACTGAACAGAGATTGGTCAACTTACTCTGCATAAGAAATCCTCCTAAATGCACAAGTTACTGTTAGCCTTAACGCATAAAGGGGAAAATGTAGCATAAATTTACGTAGTGATAAAAAGGGTGGGATGTAATTCATACATTATAATATCGCAAAAATAGTATTGATACCATGATGAATTTTTTGAGTCCTCAAATTTTCACATATATTAAAAAAAATAGACATTGTAATAATTGTTATAATATTTCAAGTTGAGAAAAGAGAAAATAATTCACTTTAAATATTTTATTATACTCCAATGCATTATAACTTCTCATATTCTCGGGAATGATAATTTAACTCAATTTCATAAAAACTTGAAACGATATTTTAAGCAACCTTAATAATAATTCATATTTTTGAAAATGAAATTGGTCTTTAATTGCTCCATTCGTGAGATATAGCTTATAAAACAAGTAATATCTTTCTATATAGTTTTATTTATTACGAAAAGTTTTCATTTATATTTAGTTAATGTTTACAGCATTTGTAAAACTTTGATTTAAAATTATTGTTTTAGGTTTTAATTTTCAATTAAGAGTTAAACATTTAAAACTGAAATTACGCGCAAAATTTATCATCAAGACTAAAACTATGGATAGACATTTCTAAAAAAAATTAATAATTTAAAGTTATAATTTATAATTAAACTTAACATGAGATATATACTGGTAAAGGAAAATTTTTTGGTAAAAGTACATTGAAAATCACTTAATAATAACTATTCACAATTTGGAGAAGAAATAATTCTACTTAAACGTAGATTTAAATGATTTTTGAAAAAAAATAACTTTTCAAAAATGAAAATGTTCTTAATAAGTAAATCATTAATCGCTCCCAAGTAATTAATGAAAAATGTACTTTACAAATTCATCGTTAAAGGAAAAACGTAAAATTCCTCTTTGGTTTTAAATAATTAATGAAAAGTTATTTTAAAACATTAATCACTTATAATTTTAATTGTTTTTCCTTTTTATTTCGTTTTACTACATAAGAAAATATTAATATAAAAAATGGTTACTACACAAAAGAGATGAACAAAGAACCGATATTTTATATTATATTGTTCCTAAATAATATATATATATATATATATATATATATATATAAAAAAATAATTTATACACATTAAAAGAGTAAGATTCTTCTAAATATTTATTATATTTAATTACAATGAAAAGATCTATTTCTATTTTTAAAATATAACTATTAACATGAAATTATTTCAGTCTTTCGTATAATTTCTGACTGGAAAAAAGGTTTAGATTTTTCCCTCTAGAAATGCATGATAAATTCAATCAAACGTAGCTTAAATAACTGTCAAAACATTTCTAACTTCAAATATGTAACAAAAGGAAAGAATATATCAAAGGGAAGAAGTGCGTAAAGCATTAAAATTACCTTTGACTTCAAATTTACGAATTTGCGCTCAACGCGCCAACTCCTCTCCTCCGACAATATTAATTCAATAAGAAATCTAACCACTTCATCCGAAATAACTGTCAACTTGTTATACGTCTTGTAAGAACTCGTTCTAAAATTCTTTCGCTGAAAAAATAGGAAATAAAGGAAAACAGTTATTGATCCAGTAGTTCTATCACCTGTCCGAAACTGTTGCTAAAAATCACTAAATTAAATTACCACGTTACTAAAAATATTATTTTTAAAAAATAATTAATTAATTTTAATTGCAAACGGCAGATGGCATTTCAATAATTGTACCTCGGACTTTGGTCCTGCAGCTGTACCCGCCAACTTGAGTATTAAAAGGCGTTCTTTCAGGTGTTTCTCCTATCGGTGAACGGGAGTGGAAAGAACACGGGAATGAGCATCTTCGTCCTGCTACGATTAGCTATCGTAGTGGATGAAACGGATTGCCGCGAACCCGGGAAAAGGGTTGCTGGAATTCAAATTCACGTTTCAGCGTTCATTTGGCGATAGTAATGAAGCGCCAAAGAGCGATCAAGTATAGATTGTGGTTAAAAAATTGCAATGTGCGCGTGTGCGCTGGAATACTCCATTCATAACTCAATACAGAGATAATGAATAGGGTAAAACTGTGATTTTTAAGAATGATATGATTTTTAGGTTTTTATAAGTTTAAGCTATAAATAAAACAGAAGGTATGTAGTTTTTACTTTTATTCCATTTATAAATCAAAAGGAATTCTTAAGCAACTTGAGAATAATTTTTTTACAATATCTTTTTTTCTAAAAAATAAACTAAATTATTACAAAATTCTTTCAGATTTTGTAGTTAAGGTACTGGAATTCGAAATCTTTATTTTGAAAAGGTGTACTTGAATTCTTTTTTTGATATTTTTACTGTCACGTGAATTAGAATATATATATAAAATTGTTTTAAGAATACTATTACAAAAAAAGTTATTTAATTGCAATTTTTTGACAAAAAATAAGGATAGAATTACATATTTTCAAAACATTCTTATTTTATGAAAAATACTTTTATAATAATAATAATATTTTACAGATATATAGCTAAGCCTTCCGTACAAAGCCTGAACGAAGAATTTCAAAACCTTCACATTATTTTCAGAGTTACCATCAATTAAAATAATACCTGGTATTTTTTGTTAAAATATTTATACTCTCTGCTGCATTAAAACACGAAAAAATCCACATCTAAATTTTATATTTTAAAAACCTTGGTTTTGTACAGAATTTTTAGCTGCAGTTAGGTAACTGAGTATATTATACGGTTTTTCAAAATCACAGAGCCGAACCCAATCAGATACTTTAAACATGCAATGGGTTGACCATCATTTACTAAAATAATACAAAAAAAGCTCCTGATTTTTCCCTTTATAAAATATAGTATGTCATATATTATTTTCTTTCGGATGTATAAAGCCGTAAAAATAATGGAATAAATTTGCATATTTAAAGAATATCAGTATTCGCTACAAATGTCATTGTGTGTGCGTGTGTGTTATTAAAACTATATTAAACATTATACACCATTCTTAAAACTCTTACGTAGCAAAATACATGGTAACTTAAATATAAATTCATAAGCTCCATGCAGAAAAGTTTTAAAGGCACTGAAATCATTATTTTATTTTTTTTTTTTTTTGTTTATTTTAACTCAACTAATGTCAATTATTTTTTCGCTTCATTTACTCTATTTATTAATCACCTTAAATTTAATTAATTAAGCCAAAACTTTTTGCTTTTGTTCTTTCAGTTTGTTTTTTTTTACTGAAATTCCTCACTGAATAAATATTTATGTAACATTTAGTTAACCTTCTTTTCTTTATATCATGGCTTATGTTAAAGCAAGAATTTTCAAAATGTGGGTCCTTTTTTTAGTGCGAGGAGAATTTTATTTCCCTTACCAAACGTTTCTCCTTTTTTCAATAACTTGGCTCGCAACACAATATTTTTCTTTTACCTTATTCACATTTTCGTCTTTTTCTTAATAAGATTTATTTCTTTTACATAAAATGTTAATTTTCGGCTCTTTTTGGAATTTATTTCTTCGAGATCCTATAGCTTTGTATTATTTTCATAATTAGTTTTGCTTATTTTATTTTTTACTCCTTTCTCAACGTGGCGATAGTTAAATTTAATTTAAAAGCATTTCTTATTTGAAAAACTAAATGTATTAAAAGTTAAAAAAGTATTAATATATATTAATTTTTCTATGCCATTCCAGATTCATTTTTTAATTTTTTGTCCCTTTGTAAGAGAAATTCACGTTATTTTCTTAGTGAGGATAATACTTTTATCCATTCACCAATCCTCATTTCATAAACTTTTTTTTTCTTATTAGAGGATTAAGATGTATTATATTATATGTTTGTGTGTATGTGTGTATTATAACCTTCAGGATTATTTTTTAATGTAAGTGAAGCAATTTTATTTGTTACTATTTAAGAGGAAACATCGGCAATCTAGGGCACGTCAGATTTTGCACGCGAAACAATTCTCAGTGGCACTTTGCCCCACTTTACAAGATTGTAAATTTTTATATAAAAAGAGATCGATAACTTTTTAAAAAGAAACTTATTGAAATAAATAACTTCCTCAAAATTATGGAAAGAAAATTTACGGAATTACGAAAAAGTTTGGAAGAAAACTCTTACGATAAATCAATTGTTATTTTAAATTATTGGCTATCATTGCTGGATAGATTTAATTGTTTGAAAAAAGTGCATGTTCTTTGCTGTCTGTTTTTGGCTCTACAGATGTATATGAAATTTTTTTTTCTAATATGAAAAATATTTTAGTGCACTCAGAAGGTTGTTTAAGATATCTGCCTACGTTCTGATACAAGTTTTTTTACATGCCATATTATTATTTATTTGATGTTATTTTGATGGTGCTTATGACTTAAATTAAAGAAAAAATCCAATCAGAAATATATATGATAGTTTAAAATAAAGTATTTTAGGTAAAATTTAATGAAAATTACCCTACTTTCAAAACACTCTACATGGAATTCAAATCCGTATATTTAAAAGATTTTATGCAACATACCTAACATAGTCATAAAGTCAATGAACTAACAAATATCTGCAATCTATCTATATCTAAAATCTATCAACACTCACAAAAAAGTTATGGTTCATTGTCCATTTTCTTATAAAAAATTTAATAAAATCCATGGTGTTCGTAACAATAAACTATTTAAAAACCTATTGATGTTAGAGCTAAATCTCCTTAGTTCACTGTCTTTATCATACTTTAAATGACGTGTTTACAAAATATGAAAGAAATACATTCATAAATTTTTGAGATATTAGGTTTTAAGTAACATAACTTTGACAAAGAAATAGAAAGACATTTAAATTTTTGATTTTTATTTTACTAGAATAATTCTTAATATAAGATACTTAAAATTCACCACATTTACAGCATAGACCTTCCTTGTTCTCTATCATATTTAATTTTTCTTTCTGGCTGCTCGATTTCTTTTTGCAAAGTTAAAAAAAAATTTGAATTTCAGTCACATTGATTCAGAAACGAAGTATTACGTAGGGAACGTAGATACCTTAACAACTGAACGTTCAAAATTGTGTCAAATTGCAATATGAAGTAGAGTGGTGCAGAGTCAAGGATCACATACACTTTAAAATATTTATTTTTCATTTAACTATATTAAAAAGATCCTATATTTTATGTTTATATTTTACTTTAAAATATAAATATGCTTAAAATATACATGATGCATACTGTATGCACTATTTTAATTTTTTTATATATGCTGATGGAATAATTATTTTTATGTTGTTTATTTTTGCGTTATTAAATATCTTTAAATGATGCATAATTAATATGTAATAAAACTCTGACTCTGTATTTTTGACTTCTCTTTCCTAAATCCACATGCATTGCCACACAGGAATCGAATTATTTCAAATATTTCCTGTTATGCGGCATTCTCAATCAAATTGATAGATTGGTTTGAAACACCACAACTACAAGGGTGTCAACCCCTGTTTTAGATTGTTGTTTACTAACTAAAATAATTCTCTATTACTGGCAACTTATTTTCTAATTTTGAATTATTATCAGGCTACTAGATCTATGCTGTGTTGGTACCATTTCCGAAACTCCCATCAATGCTGAGCATGGACTTCGAAATCCAGCTGTATTATAATCCCCTATTATTCCACTTGATAGCCGTAGTTGCATCTGAATCCCTTTCAACTATTATTAGCTGTCCAATCTTCTCATAATGTACCACTGCTTTCATATAGCTTGGACGTAGGATTTCAGATATATAACCCAATGTGAAACCTAACTTACAAGCAATATAAAAGAATGATTAAATATCATCATAATACAAGTGACTAATTAATTAATAGTAATAATTATCTTTGGTGCATCAGAGTTTTGCCTAAGAAATTTTCGGTACTTATTACCTCTAACCATTGCTGAAAGCATAGCGCGACCTTATACGACTTATACAGAGTGTGTTTATTCCAGGTATAGAAGTTTAAGTTGGCATTACTTTCCAAGAGGGCGACCGATTTAACAGCTGTCAAGTGATTTATTCTCAGTTTGGTTTGGCAATTCATCATGAATAGACTCACGCCTGAACAACGCTTTCAAATTGTGCAATTTTATTTCGAAAATAATGGTCAATTTTCATAAGCGAATTTTGTTTAGCGATGAAGCGCACTTCTGGTTGAATGGCTACGTCAACAAACAAAACTGCCGCATTTGGAGTGAAGCTAATCCACAAGTGTATGTCGAAACACCGTTACATCCAGAAAAACTGACTGTTTGGTGCGCTTTATGGGCTGGTGGAATCCTTCTTCAAAAACGATGAAGGCCACAACGTTACAGTCAATGGTGATCGGTATAGAGCCATGATTACTAACTTTTCATTCCTGAATTGAACAATCATGATGTTCAGGAGTTGTGGTTCCAACAAGACGGCGCAACATGTCACACAGCTCGTGCCACAATCGATTTATTGAAAGACACCTTTGGTGACCGCCTAATTTCCCGTTTGGGACCTGTGAATTGGCCTCCAAGATCTTGTGATTTAACACCGCTAGACTATTTTCTGTGGGGCTATGTAAAGTCATTGGTCTATGCGGATAAGCCACAAACGCTTGACCAATTGGAAGACAACATTCGCCGTGTTATTGCCGATATACGGCCGCAAATGTTGGAAAAAGTCATCGAAATTGGACGTCCAGATTGGACTACATCCGAGCCAGCCGTGGCAGTCCTATGCCAGAAATCATATTTAAAATGTAATGCCACAAGATTATCTTTCGAATAAAAAAAAATTCATGTCAATCGAATAATACATCGTTGTTTTATTGCAATTTAAAGTTCTATACCTCTAAAAAAACACCCTTTATATTACTCTGGATAGCGATTACATGAAGGAAAAATAATTATTTTTAATTTGAACCTACCTATGTGGAAAATATGTTACATGGTACGGAGACTAGGAGGAAAAAAATTTAATTTCAAAATTGCTCATTGTCATAAATTGGTGAATTTTCAAAAAAGGGGAATAAAAATTAATTTGGTTGGATGATTTTAGACTCAAAATAAAGATATTTTCTTTCAATATAAAAAACACAAAGAATAAAATTATTGTAGTAGTGAGTAGTTCATTGTACATATTATACAATACATTTCATAACTCCAGCTCTCTCTCTCCCTGCCCCATCGAATCAGCCCTATCCAAGATTTTCTCCAACTGATTTGTCGTGCACTGCGATTTCGACAGTAGGTTTCTCTAAAAATTTAATACTTAAGAAGCTCTAAATCTGTTAATGTATTTAGTTTTTTCCTTGTAACTATTTAATAGGTATCCCCTCTCACTGTAATAAATATTAAAAAGTACTAAAATACCTGTTTTTTTTTTAATAAAAATTTCTATGATTTTTTACCAAAAGCTCAAGTACCCAAATTTCATTTACCTTATGACAGTACTTAACGTAAAAATTATTGTTTTGCTTTATTTCCCCCTTCCTCTATATACTGGAGAATACATTTTCCGATTTGGTTGGTTTTGAAATTCTAAAAAAAAGAAATCGGTGTACTCTAATACGCATTCTCAGTATTTATGAATTATGAAACGGAGTTAACAAATAATATGAAAAGTCTTTAATTAAATTAAATTAAAATTAACACATGAAAAGAAAAATCAGGGGTTTTCGTGTAGTTAAATTCACATATTTTAATATAATTAAATTTGACGCAAATTATTACTGTATTAAACAAAATACGAGCTCACATATAAATAAAAGATAAATATTCCTTTCCACGTTTTCTCGATCACCTAAATCTTCTGTTATGTTGGCTTTTTTGTACTTCTCAGTCAACATTCAATTCATAACAAATGCACTTCCAAACGGAACAATTATCACTACAGAAGGGTTATATGATCACCCGCATTCCTCGCACCATAATCTATTTGGAAACAAGAATGTCTTTTGTTAAAGCTGTTTGTCCTCGAATACGGGAAAGGAAAAGTACGTTTTATTTGCTATGAACTTGAATCATATCTAGTGACATACAGTGGAATATTTATATTTATTGTAGCATATAGCGAAATAATTATATTGTGTCTGATATTACATGCTGAGAAAAGTATTTCTAATTGGCCATTTCCTTGAAATATGGAATCACAGCCCTACATATTAAGCTTTCATAGTATTTTCAGAAATAAACTTACACTGTGCAGAATAATCTCTAAATTAACCCAAGATTGCCTAAAGAAGTCATTTTGACTGCTTTTTAATTTCAATTAGAATAACAATTACATATATAATGCACAATTTCTTAGAACTTTTTAGAATATATTTTTTTCCAAGTGAAGTAATTTTTTTATTGTCAATATTTACTAATAACTTGTTATGCGACTGTAGATAATATAAAAAATAGTAAAAGTTAATTTTAAACAAATTTTTACACATTAATCATTCTTTCACAATGCAGTAATTTTGACTGCTTTTGGACAATATGTATGTATTAAGTAAGGGTATGTATTAAGTTTCAGTCTTTCTAGTGTTAATAAAGAAGTCTCCACTGGCTTTCACTGAGCTTTTATAAAGTTTGAAACAAAATTATTTATTTAGCTATTTATATTTCTCTTTTTCTTGGCTAATTTAAATTTCAAAGTAGTATTTAGTGAAATGCAATACATTTCTCTTGATCTTTGAATTGAATAACTATGATGATACTAAATCGACTGGTATTGGTTTTAGAATTCCAAAATTTTATTTGGGATCACGGAAGATTGCTTCAGACTGGCTTTTGCTTTATTCTCATCGATTTCAGTCTGTTGCCCGAATTTTCGATGACAAAAAATACTGTAGAGATCACGAAGTGGAAGCTATAATTTCGCCAATATCTTCGAAATTCTGGTTTGAGGATGTCATTGTAGTTCAGTAAAACCTCATATATCTTCGAACGAATCTTTTTCCACATCCTTAGTGGATTACCCGGTAATTTATACTCAATGGAAAATTTATTTTTTATAAAAATTATTCTTAATTACTTATTTTTTTATTAATCTCAAACTTAAATATCTGTATCGAATTTATTGTGATGTTCTGAATTATTTTAGATCAGAACAGAGAGAAATGCTAAAAGTTCTGAAATTTCTACAATACAAAACAAATGACTGCATTACAAACAAAGTACTACATTACAAGACTACAAATTTATTGGAAAAAATTCACTGATCATCATTATATTAATTGCAAATTTTTTAGTTATAAAAAGTTTGAAAATCAAATCTTGAGCTCAATTTTGTAAAAAATTAAAGAGTATCAAGTTTTGTAAATTACAATTGAGCCAGTTAGGATAGAAAAAATTATTATATTATACCTCATTAAATAGAATCAAATAATATATTTCACTTTTATTGATTGCTTATAAGTATCTACTAAAAATAAATAATAGTGGTGAGACGAACTTTCAAGTAATATTTATTTTTCAAAAACTTGTACTGCTGCAAAGATAAGTTCTATCTTATCTTTGAAGCAGTATGATAGATGTCTATGGAACTATGTATCATTCTAGCTCTCCATGAATAGACGCAGACTTTACTTTATTGGATGATAAAACAAAAATATCTGAAAACTATTGTCCAATCTGTTCTGAGACACAAGCCAAATATCATCTTAGAAAAACGTTATATCAATCGAAATCACAATGGTAATCCAGTTAGAGGACTGGAACATCTAATTTGTTTCGTTTTTCTATTTCATCAGAAATCCAAAACATTTTCAATTTTCGATTCAAAGTACTTTGTTTTTTTTTCTCAAACAATATCTTCATCATTTATGTCTTTTAAGAGAGGACTTGGTACCCTAAAAATCACAAACCTATCGTTTTTTTTATTTTCATTTAATCTTATTCTTTGCATTATTATCTTTCGATTGTATATATCACTTGTGCATGTCGGAAAGTTAGAAGTTGACTAAAACTTCATTTGAAAACAAATTAGGCAATTCAGCCACACCCCCTTTTTAGAAAAAAAAGCTAAAAAATGCTTTATGATAAAAAAATTCTATTTTAGAAATAGAAATAATAACTATAAAAAAGAATGTGTAGTATTAAAAGCAGAATATTTCCGAGGCAATACAATAATGTAATTTTTCTTCCTTGTGAAATGTGTGCGTGTAAAATTTTTAAATTAAGGCATTTTATATTAATAATTTTATAATTTCAGTTCTTCTTCCTGATATATTTTTCATACAAATGTAATACTTTAATATTATAAGAAGAAAAACAGCTAAAATTTCTGTCGTGACAGAAATTTTTTTTTTAACATTTTTCTTGAATTTTCATGGGCAATTAGTACTCTCTAAAAGTTGATCATTTATAAAAATGTGTGGGTTGAAAACATATGAAAATGCAATTATTTTAAAGAAAAACGTATAACTAATATCTTAAAGTGGTATTTTAAGTTTAATTAAGCTTATAATTATTTTTTCAGAATTATAAACTTTAAACCTGTTTTTCTCAGTTTGTGTTTTTCGAAACCTTAGTGCATTCAAAATGCTACTCCTTCGACAATTATTTACCAATCACTTCCATTTTTTCTTGCGTGTTGAAAATAAAGCATGTAATAAAATTAAGGATCCGTTTTGCTATAAACTGAATATTTTTTTTAAAAAAAATAAAATGTAAGACATGTTGGCTTTTTCGTTGATTTTTAGCCTGTATATCAACATTTTATTTTTTTTCTCGAAAACGAATAAAGTTATTCTAAAATCGATCCCTAAAGTTGTTTAGATCATCCATAAGAGTATTATAAAAAAATTTCAGGTCAAAAAATTAATTTTTACAAAAGGAGTAAGATTTTAAAATTTTCCCAATTTTCTTCAAAAATTAAAATTTTTAAAATTGTGTGAATAATATATGAAAATTTTCATCTGGTAACATTTTCTTGAATAGAAACATTGTATAAAATGCTAAAATATAATTTTTAAATACGTAAATAAAGAAGTTTGCTCAAAGGGTGCCAAGTCCCCTTTAGTTTCGTTTTATTTCCTTTATTTTAACAAAATTGTAAAAGCATTTTAGTTCTTAACGTTATCTTAAACGTTAACTGAGATTTTTTTCCTCAAGTAAATATTACTTGAAAACAAAATAAAATTCTGAAATGTAATTCACACAAAAATTGCTATTGGTAGCTTTCATGCAACAAAAATTTAGGTATTTTCCTATAATAACAAACTTATTCACTAATATCCTCATTTCCTAAGAAATTATTGATAGAAATACAGTTCCGCCAGTTTTGAAAGAGCCATCACAGAAACTTCAGGCAAGTCTATAAGCCAGTGGGTTTCTTTCATAAATAGTAATCAACCAATGGACCTTTTTTTAAAAAAAAATCTAATATTGAAACTATATCGTAAGAATTATTCATTAAGGATCATTAATTTCTTGATTAATAATTTTGCATTAATAAACAACACAGAGATTATCGATACCATACCTTATAATTTTGAACATTGTATGTATATGAAAAGTATGACATATATCTTAGAACTCAAGACTTGACTATACAGCGCTGACAACGAGTTCGTGACCGGGTCTACTTAAACACTACTGCTACCACAGTAATTATTCATTAAGGATCATTAATTGCTTGATTAATAATTTTGCATTAATAAACAATACAAAGATTATCGATACCGTACCTTATAATTTTGAACATTGTATATGTATGAAAATTATGACATATATCTTAGAACTCAAGACTTGACTATACAGCGCTGACAACGAGTTCGTGACCGGGTCTACTTAAATACTACTACTACTACAGCTGATTAAAAAAGAGTGACACTTTAAAAAACCAGTGTTTTATCAGTCTTCTAATAGACACAGACAAAATGTTCTTTAAGTAAGGAATTTACTTTCAATAGACTCAAAAAGTTTCGTTTACCATTTTCATCGCACGATTTATCTTGTTTAAGCAGCCATCAGTAAAATTTAGAAAAACTCTTCAGTTTCAAGTTTAAAATGTCCTCCCATATAATATAACAATATAATTCTTCCATTTACTCCGTTTACATGAATGTGATTGATTCTATAGCGCTAAAAGGAACTATCAAAGGTAAAAAAAAAGAGGATTCGTTTCACATTTTCAAACATGGATTTAGCTTCTACTGTGCGATATAAATGTTTAAACTAAAAACTTTCTTGAAATGTCTAAATGGAAATGTATGAATTGTCTTTCTTGAAATGTATAGATGGAAATGTATGAATTGTCTTTCTTGAAATGTATAAATTGACAATTTTTAATGCAACAATCATTTATCGCCGTAGGTTTCTTCGATATTGTGATTTTGTAGGTCACATTGAACTAGCATCTGATCTCTGGAAGCTAACACGCTGTAAAGTAATATATGCATGCATAGATATATACATTTCTCAAAAAATCAAGGGAGCACATGAATTTCGCAAAATTACGCAAACATTTATCCTGATAACTAACATAAAACAGAGCATCCATATTCGAAAATGTAGTAGAAAACTTCATATGTAAATCAACATACATGGGTTCAAAAACCAGAAAAGGGAATAAGTGCAGAAATCGTGATTTTGTAGAAGCTGTTGTTTTTCGTTGTCTTAAAGGTGAAATTCAACTTTTCGGCAGTTCTTTTATAAAAGGGGACACGAAAATGTCACGATAACGTGATCTACCTGAATCCATGGCTTGATGTATTATCAGCAGACTGGAATCCGTGAAAACATAAAGCACAGTGCTGGAATAACAATAAGTGTGATTATAAGACTGTAAAATCGATTCTATGAGAGAAATCTGCTACCACAGCAAATAATGACCAACATATCCTCAATATAGCAGCTTATCCAGACAGAAGAGCCATTGAGACGCAGATTCAAAGACATTTTCTTTTGGCAACAGGACGAAAGATCTCAAGCCAAGCAATCCGAAATGGGAATTAATGGAGCCCGTTTATATGTAGGCCAATAGTGTGTATTCGTTGACAGCAAGGTACTGTGCAGCCCGAAGAATGTTGGCTGCTAAGCATTGAGATTCGATTTAAAGTTATTGGAGTCAACTGCTGTTTACGGATGAGTCCGGGTTCAGCTTAGAGTGGGATGTCAAACGTTTTTTGGTATTGCACTTGAAATAATCTAATATTCGTTCAGTTAAGCTAACAATACAGACTAGGTGGTTTGAAGGTATGGACTGATATCAGCATAGGCGGATGTATTGACCTGCATACCATTCGGAATAGCTATTCAACGGCTCAAAAGTATGCAAACGAAATCTTGAGACACCATGTCGTACCTTACACAGCAGTCATTGTTGATTCCTTTCTGTTAATGTTGGGTAATACCAGAAATCATACAGCTCGTCTTAAGGTATCCGAACACATTCAGAGTAATTTTTGACAAAATAACATATTTAAACATATAAAGGCTTTTTAGGATTCAATACCAAGAAATACTAATATTTAATCAACAATATTTAAAATAAATTGTCGGAATTTCATAAAAATCACAATTATATGTGAAATTTTAGCAATATTTTTGTAAAATTTCAAAGCAGTTAGAGAAAAAGTAATAAACTTATATTAGTAAAATAATTACCAAAACAATCTAGGGGCATTTATCTAGAGAATGTACTAAAATTTTAATGTTTTATTAAAATTTGAAACTTTTAGAGATGATTGAGTAAACGTTATAAGAAAAATAACGCCTTTTTGAGACCATTATTTAAATAACATGCCCTAACTCAAATAATATTCATACTATAAGAAATATTTTAGTACATTCTCTAGAAAATAGCATAAATATCAGGTGCAAAAGTTTTTATAGAAATACATTTGTAATATTTTGTGTGATTAGACTCGCCATGATAGATTTCGAACAATTTAAATGCCCATTTCTGGTAGACTTCCGGTTTTTCTAACTTAATAAAATTGATTGTAACTTGGCCTCTAAGAAGCACAGAATCAAAACAAAGTATAATTTGTAAAGCAAAAATATATATGTATTAAATAAAATAGAAAACAAAAATATCGGTCTTGTCCAAATTTGGTCATTTTCAACGTGTTCGAATACCTTAAGAAGAAATTTCTTGAGGTTGAAACAATACAGCGTGTGGTGTGGTCAATATGTTCTCCATGCCTAAATCTTGTCAACCAGCATTCATGGGACTCATTCGAATAACGCTTTCAGCAAGATTACTGCCTTCGCGCTTACTGTTGGGGACGTGGAGATTAGCAGGGTAGTAGGGTTTCCAAAATCTCCCTAATAACCTCACCGCTTCCATGTTAAACAGGTGTGTGACAGTCTTAGCAGTTCGAGAAAACTATATACCCACCATATTATACATCCTATATCAATTCCAAATAATCAGTTTTTTGTCATTTACATGCAACTAAACTGTTGGTCTGAAGTATCTCATTTCATGTTATTTATACCATTCCAAAGAATTAAAACTCACATACGATTGTTTTTAGCTTCTTTTTTTCTGTATAGAACTTTGATATACTTATACTCTCATTTTATGGACATGCATGGCTATCATGCAGCGTTTTCTTCACTTTTTTGCTCCCCTAATTTTCTTAAGAAGTATATATATATATATATATATATATATATATATATATATATATATATATATATATATATATATATATATATATATATAATAAATTAAAGCAATGATGGACAGGTTAAGTATTCTATTTATCAAAGTATGCTTAAATTCTCAAATTGAGAACCATAATAATGAAGTATATTTTGAATGAAGTATGATTTTAGTAATGAAACTAATATATAAAAAGAAAAAGTGAATTGACCAAAAAGGAAAATTCAAAATAATAATGTTTTCTATAGCTGTCACTAGTTTAGGGCATGGTATGGCTAAGCTTGTTTTACAAATCATATGTATAACACGTATTACAGATGGTGCCATAGCTATAGTGAGTTTCCTGTTGACTGTTTTTTGAACACAGTTTTCTTGTATAGTTTCCTGATTCCATTTCTTAACTTTATATCTTCGAAACTTTGGTAAGATTTTGAACGCACGCTTCTAAATTTAAATATGTATGGTATTATTTTTTTTTATATAATATTCATTCAAAATAGTTTTATCTTCTAAAAGCTAATTGATTGCTCATTTGGCTAATAGTAGGCTTAAGTGATTTTCAATCTTGGTTTATATTCTTCATTTTTCTTCTTGGACTAATGTGTATAAATTTTCTGCTCAGGAGGAAGGTTAAGATCCTATAACGCAAGTGTAACCATTTATAAGGTCGCGGTAAGTATACTTACCACAAAATTGCATTAACTTTAAGATGTCCATATTAGGCTATTAAACACATTTTAGTTCTGTACTGCCATCTATTAATAACTTCAAAAATTTTTTAAAAAAATTATAAAATCTTACTCCTTTAGTTACTACCCTCCCGCACACACAATAACAGTATTAAGAAGAGAGTTCAATATCCTTCCCAGCGTACTACATCTAATTTCTTTGCTTATTTTTCGTGTATTTAGGGTTAAAACACCTTGATATCACCAGAATTTCAAGTAAATATTATTATATGAATGTAAGAAAAATCTCCCAAAAATGGTGGCACCGAATCTTTTACTTCCTAATTGATTTGGTAACTGTCAATTCCTTTATTTGGGGGTAATTGTGTAAACGATATTGCTCTTTTGACAAATTAGTTTTCGCCTTTGGCTAGCATGCCAATTGATTTCAGGATGTTCAAGTCGGAAATGAAAAGGACGACCATAAAAAATTCTTGGGCAATAAAAAAAATGATCCCAGACGAAGTGAGATTGGATAAAGCTGGTAATCACATTCCAATTTGAGGGAATACATACACGCGCAGTCGTTCGTGCTTTACTAAGGCATATATAAAGAGAACACGACATATGTACATAACCTGCGACGTCCCGTTATGTGTATCTTCATGACTTCAAAAATTTCATAGAAAATAATATTGTAATTTGTAATCTATGAATAAAAAAGCTACAATACACGATTTTTTTTCCAGTTAGTAGTAAAAAATATTTTTATAGCTATAAAACAGAAAGATAAAAAAGGCTGATGTTTCCTACGTTTTTAGTAGCCCCTAATGGTATTTTTTGGTAATAAGAACACGTGTGTGTGCGTACGCAGTAGATTTCATATATAAAAGCATTATATACATATACACTAAGGAACATTGAAAATAGCGACCCCAAAAGAAAGCATCGGATTGAAATGAAATTTAATACACATAATGACACAGATGAAAGATTCACTTGATCTCAAAAACAAGACAATTAAACAAATACAGGGTGTGCAACGACACAAATACTGGACAACTTCAATAGCGCGTTGAGCCACCTCCAGCTGCAATACATGCCGCCACGCGGTCCGGCATTGAGTTGAGTAGACACCTTATGTTGTCCTGAGGCAGATGGGCCCACAAATCTTGAACAGCCAACTCTAAATCATGTACAGAGTGACACGATAGCATCTGCCGTTTTAGCTGATCCCAAACGGCCTCTACAGGGGACAAATCGGGGGTGTGTGCTGGCCATGGAAGAGTCTGAAAATGACGTAGGAAGTCTTGAGCAACTCTTTCTCTATGCGGACGAGCATTATCTTGCTCGAAAATTGCCCCTAGGAGATCATTTAGGAAAGGTCCTACATGGGGTCGAAGAATATAATCAACGTACCGTTGGCCCGTTAAGGTTATACGCATCACAATTAAAGTTGACCGCCTATCATAGGCTATGGCCCCCCCCAGACCATTACACCAGCTGTGCGGGCAGTGTGACGTAGAACAGTGTGGGGGAAATTGTACCGCTCACCAGGGCGCCTCCACACCCGTACACGGTTATCATCTTTCCCCAAAGTAAACCGGGATTCATCACTAAACACAACCTTTTGCCAATCTGTGACATTCCACTTTGATCTGGCTTGGCACCACTGTAGACACAGTTGCCGATGTTCCGGTGTTAAAGGGAGTGCGCGAAAAGGGCTCTTGGATTTAAGATTTGCTTCTGCAAGGTATCTGGAAATAGTTTGCGGAACAATTGCTACGCCTACGTCTGCTCGTATCATTGAACGAGTCACTGTGGGGTCCACAAGTGCTTGCCGCACGATCCTTCGATCCTCTCTCCTCGTGGTCTTCCTGGTCGCTCCAGACCCGGTTTTCCGCGCCTGGGTACCTTCTCGTGTCCACTGCTCCCAACGATTTCTAACGGCACTCTACAAACGATTCACCTGGCCAGCAACACGGCGCGTCGACCAGCCTGTAGTTTTCATCCCGATGATCAGGCCTCTCTCAAATTCGCTTAACTGTGAGAAATATCTTCTAGCACGTTTACCTGGCATGTTTCGCTTACCAAAGTCTTCCTACAATCGGCGGGTAATCGTTACGTTTATGAATCTTCGAATTTGCGCTGGCTTATATAGCACTCTCTTCCTGATTGTAGCGCCACTTCGGCGTGTATGAGCATAGCGTATTGGCGTAAAACTTGGATCATTTGCATATCACATTACGCTGTACTTATTTTTGCAAAGTTTCGCGATTGTACTCAGCTTCCTTCTTGGGTCGCTATTTTCAATGTTCCTGATTGTACACAAACGATTGCACGCCGATGTTAATTTTATACAGCTTTTACAAACCAATGAATAATTCTGCCTCTGCACAATTTAAGATAAAATAATAATTTTTCTTTATCTAGACTTTTGAATTACAAGTCCTAAAATTTAGTTACGAGAGTGGAGAAACAATAATATTTTTCGTCGATTCAAAATTTTCTATTCTCTATAAACTGCGGTCCAGAAGCAACATGTAAAACACAAACAGAAGCATTGTTTTCCACGAACAATAACGATAATGGTAGTTTTAATAATCCTGCAATTACGTCTTTGGTCCTTGTTCTTGTTTTCATAACAACAGAGAATTCCCGGAGAAATTATTTTGAACAATCACTTGAGTGCTTCCTCTCTTAATCTTTATTTCTCTTTATCTTTTTTTTTTTTGAAAATTACTTGCTCTTAATGTATAAGAATTCTTTCGGTTCGCGGAAGTAAATCAATATAGAGTAAGATAGCATGGTTAATGAAACAGTTCGCTTGACAATAATATGTATTTAAATGCATATTATATATTCAACATGTGTACAATTTTATTTTGAATTTTCGTGTATATCAATTTAACTAAATTAAAATTCAAAATATTGTAAATTTTTTTTTACAAAAACGTTTTATGCGAAGTAAACATTCTTTAATTGTCTTACTTTTTTTGTAAAGTGTTTTAAACAAAAACTCACCAGAAGAAATCAATTATATCTCTTACTCAAAATTCCTATGCACGTCCTTGCATAATTTTGTAGGAGCCCAGAATGTCACTAATCCTGGTTGAGAGCTTCATGTTAGGTCATGCTTTAGTCAAATCATGGAATAGAGTCCTTAAAGGTCGTCGAGCAGAATAATAAGGCTGCTGAGTGTTAAATTTAACAAGACTGCTTACACCTCAAATAGTGACGATTAGGAAATTGGAGTACAACCCAGACGTCTTGTCATTAGGTTGTAGTTTAAAATTGTAAGGTTTGTTACCACTGCTGCTCTAGTGTTCATCAAGAACGCCATTTATTCCAACCAAAGTTCAGAGTCTAAGAAAACTGATTTAGATTGCTTAGATTTGAATAGCTTTATTTGTCACAACGTTAATATTTTTGTTACAAATTATGTTCCTTAAAAGACTTGTGAATGTATGAGTATATGTGAGTGTGCATTATATTTTTTTAATTATTGTTATTCACCTTTGCAGTAACCCTTCTTCCGCAGATCGCAACTATCAAAGAACAGGGATAAAAGCTCTTAAAGACAGTTCTGGATGGTGAACCCTTTTCATCTATTGTGTTCAAAGCGTGGTCTCCGGATACGAAGGCTGGAAGTTTCAATCACTGTGCCCACCGTCACCAACACAATTTATCGTCGAAGTGATGACTTAGAAGTTGAACACTAGATAACAATATATCCTAGCACAACTGATTGATTATGCTCTGTTCATGGTAAGTCTGACTAAAACATTCCAGTTAAATCACGTGATGTACATGGCTACAGCACGCGTGTCAACGAGACCCATCATCTCAACAAGAAACTACCCACAACATTAATGGGAAACTATGTATCGCTTTCTCTGTGTATCGCTCTGAAAGTTTATCAAAAGCACAAAGATTTTCCTCTTCAGAAAGGGAGTGTTCAGTGACCTATTGGCTACAAACAGCAAAGAAAAGGAATGATAGTCCCGAATTGAAATTCTTTAGAAATGAAAATTCGAACATTTTTAGAAGAAAAAGTATAATATCACTTCACAATATAGAAAATAAAACTATTAGATATTTTTTTAGATTTTCCAAAAGAATTATGTTATTATTGTTATTCATAATACAAAAACTAATAGTAGGTACCAAGAATGTTTAAAGTCATGGGAATTGCATATTCTTTTTTATACTACTCTTTCTAGGTTATTGTAATCCATAATAATCTAGATTCTAATTTTTGGTGACTTTTAAATGAATGAAGTAAGATAAATTGGTTAAAATAATATTTGTTCTTTCCCGCAAATGCAATGATGAATCACGTTTTTACATTCATGCGTACTTTGAATACTTAGGTGTGTGGGTGTGTGCGTGCGTGCGTGCGTGTGTGTGTGTGTGTGATAGAGAGAGACACTAAGTTTGTTAAATAGTAACTTATCCGAAATTTTATTTGCCCTTTAATCTTTGCTTTCCTGTCTTGCATATTAGTAAATAATGTTCAATACCTAATATATTCTCAGCAAAGATCAAATAGCATGAAAATTCCAATCCTATTCCCTTTTATGGTCTTAGCCCCAACTTTCTTACGCGTTAACCTCCAGTCAAAACTTAAGGTATCCGACTACGTTAGGAACCATGATTTTGCAAAAGCTACAAACGATTTTTTTTTTAAATTTTTAGTGTCACTTAAACTAGAACACATGCATAAAAAACTGTTTCAATAATATTATAATTATAAAAAATTATTTAGATGCAATGTTTTAGTAAAAAAAAAAAATGGAATGATGTATGTTCAAAACATTCTCTCCTTTTAAGCAAAATGTCTCTATAATATTGATATTTTGCCTATATATAGCTCAGACCTCTGCGCAGTGCTTGAACTAGGATTTTTAAAAAATTTAACTCAGGAGTAGATTTAGCCATATTTTTTAATACATCGGAGTGAAGAAATTTTGACAAAAAAATACTAATAATTATTTCAATTCGTAATAACTTTGAAAATAATGGGAGTTTTTCAAAAATCCTTTTTCAGGCTCTCTGGAGAAGTCTTAGCAATATATAAGTAAAATACACTGCTGGACAATTGCTAAGGACGGATAACACTATCATCCATAGCAACCACAAAATGAAAGGAAGCAAAATGTGGAAAATTAGAATAAGTGCGGGATATTAGTAAGAAGAAGTATGAGTATGCAAATTTTTTTTCCACGTCTGTTCATCACGTGATAGCGTTCATAAGATTTTTAAAGGTTTTGACGCGTGTGGACAGTTGTTGTTTCAAGTCAAAGTTTTACAGGAAAGATTTAATAGACGAACTTAAAATTTTTGGCATGTCTTCCCGACATCACATAGATGATTTTATGCGTGGCCGAATTATTGGAAAGTTCGAAGAGAAGGGCGAAAAATAACAGATGTTGCCAGGGAGTTCGACATCGCTCACAACGTTGTTTCACGGCTGTGGAAGTCATTTAAAACTACTGGAATGTGTAGTAGACGGCACGGGGGAGGTCGTATTAGAAGTACGACGCCTGCAGAAGACAGATATATCGTCCTAACAGCAAAAAGGAACAAGCGCACCACAGCTCAGCAGGTGGCAAATCAGTTTCTTGCTGCCTCAGGAAAGCAGATCTCCCGAAAAACTGTTGCCAGACGTTTGAAGGGAGGAGGTCTATACGCACGCAGACCTGTTGTGTGTATCCCATTGACCAGACAGCACCGTACTGCCCGTTTGCAATGGTGTCGTGAGCATCACAATTAGACTGAACAGGACTGGGCATGCGTACTATTCTCAGATGAGAGTAGGTTCAGTCTGTCATCGGATTGTAGTCGCCAACTGATCTGGCGCGAGAGTGGTACTGCTTATCGTCCAGAAAATATCCAGGAAAAGGACCGATATCCGACATGCAGTATCATGGTGTGGGCCGGCATCATGATCAATGGCCGCACGCGCCTACATGTGGTTGCGAATGGGACTATGACGGGCCAACGATACATTGATGAAGTTCTACTTCCTCATGTTCGTTTTTTCCGTGGTGCTGTCGGTGATAAATTTGTTTTTATGGACGACAACGCAACATGTCATCGAACACTTGCTGTTCAGGATTGTCTACACAGCGAGGGTATTCAACGTCTCGTATGGCCAGCGCGTTTTCCAGATCCAAACCCCATTGAAAATGTGTGGGATGCTTTGGGGGAGGCAAGTTGCTGGTCGAAACTATCCTCCGACAAACAAGAACACCCTCATCCGTGCACTCACAGAGGAATGGGATAAATTGCCTCAACAGCTGCTGGATAATGTTGTGCAAAGTATGGTACGACGTGTGGAATGTTGCATCACACTCCACGGTGGACATATCCCGTACTGATACCTCTCTTTAAGGTGCCTGCTGACTTTTAGATGCATTGTTCCATTTCTCCGTACGCAGATCAAATGAACATTTTTTTTCTTTCAGGTGTTTCACAGCTTTTGTACTTTCCAGAACAATAAATATTTTTTATTCTAATGTCTGAACAGTGTGGCAACTATATTTTATCCTACTAAGCCTCATGTCTCCCTTAATGTTATGCTACATAGCAATTTGTGATCCGTCCTTAGCAATTGTCCAGCAGTGTATTATTATTATAGAAGCATTTTTCATAAAAGAAGAATGTTTTGAAAATAGGTAATTCTAAGTTTCTATTTTGCCAAAATATTGCATTTAAAAATACTATCTATTATAATGATATTCTTAAAACAATTTTATGCGTGTATTCTAATCTAAGTAACACTAAATATTATGGAAAATATTCGTTTGAGTGCTTTTGCAAAATCACAGTTCCGAACGCATTCGGATACCTTTAACCAAAAGATAAACATGCTGAATTTTTTAGAAATAATAAAAATAACCGTAGAACCCAACTCCAAATCAAATATCAAATACCATCGACGCCGGTTTGCTCACTTCAGTGGTCCTACGATATATAATTTCTCTTCATGTATACGAATAAAAATTGAATAACTCAAAAGTCTCAGAGCTTTCAGCAAAGGTTTATAAACATGTATACTACTTAAAAGCGAAGGCATCAACTGTATATATATTTGCTGTTTTCGCTTTTTAAATAGTATTCAAGAATATTTTTCAGCCTGGATATTATATACTAGACCCTAAGTAAAGTGGAGAAGGATATTATGTAAGACGCAGTTAAATTTCACGAGCACAAAATTCAGACAATTAAAGTCATGTTGTATTGTGGAAATTTGAACTTACATCCCTCATGTCATTTCAACACGAATATTCAAAAAGGATACTACGGATTTTTTTGTTGTTGTTGTTGTCGATATTGAATTATAGCACAATGCGGACTGAATATCTCAAATAACGTCATTAGGATAAGAAATCTAATTTAATATCGAGATATGAATCCCCGTATCATTGGCAATGAGGATCACAAATTGCGAAGAAAATTCGAAATTATTAGTGAATAATCGTTTCAAGGAAATGCACTCCAAAATATTTGAAAAGGAAGTTAAAAATAAATTTGCACGCAACAAAATATAGTTGAATGTTTTATTTGAATTATGAAAGGAAAAAGAGAGCCCAACATATACACACACACAGATATTAAAAATTAATTCATTTCAAATCTTATAAAGATATAACCGGACACTAAATAAGAGAATAGTGCCTGAGATATTGCAAACAACGTTCTTCTTAACATACAAATATGATACTTAAAATAAATTTAGGAAATATATGTAATAACAAAATTCAAATGGAAATCAAACATCCGATGTCAAATACTGATATAGGATTCTTTAAGAAAAGGATTCAAAAAGCAAAAAATAAAAAAGCAAAGACATTAAAAACTTGAGATAAAATATATCGGAATAAGTCAATTGTAGAAAGAAAAGGAATTTGAAAACAAATTGGCTTTACATTTTGCTCTTAAATGGTTTTCAGCTGGAAAATTCTAAAACTTCTAAATCTTCTGAGTTAACAAGTGGAACTAAAATGGAAAAGTGTGAACAGTAGAAAAAAAACTTATCTCTAATTTTGTAAATGTGTTTTCCAACAAGTACAAAGCTTGGCTGTTTGTCAGAGGAGACTCAAAATAGAAAAATTTCAAATTTGTGTTGGTTCTTCTCAAAATTTTGCATAGATCACATTTCTTAGGTATTTATATTAGGCACAAAATTTATTTCTTAAAGTATCCATAGCTTCTTAAGTTACTAAATTTTTACCACTTTTTTCTTCTTCTTTATTATTTAAAATTCAAAAAAGTATTTAATAAATGTTTTCCTTGTTTTTAAGCATGAAATATGGAATTCGACGCGTGGCCATGGCTTTCGTTCCATTCATTAGAAAATAAAAAATAAAATTCAATTGAGCTGCGCCTTTATCTTCTGATGAAAAAGGTGAGTTATGATATTTTTTTATAAATTACAAAAAAAATAATCATTGCGAAGTTTAGTCTTTAGTCTCATAATAAGAAAAGATAATTTTAAGTTTTGTGACTCTGAAATGAAATTTAAATAGTAAGGAAGAAACTTCATCAAGGTAAGAAAAAAATTTCTTTGAAACTTGAAGTAAAACTAATACGAAAACCTCTTGGTTAGTATTAGATCTCTTTACTCAAAAAAGGCATATAATGATTGAAAAACTGTCTGATTCTAACAAATTTGTTGTTTGGGATGAATAATTGCTTTACGTTAGCTTCAAACAAAACATTTTTTTTTCATAAATTTAAAGTATTTTAATAATGTTTGTGTCTGGTGTCTTCTTAAATGAGTTACATGTTTTGAAACATATTATTTAAAATTAAAAAATTCAACTTCTCTACTATACTAGTATTCACTTATACTAATATAACTTTTTTGTGTTGAACTTGAAATCTAATAATAAAACAAGTACATATTTATGTTTCTGTTAGTAATGTGTACATTTACACATTTGAAAGAATATAGATTTATTCAAATATGTATAAATTTAGAACTAATTTGTTTCATAAAATGTACTGCACTTTTTCAAATGAAAGAAAAAATATTATTGCATTGCAACCACAGTGTTAAACAGTATTTTTAGAACATTTTTTTTCTAATTGATACATGTTGGTTAGTAAGCTTAAACATAAAATAAGAAATGAAGACGAATTAATGAATTTAATGGACTTATGGATTAATCTGAGTCCAGCTTCCAATAGAGGCAGCTTAACCCTCGAAACTCGCAGAAGAACGAGCACACGCTGATAGGATTTGGAAGCGGTAAGATGGCGTTGTTGTCGATGTATAGAGTGCAAAAAACAGTGAATCTAATTAGAAGGGTAGTTGTACAACATTAAAGCGAAGAGTTTCGTTTCCATCGCTATAAGCATGTTTTCAAAAGGTGATTAACGGTCGTAACTTAAAATCGAGGCTGCCCGGGCAAAAATGCAACGTAATTCTATCGAGGATTACTGAAAACCTGTGACAAAAATGGATTACCGTATAGGACGGTTGCATGATGTTTTAAGACGTTTCGTTCGGCTCGGAATGAGACTTTGGATGTGCAACGCACAGGTCGGGCTTCCATTCGTCAATATCAGATTGACAACCTGAGTGTGGTCTTCATTCCATAGATCGTCGATGAACTGTTCGGAAATTATCCTTAAACGTTACTCTTAGTCCTCGAATGGTGTTGCACATGATGAAGAGATGTCTGAACATGAGAAAAATTTCTACCCGCTGGGTTCCACAACAACTCACCGAAGTACAGAAACGGTACCGGTAGGCATCCACTTGAAGAAATACCGCAATGAAGGAGGCACATTTCTGCAGCGCATAATTGTCATTGATGAGACGTGGATATGAGTCTATGAGCCTGAATAAAAAGTCAATCAAATGAATGACATCAGAAAGGTTCGCCACGTCCACAGAAATTTTGACAGGAACCCAGATGGATTCAGATTACGCTGAATGTGGCCTACCACTGAGGGAGGCTGTGATTTTTACGTATGCTATGCCTACAGGACAAACTTTTAACTCAAACTACTGTTGTCGATTTCTACAGCACCATCTGCGTCCAGCTATGTGGTGCAAACGTTCATGCTTATTGCAAAACAATCTCCCTATCGTGTTGCATGGCAACGCTCGTTTTCATGTCGCAAACAATGTCAATCTCTTATTGCGTCGGTGGTAATGGGAAATCTTGGAACATCCTCTCTACTAACCTGGCATGAGTCCTTGTGACTTCAATCTGTTTTCGAAGTTGAAGGAACCTCTCCGAAATCACCGTTTGCATGACGTTTCACCTCCGTCACTGTCATCAACAATCACCTTGCCAAAGGTCTCTAACGGCTTCCCGACATTTGGCAAACGGTTATAAGCTTTGCTGGTAATTACATAGAAGGATTTTAATGCAGTTGTAAATTCATTAAAAGTTGATTTATATCGATGTTACAATTACTTAATTTACAGACCTCGTATATTTCGCTAATGTTATTAGAACCCCTTATTTTTTTTAAAATTTTAGAATTGATAAAAATGAAATGTTAGAAGAATGTGTAAACAATAAACTGATCAATAATCAAAAACAGATTTTACAAAAACAAAATACAAATGATCATTTGTTATCTATAAATATTAAAATAAAATGTTAAACAAGTAGAAAATATTATTGCTCCCCTAACTCTAATGTCAGAAAATGTGGTGGAATATCATAAAATTTTGATTCAATAGCCTTAAGCTCCTCTATAGCGTCTAAACAATACAAATTAAATTGACATTTTAAGATCTCTAAATCATTCTAAGCATTTCAGAAAGTTTCTTACGTAAGTATCGTTCAAAGAATTAGAGATAATTTATCTTGTTTAAGAGTGAGCAGAAACAGACGTTAAACTCTTTCAAAAGTGGAGGCTTTTAGAAAGAGATGCTATTTAGCATGATCGATAGCTTAAGAATTAGGTCGATCTTCAAGTTTAAATTTCCCGTGACAGAAAGAAAATTATGAGAAAAAATCTGCAAAAGACTCATAAAAGTTGTTTTCGGGAAGGAGAAATAAAGTTTTCGCCCCCGAGGGAAAAAAATAGCAAGCAATAAAATATATCCTGTGATCCATAACGTTTTCTTAAGAACGGAAACTTGCTCCTCCGTGGAGACAATATCTTTAGTAGGGAGGATCACGATTATATGGAGAGAAAAAAACTATTATTATTAATCGGAACTTACCTATGTGTAAAAGATGTTCTGTGATACGGAAATTATAAGAGAAAAATAATTTAAAATAATAATTTCAAAATTTATTATTGCCACTAATAGGCTGAATTTTCAAAAAAATGGAAAATGACTTGATTTCGCTTAGATGTTTTTAGACTCAAAATAAAATTAGTTTTCTGCAAATATAAGCAAACAAAATCGAGGTTTCTTTATAAATGAGTACAGTAATACCTCGACATAAGCCACCCCGACTTACGCGAACCCGGAGTTACGCGATTTTTACAACTCATCGAATCGTCTTTTGTTTAAGAAAAAAAATGATAAAATTGGTGAAATTGATAATGTGATTGAAGAATTTGTCGATAATAATGAGTCGATAGTGATGAGATGTTCAAGAACTGCTGGATTCCAACCATCAGGAGCTGGCACTTGATGAGCTCATAGAAATTCAGGAGAAAGAACAAGACATCGAAGAACTTGAGTCTTTAGACCCAGTTCAATCAGAAGATTGAATGACGGTGATGGGAATTTGATAGAAGACCTGAGTTTAATTGAAAAAGGCTTACACATTTTAGAAAATGTGGACTTCAGCAAGGAACGTATTTCTTCAACAAAACAAAGAATAAAAAATATTAACGTGCTACGAGGAAATTTTGCGAAAGAAAAAAAAACCTTTGAGCCGGCACATTACTTCGTTAGATTTTATGAAACTTCTACATCAAAATAACTTTGGGTTGAGATTTTGTATTTGCGTTATCTAAGCTTCTATTAGACATTTTTCTCCTAAATTATTATTTTCCTTCGTTTCAGGGGTTCCAAAAAAATTTACATGTATTTTTATGCACTCCGACTTACGCAAAGTCAGGTATCACTCAGTCCCATTTATCGCGCAAGTTCGGGGTGTTAATGTATTAAATAGTGAACAGTTCAATGTACACATCGCAACATTTCTTAACCCCAGCTCATTCTCCCTGGACCTTTGAATCGGTCTGATCCATGCTTTTTTCCGTCTTCCTCTTTATCGTGCTCTATTTCGACAGTATTTTTTTTAAAAAAGAAAAAATTCAATACTAAAGAAGCTGCTAAATGGACCTGGTGTTTTGTCTTGTAACTACAGCCTCTCACAATAAAGTTCTCTCTCTCTCTCTCTCTCTCGGTGAATAGTTCTGCAACATTAACGTAGATGAAATATTATCAAAAGTTACATTACTGTCCTTCGAATTAGTCACCTCCCAAAACTATGTACCGCTGCTATACATGTCCTGAAAACTTTGCAAGAAGTCTTCTTTTGGGATGGAATTTAAAAGCCTCGTCACGTTTCGTTGAATATCAGGAATATCGTCAAATCTCTTTTCTTTCAAAACGTGGTTGAGCCGATGGAATAGGAAAAAGTCTGGAAGATTGAGATCTGACGAGTATGGTGGATGTTCAATTTGCTTCACTCTCTTTTTTACCGGGAACTGTTTGACGATATTGGCTGTGTGAGGGTGAGCATTGTTGTGAACAAAAATCATGAAGCTCCTTGTGTGTACTGGGGTACGGGCGTCTTACGGATTCATGGTTAATCTGCAGCTCATCAGCTATCATGCGCACAGTTAATCGACGATCTTTCGTGATTAATTTCTTCACTTTCTCAATGTTTTCGTCACTGATGGAGGTCGTTGGTCTTACACCCCGGGTTTTGTTAGAAACATTCTTCCGGCCTTTTCGAAAATGGGTGAACCACTCGTACACACACTTCATGGAAAAAAGTACCTGATCTTCATGAACACGTACCAGCAACGCATAAGTTTCTTACGGTGCCTTGCTAAGCTTAAAACAAAACTTTAAAATAATTTTATGTTCTTTCATTTTCCTGTTCTCAGCTAAGAACCAACGCACTGAACAAGACTTTGTAAAACAACTCTTACATGGAACACACACAACGCTCAACTGAACAATGGTGAGGGCTTATGGTCAACATCTGCCACTAAGGAAGTTGTGCAGCATTGTGTTTCGCCATTGTTGCCAGATTGACTGTTCTTATTCATCGAACTCATTGTCAGATGTTTATTTAGTAGGTGTCTTTTCCTTGCAATAAATGTTAAAAAGGACTAAAATACTTTATTTTCTTAAATAAAAATTATTTTGACTTATTACCATAAAAAAGCTCAAATACCTAAACTTTATTCCCCTTGTGATAATACGTAACATATAAACTAATTTTAACTTATAAATTAATTAACGTATAGGCATCTTTTCCGCATAGGTAGGCTTTGATATTCTGAAAAAAAAATTGTAATCCATCCTAATGTTTAGTCGCTTATAACAAATAACGTATATTTTAAAGACCCAGTACCGGAAACTTGATTCATTTTAGAATAGAAGGGAGTCATTAATGATATAATTCGTTTTATTTCATAATTACATAATGATTTCTCTATTTTCTTTCATACCAGAAAGCTTTTAAGGCGATTGCTTTTGGTCATTAGTTACATGGGTTTGTTATCTTATTACGTTCAGCCGTATCCATATTTTAATATGAATATCCGATCTTTTAAATGACGTGGAGAGAAAATTTGATGGTATTAAAGAACAAATTTCTTGGAGGTGCAAGAATTAACATATTTTCTTTCCATTTTCAGACCAGGATTAAACCTTGTTTCAACTTTTCTGCATTATCAGCAAAAAAACCCAGGCTTTCTATCAAAAAGGCTGATCACTGTCCATATTAAAAATAGAATTTTAAACTCATAAATGTTTTTCGAAACCTCTAATCCCATATTCAATACTAAATTTACTTGCCTCACATAAAATGAAGAACAAAAGAGAAAGCTCTATTAAAGAAGATAACGTCAGCTGATATATACAAAATCACAAATTACATCTTTTACGTGTGTGTGTGGGCTATAATTAATAATTTAGGAGGAACGGAGGAAGAATAACACGGAGGAAGAATTGTAAAATTTAAAACTGAGACTTACGAAAACAGTTTTCAGAATTTTCAAAAATAATTCAAAGTAAGGCATCTCTGCTAACTTATAATCTAAATCATAGGTTCTCAAACATTTATGCCTCATAGACCCCTTGCCATGTTTTTTGGTTTGGGGTAAACCTCTGCATATATATATTTATAAAACTCTGCATATATATTTATAAACCTCTGCATGTATATTTATAAACCTCTGCATATTGAATTTTTACAAATTTATCAATTGACATCTAGTATAGAGCTACTTACTTATAAGAATTAAATTTATCCTGTATTAAAGTATAGTGTTTAAAACTTACGAAGCACATGTTAATAAATTAAATTAAAATTTAATTAATACATAAAATAACAGAACAACAAACAAATGCTTTTAATGGGAGGGATGAATCTGATGCTTCAATAGCAAATTTTCAACATTTCGCATCAATCTTTTCAGAATTAACCGTAAATCTCCTCTGTTAGTATAATGTTTAGTCCCCCCTTTCTTCTTTCTTTTTTTGTTTTGGAAATTGGCAACCGTACTGAAACTCATCACTAGGAAAAGCAATCAAAAACTTTCTTACGATATTCCTTAACAGGTATGTCTTTTTAAAGCCGAAATTGCTTGCATATGTTTCTAAGCTTTTCTTTAAAATCTTCGTTAGTGCCTATTCCGATCGGTTCCTATTGTAATATGAATTTTTTTCAATGTGACTACATGAATTGGCTGTAACTATGGTAATACACACCATAGTCAAAACATTCTCAAACTTAGTTTCAAAACCTGAATAAAGGGCATTTAAATGCTGAACGGTGATTAAAACGTCCTGACGGATTGTCTGTGACAAATTGAGAAAATTCACGATCTCCAATGGTATATACTGCTTTAACTTAATTCTGGAAAGGAACGCTGAAATATATATCCCTTGTTTTAATAAAATATATGCTGTCACCTTATAACTGCAAGTAAACCTCATTAAAATTAGTAAAAAATGTGTTAAATAGGTAAAATATTTGTATGTGATTTCCACTTCATTAAATGTTCTTTTAAAATTAAAGTCATCATCTGGTTTAATGAGAGCCACTGTCATAAATCCCTATTTACTCCTCATGAACCCCAATTTTTTTTTCACTTGCGTGGACCCCTTGAAAGTCGTCATAGACCCCTGGGTGTCCATATAGACCACTTTGGGAATCACTGCACTAAATTAAAATTATACAAGACAAATTTATTATAATATATAATGATGCATTTCAGATCCTTAGAACGAAAACTATCAAACTATATCTTAGGATTAGATATTGCTATTTTAATGTAAATAGATGAACTTATCGAATGTTACAATATAACATAAATCAACTGACATGGCAAATAACATATGATAGTTATTTGTAGATCAGTGAGTTTCGTTATGGAAGGCAGCTTATTTCCCCCGCCTTGTAGCCAATGGAAATTGTAGCCAAGCGTTAATTTGTTTACTCTAGTGACAAACATGAATCCAAGGGGGATGAGCTAAAGGCGGTATTAATAACTGAACTAGAGAAATTAGATCAAACATTGTCACATCTAATTCTTAGGTTTAATCAGGTTGTATTTCAATAAAGTATCTCCAACATCTACCAGCTATAACTATTCTTATATTTCTTTTACCAAATGGCTGTATACAGTTTTGCGTCTGATTTAATGTAAAGTTCTTTAAATACGAGTTTTTACAAATCTCATTAAAAAAGAAATACATTTCTGGTAAACTTCATTTGTATACATTTTGTATTTGAAAAATAACATTGAAAGATATGAGCAAATTTTTAGCACTCCAGTAGGCAGTCAAGAAGATAAAATTTCTGATTTGATTTGTAAGTTTTCAAATTTCTTTTTAATGTTTTCTTCCTTTATTACTTGCATTAATTAATTTCTAAACAATCTAATAAAATTACGAACGATATAAACTTTTTTCATAAAAATGCTTCTTAAAAATTTATTGCATCATTTAAAAATTTAAAGTGAAAATAATAGCAAAAAATACAGTTGTAATAACTTGAAATTATGTTTGTAAGTGAATTAGAAAACAAACATGAAAGTCATCTAGAATCATATAGAATATCATGCAAAATTGGTCTCAACAAAACAATAAATAATGTCTACACAGTTATGAAGTTATGTGTCAATCCCAGATACTGGCTCCTGAAGGTAATTTTGTCTCGAAATTCTGAGAGCATAGCTTACGTAATTTACTGATACTCCTATAAATGTAGAGGTGAATAATTACTAACAAATTTTTAACTTTTTGAACGATAAATTTCATTATATATTGAAAATGCAACTAAGATAGTTCCATTCTTTTTTTTTTATCTCAAATTAGGCTAAAATGCAATAAAAAAATCAAGATATCTGTAATTCCCCCAATTGTTGTTGTTGTCGTGTATTTTTCTCTTGGGATACGTATGAAATACGAGTAGAAGAGTAGAAACATACAATACAAACAGAAGAATATAGACATTTATTACACACGATGATCCCAGCATAGAACAGAAGGGGTGCGCTGCTTTCCTTTCGAGACGGGAATCCATTACATGCGAGAGCCCGACTTCTTTTCCCGAAGAAGATACAACCATGACTTACTCGGGATTCGAACCCGAACCCACTCGGTTACAAGCCGAGGGTCATATTCACCATAATGGATGGGCGGCATTCCACCAATTAAGCTGTCTAAAATAAATTTTAAATTACAAGTAACGGAATAATACACAAAAGCATTAAAAACGTCTCCTGTAATTTGTTGTAACGTCACCTGTAATTATTCCCAACAACCATTTTCTTCTAGCAATCTCTTTTTACATACATACGTAATCTTTTAACAAATATTGTTCTTGGAATTAAACTTTATTTGTTTCAAATCTTATTTCCGAGCCTGAGAATCTCTATAATAAAATTCTCATTCAGAATCACGATCACTTTTTACTACAGTAAGGACCATAAAACTTATAGTTTCATAGAACCATAAAAGTTATCTTCTATGGTTGGGCTCTTAAAAAATAGAGAGCCATATAATAAGTCCTGTTCTCGCTAAATTTTTTCCCTTTTATCCTTTCTTTAAATTGGATTCTCTCCAGTAGTATTATATAAGAATAAGTGTTCCCTCTCTCTAAAGATGCGTGTATGTGCAAGCGAAAAACATTGAAAACTGATTTAATTGCCCAGGTGGAAAAGCATGACCCAGTTTTTCACCTCATCAAGTAATTAAAAAATTATTCAGGAGGAACGTTCTTCCGTGGTTGAATGGCGAAAACGGTTTATCTCATGCATAGAAATTATAAAATATTGAAATGTAAGGCACTTTATTCAATGCAAAATTATAAAAAGATGGAATGAGTTGCAGATAAATGAAAGATTGCGTTTAATGACTAAAGCAAAAATTTTGTAAGACCATAACGTGAAAAAATTAAATGTTCAATTGTAAACTTGATGCTCTTTTTTTAAGCGAGAACTTATGCTTTCCACTTTTCGTTCCTGCATAACAAATGACTTCTATGTAACCAATCAAGGCAAGTTAGCTTATAAAAAGTCTTTATCAATTAAAATGTTTTATTTTTTCATGTTTGTCTTATACCAACATTTCTCAAACTGTAAGGTGCTTTCTCCTAGTAGGGCGTAATAACTCTACGAGGGGGGAAACGAGCATATTCAAAAGTTGGGACAAAATATTACTTTAAGAAAATATTAATTTACTGAAGGTAAATAAGCAAAATACATTCTTACATAATAAAAAAAATAAAATACACATTTACACTAATATGATACTCTTATAGGTGTATTAGTATTACACAATGCATTTTATAATTAATTTAACAATACTAAGTTAAGAGCAAGTTTAATAATTACCAGTGACCCCATGGCCTCTTGTCATTTATTAAATTATATTCAAATGTTAACTCATATCTTGATAGTTTGTACAGTTTATAATTAATCCCTTAAATACCGATTAATATTTACGCTATTCCCTCCCCAATACTACCGTTTTCCATATAGGCACGAGTATATGGTGTATGGGGGGGAGAGAAATAAATATATAAGCAAATCCTCTGAAATAAGTAAATCCTTCTCAAACATTGTAAAGGTCCTTTTTAATATTCCAAAGCTTTCGGAATAATTTTAGATAGCAGGGCATAGAAATGATCGTATTTCGGAAACACGTATATATACGTCTGGAGCAATTAACGCTTTGACTGAGTTGAGTGAGACATTTATATATGCTGGTAGTACTTAAGGTATCCGACTACGTTTGGACCCGTTATTTTCAAAATCGCATAAATGGATAATTTTCATGATATTTAGTGTCACTTAGATTATAATATATGCATACAATTGTTTTAAGGACATTTTGACAAAAAAAATTATTTAAATACAATATTTTGGCAAGAAATTAACTTAGAATAATCTTGTTTCCAAATGTTCTCCTTTTGTGAAAAATGCTTCAATTAGAATAATATTTTGCCTGTATATAGCTCAGACCTCTCTACAGAGGCTCAACTAGAATTTTTGAAATATATAACTTAGAAGTGGGTTTATTCATATTTTACGACAACAGAGGGGAGCAATTTTAAGGAAAAAAACGCGAATAATTATTTCAATTGGTGGTAATTCTGAAAATAATGTGAATTTTTCAAAATTTCTAGTTGAGCCTCTGTAGAGAGGTCTGAGTTATATACAGGCAAAATATTATTATAATCGAACTATTTTTCACAAAAGGAGAACATATGGAAAAATATTATTCTAAGTTAACTTTTTGCCAAAATATTATATTTAAATAATTTTTTTTTTGTCAAAATGTCCTTAAAACAATTTTATGCATATATTCTAATCTAAGTGACACTAAATATCATGAAAATTATCCATTTATGCGCTTTTGCAAAATCGTGGTTCCGAACGTAGACGGATACCTTAAGAGGTTCGATTCGTATTGTAGATTTAGCGTCAAGGTATAGTATTATTGAATTTAATACATTGTTATTGTTTGGAGGGGGGTCGCGATGAAAATTATGATTGAATATTGGGTCGCAAACATTGAATGTTTGTGAAGCATTGTTTTATGAGGAAATAAATACTATTATATTTTGAATTTTTACGTATCATGTATATTAGGATGGATTGCGGTTATATGGAGAAAAAGTCATTATTTATCGAAAACTGCCTATGCGGAAAGAATATTCTATCGCATGGAGATTAGGAGGATAATACTTTTAAAACATAATTTCAAATTTTAATATTACCACAAAGGGAGTGTATTTTTGAAAAAAAATGGGAGGACTTAAATTTCGTTAAATGATTTTAGACTCAAAATAAATAACTTTTTGTACAATATAAATAACAAAAAGTGACGATTATTGATAAATGAGTACTGATTAGTGAATATTACAATGTACATTGCAAAATTTCATAACCCCAGCCCTCTTTCCCCACACCGTCGAAATTCCGATCCAAACTATTTTTCCGTCGTCGATTTTATCGTGCTCTTGACAGTAGGTTTTTGAAAAAATTATATACTAATAAAGCATTTTTTAATGTACCTGATGTGTGTGTTTTTTTAACCATTTAGTAGGTGTCTTCTTACAGCATTAAAAAGTACTTATTGTTAAAAAGTAATAAAATACATATTTTCTTTAGTAAAAATTGCTTTTATTTTCATCATAAAAAAGCTCAAGTACCTAAAATTCATTCCTTTTGTGTTTTAATTTTATTTTTCCCTTCATCTATATACCAGAGAACATCTTTTCAGCATAGATAGGTTATGAAATTCTCCAGTTTATAGTATTAAAAACTAAATCTTTAATTAATAATGTTTATTAAAATAAATCACCAGTCTATAATTGAGTTCATTATAAAACAATGTATTTAAAGAGAAACGCATTGAGAGAGTCATTTAAATATCTGTTCAAAAATCTTATTACTTTATTCGTCCTTGAATGAGATAAAGAAATACATTTATGGATCTATATTGATGTACATTAATGCCTATATCTGTGTTTTTAAAGAACAGTTTTCTTCTGTTCTGCATATTTTTCTTTAAATTATTGAAACATATTTTAACAGGAATTGCAGCACACGAAGTATCTTAAAATCTTAAAATCATAAATCGAGAAAACAAAAACATATATATGTAATAATGAGATGTTGCGAAGTATACTTATATGTTTATTATTTAATGTCTTCGTTAACTTTGATCGAAATTTAAAGTAAATTTAATTTCTTACTTAAATGTTTTAAGACATTTGTAATGTATGCTGAAAATGCAAGATCTTTTAGCGTAGTTTCCGTATACAATACATTTATAAGATTAATATCATGAGGATGTATATTATTCTTTTTCCATTTCGTATAGATTTTTACATAAAATCCATGGATACCTTTATAATATTGCTCTAGTTTCTAGATAACTGAGGTTATTGTTCTAAAATAAATAATTAAATAAGTCATAAAATAAAATTAGTAATAGCTGAAAGTCTTCTTAGGAATCCACGGAATCTGAAGTGGTTAGGGGTTCACAAACATCGCGTGAAATATAAAATAAAATTAGTGATAGCTGAAAGACTTCATAGGAATCTATGGAATCTGAAGTTCACAAACATCGCGTGAAGTATTCAAATTTTAATGAAGTTACATGTACATTTTCCCCATCTTCTTTTCTTTCAATTCATACTAAACAAAGAAGAAGGAAATGAATTTTACTTTTCTAAAAATATTTATTCTTGTTTGATGTAATATGCATATATTATGAAGAGAGGAAGAGGAAAAGTTTCTCTTATTTCGTTTTTATTTTGAATTAAAAATTTTAAAGCGATTCATGTTATATAACAAAAAATCTTTATTAGTAATCAAACAACATTGCCATCATTATTATGACCATATAGGACAATACATGATGCTAATATGTAACTCTCTTAGTTTTATTTAAAAAATAATTTTTAAGAAGTCTCTTTTTCTCTTCTCTCTCTCTTCCCTCTCTTTTCTCGCTCTTCTCTCTCTTTTATTCTCTCTTTTTCTTTTCTTCTCTCTCATCCCTCTCTTTTCTCGGTCTTCTCTCTCTTTTATTCTCTCTTCTATTGTCTTTTTCTTCTCTTTTCTTCTCGTATTTCTTCTGTTTCTCTTCTTCTATCTCTTTCTCTTAATAAAAATAGGCGCATAGTCATTCTATTGTTTCTCAATACATGGCAAAATCCACTCCAATACTAATTTAAGTGTACTGTATTATAATTTCCTTAAATCAAAACTTAAAGAAAAATACATAAAAAAACCTAAGCCCTTACAAACCACCTATTCTAAAAGGAATTATTTTTAGAATCATTAAGTTTTTACAAAAAAGTATATATATATATATATATATATATATATATATATATATATATATATATATATATTTGCTGCCTTCAACACACACACACATGTATAAATACATAGTAAATTTTTTATAATCTCTTATTAAAATAATTTTTGGAGCATCAAAATATTATCAAATGCAAAATTTTCATTTTTTCAGAGCAAAATGAATATTTAAAAGGCATTTTGTAAGTAACGATAAAACTAATAGGAACGAATTATTGTTGACGCAATTTTAACAAAAAAAGTCTTGAAGCATAGCAATTTCTGAAAGAGGAGAAATGGGCACTCGATGATAAAGATAAAAATTAAGTGTTGATATTACTCTCCGTGGTTTTTCTACGAGTACAAGTGGTTCGATTTTTTTTCCTAAGCCCTCAAGTTTAAACTACTTTTTCCTGAACCCCAAATTGCTATCATTTTCCTTTCGATGCCATTACGTAAAATCGCTGTTTTGATTACTAGAAGAGGAGAGCATTTTTTTCAAAGAAGCAGGACATAACTGTTGATACTGAAAATTAGAATTTAGTTTATAACTAAATGGGTATTATTTTTTTAAAGAACTAAAATTATCCAGTTCAATGAACTTACGCGTTTTTCTTTTGTTTTAAGTGTTCACTGTATTTCATTCCCTGAATGAACTAGAGTGCTTTTCTTTAATGTGTCAAATTATCAAACAAGAGAACTAAGCATATTGATCAGACAAAGCCCATTTTTCAATTCCTACCATTTTTTTTTCACTCTCTACCATATAAATATCTTATTCAACTTTTCAATCGTTAATAAAATACTTTTTATTCCTTCATCCAAGTTCAAAAACATTTTTTTAAAACTTGTAGTGGATGAAACTTGGTGTTAATACAGTTTTTTTCAAATATTAATTATTTACTTAAATTAAAAGAATATATGTAAAGGAAAATTGTTCGTTGTATCCCTGTAGCGCAATGGATAGCTCGTTGGACTTCTAATCATTGGTGTAGCTAGTTCTGAGTGGGCCCTATATCAAAATTCTTTGGGGCCCCATTTTCTAAAATAAAAATGATTTATTTGAAAGTGTCCAAATATTACACATGTTGGGCCCCTGTAGCTTGGGGTCCCCGTATCATTGATACGGCGGTAGCTACACCCCTGCTTATAATATAAGGGTCGTGGGTTGGAAAGGCTTAATTTCTGAGAATGTGACTTCTTTTTTTACTACGCTGTTTTATTAGATTAATTAAATTAAACTAATGAATAAATAGAAACAAACAAACAAAAAATAGTCCAACACCATATTTAGAAAGAAAAATTGAAAATTGCTTTCTATTTTGTTCACTTAATATTGTGATTCTGTCATCTATATATATAAAGGAGAAAAGCGACTCACTCACTCACTCACTCACTCACTCACTGACTAATCCCGATATCTCCGGAACTATTAAACCTAGACTTGAAATTTGGTAGGTAGGTTCCCTTCATGCAGTAGACGTCTGCTAAGAACGGATTTTGCAAAGTTCGGACCCCAATGGGCGTTACGAGGGTTTAAGGGGCGTTATAGATGATTATTTCCATTTTTAAACTATTACACGTACAGTCTTGAAATTTGGTATATATAAGCGGGTTCCTTTCACAGAGTACAGATTCCCTACAGAATGGATTTTGTGAAAATTGACTCCCAAGTGGCGTTGTAGAGAATTAAGTGGCGTTATATAGGCAATTAAATCATTTTTAAACTATTAGACGTAAAATCTTGAAATTTATTGAGCTGATTCCATTCATTGAGTAGAGATCCGCTATAAGATGGGTTTCGTGAAAATCGTTTCCTAAGTGGCATTTCGGGGGCTTAAGGGGCGTTATAGATAACTATTTCCATTTTTAAACTATTAGACGTACAGTCTTAAAATTTGGTAAGCGAATTCCTTTCATGGTATAGAGATCTGCTACAAAATAGTTTTGGGGGAAATTGATCCCAAGTGTCACTGAGGGGGATTAAGGGGCGTATTAGATAAATATTTCCGCTTTTCAACTAATAGAACCACCTGCTTGAAAATTAGAAGGTATGTTCCGTTCATGGAATAAAGTTCCCTTTACAAAGATTTTTGCGAAAACGGACCCCCAAAGGAGTGGGGTTGCAAGGGATTAAGGCGTGTTATAGAAAAATTCCTGTTTTTGAATTTAACTCATTTACTTGAAATTTGTCGAGCACTTTTTTTTCTTTAGTTGAATAGAGTTCCACTAAGAATGGATTTTACGGAAATCAACTCCAGGGGGAAGCGGGGAGAGTTATTGGGGAGTATTGATAGACAAAATTCCCGTTTTTGAACTGCTAAGACTATAATAATAAAATTTGATTTGCATGCTTCTTTTGTTGAATTGGAATCCGCTAAGAGTGGAACGAGGTATTGGTGATAAAAATTCCGTTTTTGCTCTGTTAGATTTAGATTTGAAATTTAGCACACATGTTTATTTTATGGAGTAGAGATCCACTGAAAGTTGCTTTGGTGGAAATCCACTTGATTATTAGGTTAAGTGAGCGAAAAATATCTTTCTCCTTCTGTTTTAGATATAAATAGAAATTATATAGTATAATTTATGTTCTTTTTATATCATGGGGCGAGAGTGTAACAGCTATAAATATATTTTTCAATACAATCGAATTCTTAATGCTAGATATCAATAATTAATATATATGTAAACAGTATACATATATACAACATCGTGAAATACCCAGTGAAGCGGGTGGGTAACGGCTAGTATATATATATACATATTTATATTAATTGTAACTATTTATTAAAGAGTAACTAAAATAAAATTTTTCTTTGTTGACCTAACTAGGAATTGACTAATTTTTTTTATATTACTTGTTTAATTCTCATCGATTAAGCAATCTAGTGAGCAATAACTATTATTAAAAACTATCACTTGTTGCAATTCGAGTTTTACATCTAAATCAAATAGCTTCAAAGCTAGAATTTCTGTGGTTAACCAACAATAATTCCTAGTATCAAATAAGATGAGATCCCGTAAACAGAATAATTATGGTCATGAACTCGTGGCTGGGCTTTTTCTTCCACCGAGCCATCAACTCGAATCCTGTTGCCACTACGTCACTTGACCATGGTTCAAACTTACGAGGTCCGTCGCTAAAAAACCCTCGAGAAGCAAAAATAGTGCGACGTTAATATTCTCTCACTCACCCTGTTACTACTAAAAACCTAGCATAGAGAAGGGCTGTTTCTCCAAATCTGTCAAGGCTCAAAGCCCTTGTGACGAAGCCGGTCTCTTCCCCCTAATTACTATGGACCCCTTGCCCCTTGCCGACAGACTTTGGGAAAATTCCAGACATTTCCCTAATTGCTGGGAAGGAATTTCGGATTTGGGTGGTCAAAGATTTGGACCCTTTTTCCCCAGACTGTCCTCGGCGTCAAAAAGAGACGCATTAACATTGTGCTTTCGTTTTCCAATGATTCACTGACAACAGCGCGTCTGAAAACTTATAATGTGCACCTAGACATCGGAGCCCATGGGGCTAGAGATGAAATGGGCTGAGATCGACAGGGGCGGCAGAAGAACAAGAGATCAAGGGAGCCGAGACCGACAGGGGCAGCAAAAGAACAAGAGATCACAGAAGGATGAATAGGCGGGAGATGGTTTGAGAGATATATATATAAGGGGAGCGAGAGTGCCCGAAAGAATAAGATTGGATTTTAGAGAGAGCCATTGTGAGAGAGAAGCTCCTCCGGTGAAGAACTGGACTTTTCAGGGAGCCCTTGGGAGGTCCTTCAGCGATATAGTGAAACGATAGGGAGATCGCGAAGGAAGGCAGAATCCGAACTGAGAAGATCCGGGTATGGTCTGAGTCCCGATGAGCGATAGGAGTTATACCTTAGTCCGCTAAGTAAGGCGGATTTGGAGCCAGCGAACTCACCCGACTCAGTGTGGAATTACCGGGAGTGAATTACTTCATTATATTTTATGCGAGAGAGATGATATATTGCAGCGAAATAGACTAGGAATTTGTGGACCCTTTTGCTAATCAATTGTGTTAAAATATTTTCTGATGATTTACGTATTGAAATAAATATTTTATCCCAGAGCTGTGTGAAGTCATTACACCCTCATGCTTGAATGGTGTGGGCCATGGTAGCCTTGTGGTCAAGGTCACGAAATCGTGGCTGACGTGTTATGAGCTCAATCCTAGTGCCGCTGAAGACTCGCCGTGCAGAGGGGGACAATGCATGTTGAATATGATGAGACTGAAACGTCCTTCCGTTGGTATGGTGTGCCAGTTTAGGTCTCGTTCACGTCACTTAACCATGGTTCAAAATTACGAGGTCCATCGCCAAAATGCCCTCGAGTAACTAAATAGTGCGACGGAACTATAACTTTTACTCTCTGTTCTCATTCTTGCATAGTGTGGATACTTGGTGAGCAAGGGGTACCAGCTCAGGTGTCACACTCATCATTTGACTGTGGTTCAAAATTTTGAGGCTCGTCACCAAAACCTCTTACGTTGCTTCTGAGTACAACGATAACAAGCAATCAGTCAACCACAGATGTTAAAGATTATAAATCACACCTTTTAAGCCATAATTCATGATATTAAGCTTGTAAAGCCACTAGTAATCAATCTGCAAGCATATTTTAATATTATTTTCAAGACTTTAGAGAGAGAGAATATGAGTAAACCACAGCTAAATTAATCCAAAGCAAAAAATTTGACTGGAAAAATATTAAAATTTCTTCTTTCGAATTATTACAGCAAGTTAATACAAGTTGGCAAACCTAATTTTGAACTAATGTCAGAAGACACGAACACAATTTAAGATTGACCAAACTTTACTCTCGTTAATCTTTAAATTATACTAGAACGCATTTTTTAAAAGGTTTTATGTCCCAAACAGATTAAACAGGCAGCAACTTAAGTTATTCACCATGAGAAACCTGAATGGAATTGAGCTTCGATGCATGCAAATATTCAACCATTAAACTGCAACTTCACCAAACTAATAATGGTTGTACTTTAAAAATTCTTTACAGCGTCTGTTGTGTGTTTGTTGTGTTTAAATCAACAGTTATGACATGTTTAATCCAGAAGAAGAGGCTTTCAGTAATACCACGGTACAAGTTTATGTTAACTGTTTGCTTTACCTGACTCCAACTGAGTTTGATGAATAGCTACATTTATTTATTTAGGTTTTAAAATAAATTTTTCAATTCTTTAGTAAAACTTTAAATCATAGACGTGCTGCTTTAGTTCCGCTACAATTATTTTTATGTGCACTGTTTCACCACACAACAAAAGCAATTTCAGATAAAATAAAAAGCTCAAGGAATTACAAATGTTGGTCTAAGAGCTGTAAAACTCAATTACAAATGTTAACACAAATATTTCTTTATTTGATAATCGCTGATTTTAAGTTGAGTTGAGTTAATATTAACGTCGCACTGTTCAGCTACACGAGGGCTTTTGGCGACGGACCACGTAATTTTGAACCATGGTCAAGTGACGTGGACGACACCTGAGCTGGCACCCCCCTCTCCTAACTACCACACCACACCAACGGGAGGACGTTTCAGCTCTCGACAGATTTAACGTGCATCGCTGCCCTACACGGCGGGTCGTTAGTGGTACTTGGATCGAACTCATGACATGCCTGCCATGGTTGGATACCTTAACCACTGGGCTACCGCAGCCCATCGCTGATTTTAAAGTTTTCACCTAAAATATATTACTTCTATAAACTTTATGTATTTTACTTTCTGTTATTCTTCTAAATAGTTATCTTTAAATTGGTTCTGACCTTTACTATTGATATAAAGAATTATTATTCATCAGAAAACTAAAATTTTATAGTAAAAAGATTTAAAATCACTTTTTGGAGGACAACAGGGGAAAATGATTTCTCTAGATAGTTTGATTTGTGTTCCTTTATATGAGATTATTTTGTTCTATTCAAAATCATTTGTAATCGTCAATAGTGGAAACAAGATTTAAGTCAATCAATTATTTATCAATTTTACCTCTCAACTGTAGTTGATTTCAAACTAAAAACATAAGCTATTATTCAAATGGCTTCTTTAAAAATAATTTTAAACGAACACACAAAACTTATTTTAGAATTCAAGACACATAGATTAAAATTATATTAAAAATGAAAAAAAATTATTAATCTGGACATAATTGCTTAGTTTAATGTTTATGTTTAGTAACATTTATAACTACTCATATTTCTAAAGATAAAAAAATATGTCATTTGTATACTAATCTAAACATCAATTTAATATGTTTATAAAAATTCTCTAGCATTTCTTTCTCTCCTAGTAATAATGTCAATCATTCATTTGGAGCCCGTGAATTTTTGTATTTTCGAATTATTTTAAAATATAATTGAACTACGCTTGAAAACTATGCTTTTATTCGTAGAAAATTATTAATTATAAAATAAATTTTAATAAGGACACAGGTTCTCTCAAACACACTCTAACAGTTGGTTTTTGTTTTGAAACGCTTGCACTCAGCATTATCTTATAATTGTGCTACTACTTATACTTATTTTACATATATATATATATATATATATATATATATATAAACCAAACATAAATTTTATTCAGAGCAAGGATATTAAAATACATATATCGCTTTTATTCGAATCTAAGTCGCGCTTCTTTTTCCAATGATAATGCTACTGAAAACCGGGGGTGGCTAAGAATCGAAGGGGGAGGGAAATCATTGGATGGGACAATTAGTGCAATTACAAGTTGATGTATGCCTTTAAAAGCTTAATATACTGTTAAGATAATTAATTGTTCACTTCTTATTCGATCTCATTTTAATTTTTTTCGTAAAAATAGATATCGCTAAACAATTTTACACTATTTTTCATATTTTACAAAAACTTGTTGAGAAATTAAGGTGCGGCTTAGAATCGATGGAGGCTTAAATTCGAATTTTTAATTTCAAATAAATTAGAAGAAAATTCTATAATTACACATTATCCCTGTAACTGTACCATTAAGTAAAAAAATCAATACTTTTTTATAAGTATGGATCTTTATATGTGAAATTGCATTGATTGATATACTGTTTCTTGACAAATTAGGATACTATTACCATTGAATATAACATAAATAATGAAAGGTATCTTAAGAATGTCTTCATTTTAAATATTTTCTTATCAAATCACACATGGCTATACTATAATTCATAAAATAATACGTGTGTGTGTACACAATTTTATTTTTTTCCTCTTAGTAATTGTTGCAGCTTCAAGTTTTATAATTTTAGTAAAAATTATATAACCTTATTTCTTTTAAAATATACTTAGTAAATAAGTAATATATATATATATATATATATATATATATATATATATATATATAGTTCCTTTTTATTTTTATATATTTCTTACTATTTTTGATTGATTGTTATACCATGCAATATTTTAACGCTGTGTTAATTTACATTTAATTTCTAAGGCATTCAAATTATATTCAACTATGCAAGTGCAACGAAAGCTTTAAACTGAAACTGAAACAGCAAATTCACTCCTGTTAAATATTCATATTATGCTGATGGCATAATCTGGATTAAATTTATTGCAAGTACATCAACGTGAGATATAGTAGTACAAAAGATTCATTTAACCTGCATAGAACTTTTGCAATAGTTTTTTACTATGAAATAAAAAAGGGGAAATAAATGTTGATATTTCCTTATGAAACTTTGATTATTGGTGCCCATTGGCTCACAAACTCGAATTTAAAAATTATTATTTAAAAATTGCATAAATACAGCTTGAATAAACTCAAAAAATATTATCATAATGGGAACTTTTTTCCAGTTGCACAGAGTTTGTGACTGTTAATTAAAACATTAAAATAAACTTTAACTGTCCAATTCGAATATGAAACTCTAACTATTGGTCTATTGATCTTAATAGCATAGTTAATGAATTACTTTATGGCTTGAAATTTATTGGCTATGACAGGAAAAGCGTATCAATCGCATGAAAAGTTTATCAAATATTTTGTCTCCACGGAAATTTTGTAAGACTTCTAATGCTTGAAACAAATTATAGGCATTTCATTTCAAACCAATCTGCTATTAATATTATTCATTAAAATATATCATAGGAGAATTTTTCGCCATAGAGAATAGTGTGAATAAACACTTAAGATTTCTGTATGGATCATTTAAATTAACTCATCCTTAAGATTATTTTGCATCTGCCGTGTAAAGGGGATGATGCACGATAAATCTATCGAGACGCAAAATCCTCACGTTGATGTTCTTTGAAAGTTTGGGGCCACGGAAGCCTAGTAGTCAAAGCAACGGACTCGTCGCAAGTGTGTCATGAATTCGAGATTAGTACCTCTAATGACCCTCCGTGCAGGGTGGCGATGCAGGTTAAATTTGTCGAGGCTCAAACATCCTCCCGTAGGTATGATGTTGAAGTTAGGAGAGAGGGGGTTGCCACACAGTTCAGGTGTTGTCCTCGTCACTTGACCATGGTACAAAATTACGAGGTCATTCACCAAAAGCCCTCGAGTAGCTGATAGTGCGACTTTAATATTCACTCACTCACTTGAAAGTTTGGCTGCCAGATTAGGTGTTGTCCTTGTCATTTAACTGAAATTCAGAATTGTAGGAGATCCGTCGCTATATCCCTCATGTTGTTTTGAAAAGTGGTATTGATCAATAAAACGCACAATCATGGCTATTTCTTCATCAGTTATTGCAATACTGTCAAAAGCCTGAACTTGATATATATATATATATACATATACACTGCTCAAAACAATTAAAGGATATTGTAAGTTTGATATAAAATAAAGATATAAGCGAAATTTTTTTTGCTGAAAATGGAAGAAGATAATTACAAATGCAATTTTTTCTGATTTTCAAACTGTGGAGTATGCTAATTTTGAGTTCGACGTCAAAAACGTCGCTTCAGCAGCAGAGAATGAAATTTGACTTTCAACTGAAATGAAGACATGGATAATCGGCATTCAGTGACTGCTTTGTTTCGATGAGTACGCAAAGTCATTTAACCGATTCAGAAGCTTGGAGAGTTGTTGGTATGTTAGAAGGGGGCCAAACTCAAACCGAAGTAGCGCAAGCCATTCGAGTGTCACAAAGTGTGATTTCCAGGATCTGGAACCGTTTTTTGGAGACTGGAAGTGCAGGCCGAAGACCAGGACAAGGTCGTAGAAGGGCAACAACAACCATTGAAGATCGTTATTTAGTGTTAACGGCTCGGAGACACCGAAATATGAACGCTACTCTTCTCCAACAACACCTTCGCTCGGCTACTGGCACCGCGGTTTCAACTCAGACTGTCTGAAACCGGCTCCATGGTGTAGGTCTGTATGCTCGCCGATCGATGGTATGTATTAGACTAACATCAAGGCATCGTCGCGACCGCAGGGAGTGGGAAACAGAGCATGTGAACAGGAGGAGAAATGAATGGAGCAATGTTCTTTCTTCTGACAAATCCCGTTTTTCTCTTCATCCGGATAATAGGCGTATTTTCATCTGGAGGGACCGTGGCAGAAGGAATAATCCTGCGTTCGTGCACGAAAGTGTCAGATTTGGCGGTGGGGGAGTGTTGGTGTATGGTGGCATCTCCATTGACGGGTGCACAGACCTCTACATCATTCGAGATGGACCTCTGACTGCTCGCCGATATAGGGATGAGATCCTCAGACCTATTGTAGTCCCTTACGCTGCAGCAATCGGAGATGACTTCATTTTAATGGACGATAACTGCAGGCCACATCGTGCTAACCTGGTGGAGGATTTCCTTTTCGAGGAACGAATCGTACGAATGGAATGGCCAGCGTGTTCTCCAGACATGAATCCAATAGAGTACGTTTGGGACGCTCTAGGAAGACGAGTTGTTGGCCGCCAACCTACCCCACAAACTCTCCAAGAACTGGAAAGAGCTCTTCTGGAAGAGTGGGACAGAATACCCCTACTCGTGATTAATAGCCTCGTTGACTCCATGCTTCAAAGGTGGTCAACGTTGCTGGCCGTCCGTGGAAACCATACCCCCGACTGAAAATGATTTCCTTTGAAGAAAACACCTTTTCTTATTCTTTTTTTCTCATATGCACAAATTGAGTTTTTTTCCTTTTGTACACAAATGCGCAATAAAATGCATTTTTTTCTGCCAAACCTGTGTAACTTATTCTCGTATAACCTACTACGTCTGTCGACCACGTATCAATCAGCTAAAAAGTTTCCCAGCCACAAGATCCACCTAAAACCGCAATATCCTTTAATTATTTTGAGCAGTATATATATATATATATATATATGTGTGTGTGTGTGTGTGTGTGTGTGTGTGTGTGTGTGTGTGTGTGTGTGTGTGTGTGTGTGTGTGTGTGTGTGTGTGTGTGTGTGTGTGTGTGTGTGTGTGTGTGTGTGTGTGTGTGTGTGTGTGTGTGTGTGTGTGTGTGTGTGTGTGTGTGTGTGTGTGTGTATCAACATGATATAAATATATCCTATGAACATGATATTTATGAATATACATGCGAATACACATATCATTCAAGTCTTTCTAAATTTATTGAAATAACGCGTCTATAAAATGAAGTAAGAAATGAAATAATTTTCAAACTGTTTCAATACCTTTAAATGGACAATATCTTAGATACGCTCTATAAAGTGAGATTATTTCGTAGAGACAGAATTTAACAATATAATAAATTCACGTGCTGCAATACAAATGGAAATGTATTTGTGATAAAAGAATGATTGCTTTAAACGTTTTAGAGCTGAATCAGAATAAAGAATATGTTTTCAACAAAAATAATCGTTTTAGCCTTAGTAGAATAGGCTGAAATGAAACAATTTACGTTCTTATCATGTGCGAATGACAAATTTGATAAATAAAAATATTTCAGCAAACTTCTGATAAAAAAACAATTGTTCTAGTTGTTATATTTTTATTCATGAACGTGTGTTCCTTTTTTAAAAAAAACTTGAAAATATAACAAACAAAACAAAAAGATTTTGTTATATTTTCAAGTAGAAAGGTCACATTATTTTGCACTGAAGTATCTTTTTTCGCATTAATTGATAAAAAAATAATGTTTTAGTATGAGGGATAGTTTCTCAGCATAAAAATTGCATTATAAATACCGAAAAAATGTTTATTTCATTTATATATTTTATTCCCATTTATATATGTTGCTTAAAATCTTAGAAATGGAAATATTTTCAAGCTATTGTCTAAATGTAAGATATTTCTGCTCGATGAATATTTATTATCTAGTGTTCTCATACCTGCTGCATGTGAGTAACTTTAGAAAAAACTGTGAATAATTTTAAAAGTTAAGCTTATAAACTTAGATTTGTAAGTTTGTATGTGCGGAATAATCTCAATGATTTTTTAAATCGGTGCATTTTATTCCTTTATTTCTAATTATCAATTTTTTGAAAGGACTTTATTTCAAATCCAAAACCTTCGTTCTCTCATTTTCCCCTTTGAAATAGTGAGGGTAAACTGTATTCTTATATTAATCTTTGTTATATTTACAAAAATTAAACATGAATACTGTTTTCTTTGCCCCATTGAGCTTACTGTTTTTAGTAAACGCGAGTGTGGCAAGCCTCCGGGATACCTTACAAATCTATCTGTTTTCAATTCATTATTTTCTCCCTCTTTTTTAATTAGTTTTATCTGTAACAAAAAAAAAACCATGTGTTTTTCCATAAATTAACAAGTGTCTGGTAATGCTTGTCCTAATATCTTGCAGCTTGTGACTCAGTTACCACAAAATCTCCGAAATTATTAGACTCACAGATTTGAAATTCGTCAGGCATGTTTCTTTTGTTGAGTAGAGATCCTTTAAAAACAGGTTCCATGGAAATCAGCTGAGAAGGGAGGAAAAGTTGCGGGGGAGTTTAAGATAAAAAAAATCCCATTTTTGAACTATTAGTCCTACAGATTTTAAATTTGGTAAACATGTTTAATTTGTTTAGTAGAGCACTACTTAAAATTGGTTTTGCGGAAATCGAGTTTGAGGGGTATAGTGGAGCAAAAAAGAATTATTCTTCCGTTTTAATCAAGAGTCAGGTCTATAAGAATATTTCTAAGCACCGTCGAAAGCTTAAGGTAACATACTACGTTCGGAACCGTAATTTTTCAAATGCGTACAACCGAATATTTTTTTTAATATTTAGGGTCATTTAGATTACAATACTTGCATAAAATTGTTTGAATATTGTTACCACTAAAAATGATTTAACTTTGCAATATTTTAGCAAAAAATGAACATACAATTATTTATTTCCCAAATATTCTTCTTCCACGGAAAATGATTCTGTACTAATGATATTTTGCCTATATATAGATCAATCCAGTGTACAGATCCTGAACTAGAATTTTTGATATGTGTATAATTTAGAAGTGTATTTATCCATATTTTAATACATCAGAGTGGAGAAATTTTAACAGAAAAACACTGATAACTATTTCAATTGATAGTAACTCTAAAAATAATGCGAATTTTTTAAAAGTCGTAGTTTAGGTTATCTGGAAAAGTCTAAGCTGTATATTTGCAAAATATTGTAATAAATGAAGCATTTTTCATAAAAGGAGAATATTTTGAAAACAGATAATTCTAAGTTCATTTTTTGAAAAAATATTGAATTTAAATAATTCTTTTATTGCAGAAATACTTTTAAAACAATTTTCTAAGCATATTCTAATCTAAGTGACATTAAATATAAAAACAAATATTCGTTTGTACGCTTTTGCAAAATCACGGTTCCGAACGTAGTCGATACCTTAAGGTATCCGACTACTTTCGGAAACGTGATTTTTCAAAAGCGTATAAATTGATAATATTTATGATATTTAGAGTCACTTAGATTATAAAATATATATAAAGTTGTTTTAAGAATATTATTACTATAAAAAATTATTTAAGTACAATATTTTGACAAAAAATGTTGATAGAATGAGGGGAGAAATTTTAAGAAAAAAAACGCCGATAATTATTTCATTTGGTCGTAACTCTAAAAATAGTGTGGTTTTTTTTAAAAAAAATAGAGTTAAGACTTTCTGGAGAAGTCTTTACTTTAAATAAGCAAAATATTATTACTTTAGAAGCATTTTTTATAAAAGGAGAATGTTTTGAAAAAGGTTATTCTAAGTTAATTTTTTGCCAAAATATTGTATTTAAATACATTTGTTTTGTCAAAATTTCCTTTAAACAATTTTATTTATGCATTCTAATCTAAGTGACACTAAATATCATGAAAATTATCCATTCATGCGCTTTTTTAAAATCACGGTTCCGAATGTAGTCGGATACCTTAATGCGCTAGAACTTGGAAAATAACCAAAATAGCATATACTCGTACACCGTCCCAAAATCCCCAGCAAAGCGGGTGGCTAACGGTTAATTCAAATATACATGACCCTTGCTCAAATAAAACCTACCAATATCAATACCAATACATACCTGAAACAAACTGAAACTGAAAATGTGGCTTAACTGTTAACAGTCCTATCTGCATAGGCTTCACTTTCGTTAGTAGTTAATGCTCTAGTTTCCAAATACTCTCTTGTTAAAATGGGATGAGAAGTAGTTTAAGACAATGGTTCTCAAAGTTTCAATATTCGCGACCCAATATTCAACCATAATTTTCCTAGCACCCCTCTTATACAATAACAATGTATTGAACTCAATAATATTATACTGATGGGGTAGAGAAACCTAATCAATCGCTAGCCAATATCCTGGCATCAATTTCGCAAAACACAAATGACTGGGATGAGCATCTCCCATCAATACTTTGATGCTAAAACTACCATACGACTTTAATTTTTAAGTGCCACCGGCGTATATAAACGTCTCGCTCAGTCAAAGCATTAATTTCCCCGCACGTATATATACGTCTTTCCGAAGTACCGTCTTTTCTGTGCACTGATATCCATAAAACAATTGCGAAGGCTTTGGAATGCAATAAAAGGACCTTGGCAATGTTTGCGAATTATTTACTTATTTCAGACTATTTTTGCTTCTTTAATCCTTCCTCCACCCCAATACAATCGGGTATCGCGTAACTTTTAATCGGCAATTAAGCCTTTAATTCTAAGCCGTACAAATTATCAAGATAAGGGATAATTTTTCTCTATAATTTTATATATGAAAATTCCTATGGGGGGTGACTGGTAGTTATTAAACATGTTCTCAACTTCGTATTGTTAAATTAATTATAAAATACATTGTGTAGCGCTGATACAATTATAAGTGTAATATATAAGTGTATAACTGTGTTTTATTATGTAAGAACGTATCTTGTTTGTTTACTTTCCATAAATTAATAATTTTTTAAAATAATCTTTTGTTTTTAACTTCTCAATATGCTCGCTCCCCCCTTGTAGAGTTGTCATGCCCCACACTTTGAGAAACCCTAGTTTAAGATAATGTTCATACTCGATGGGTCGGCCACTGAGCTATTCAGGGTTGGTTGCCCTACTACAACTCTTCTCGTTGTTTATTTCTTTGCAGTTACTTACATATCACCAGAATATTCTTGAAACTACCATTGAGTTAATTCGAGTCATACAATTCTGAATACTAAATATTCCTTTTTATTAAAGTTTGATATCTGGTTGCGATTAAAAGTACCCAGAATCTGTGATTTTATCATCATGAATACAAGGATGGATATTTTGAAAATGGGAAGCATGTTTACAAGTTCCTTAGTACTGAAGTAGTTGGTCAATCACGATAGTAGATGCTTCGGAAATGTTATGTGTAGCTGATATAACCCTATACATTTCTCATTGAGCTTTCCCTAGAGAATGTTTATGGAATTATGTAACGGATCTTTTCAGTTATTAAACAACATTTAAATAATAAACTGAGTAATTAAATATAATTAGAGATAAATTGAAAACATATCTCATGAAGATTTTTAGACGAGATTCTTTTAATCCTGAAATGTTTTAAACTTTATTTAACCTTGATAATTTATCCATAAATAAAATGCTTGCTTCATTTTGACAAGGGTACTAGGACATGCTCGAAAGAGTAAAATGCCAAAATCAAGATTCTTTGTTTACGGGATAATAAATACGGGGCCTTTATAAATTTCCAATGAAGCTTAGATTTTTTAAGATCTTTAAAAAGATATTTTAATCACATTCTATTGAAATACAAAAGTAATTTTTTTAGTTCAAAAAACATTTTTTTCTGTTTAATATAAGCTGGATATAATTTTTGAGATCTCATAATACATGCTTACGTTTAGGTACTGTCCGCCACACAGAACTAATAAAGATGACTCTTGCTTTTAAATTTTAACAACTTTAGTTTTGCGCATAAAGATTTATACAAATGCCAGCAGCTTCGGGCGGTAATATCCTCTCCTAGCGACGGACAGTACAAAAACTGAACGTTTCACAAATATTATGTTACAAAAACAAGTCGAAGCAAGCAACTTGTTGCCATCGCACAAAAGAAATACAGTAGATGATTTTGGTATTTGACATGAAGGTAAAACTAAATATTTTACATAAAATACATATAAAGTAGAAATTGCGCATACTAATAATAATTGAATAGAGATTAAAAGAGTATAACATTTATCTAAATATAGTACTCCATCCAAACAAGTACAATTTTTTAAAGAAGTATCTCTTAAATATGTAAAACGTATTTGTACATATATAAAATAATACACAAAATATAGTGAATTTATTTATTTATTTTTTGTAAAATATTTGGACAGTTTCTTTTCAAAAAATTATAAGACTGCAATTTTCAGAAAATTTTCTATTTTTTCCCCACTTTTTCATAAATAAAACTATTTTTTAAAAAACTATGTACCACTTAGACTAAAAAAATAGGTTCACTATGAGTAGGTGTTCTGTATAAAAATATAAAAAATTTGGAACACATAGTGCAATAACTTTTTCTTTAAAGTGTACCTAAAGGAAACAAGTTATGCTTTTTTGCGGTAAAAGTAAAAAAACTAAAAGTAGCAATGTTTTCCCAAATAAAACTATTGACTAATGCTTTTCTGCCTATTTTATATACCTCATAATGATACTTTAAACATTCTCTGGAATTTTAATAGTAATTTTTTTGTCCTTTGTTATAGCTGAACATAATTTTATCAAACATACTTTTATTTAGGTACCATTTTTTATAGAATATATTTCTTAAATATACAAATATTTTACATCCATATATAAAATAATGAGTAAAATAAACTTAAATAGTTTCTTTTTGATAAAGTTATTGTATAATTTCTCAGAAAAAACCGTAAAACTTTGAAGTTTTGCAAATCTGGATTTTTTTTTCTTTTTCCTTCTCATGTCAAACTAGTTTTTCAAACAAAAAAACATTAAAAAGAGAAAATATTATGGTTCATTTCCAGTAAAAACAACTCAATGTGGTTTACATACATTAAACGCAAGAGGAACTATCTTTCAAAATGTGTCACAGGAGGCGTGGTCGTTTGTTTACATTTTTTTCTACACACACAACTACTTTTTTCGTATTTTAAAGTTATTTTATCAACGAACATATAAGTGTAAAACATTTTTAGATTCAGAAAAGTATGCACTATTTTTTTAATACTAAAATGGAGAAAACGTTTTTTTTTTAATGTGTATGATGTCCTGGTTTTCTTAAATGTAAATCCAGAAACCGTAAATTAGAGGTAATTTTAGTCATTTCACTTTACAAAATATTTCTCTTTTTAATGTAATTATGAATCCTTTGTATTTAAATGCATGCTAAAATTCTTCTCGTAAAAAAAGCATAAAATATTGTTAAAGCAGAACTTAACTAAAATTAACATTCCAGATATGAAAAATAAGTAAATAACATTCCAAACTTATCATTAAAATAAAAAATAACTCTTTCAAATATATTTAGGTAATTTAAAATAAAACTACATGGTAAAAAAGTTCTAAAACTGGGATATATCAAACAAAATATCTAACTTTAAAAAAAATTCTTGCGATGCTTTTGCTAGCGATTAAAATTTTTCATAGAACTAAATAAACATCCTTTGAACACAAAACGCCTTATGCTCGTGAAAAAAATTGGAATAAAGAAAAACCCTTATAAAAGAGAGATAGGCTTCCATTAAATAAAATGAGATTTAAGCAAAATTCTATTTTTTATACCTTTTTTCTAACTTAGATTCCCTTGAGATAAATATTGAATTTTTTTCAACGATCGTTATTTGTAGAATGACTGCAATTACAGTTTTAAATGTAACTTTTGAATAACGTTACTTTTAATAATCATGCTTTCAGATGACTCCATATCCATTTAGCTTAGATGATGAAGACAAATATAATTGTATTCATCTTAAGCAAACAAAAATTCCATCATTAAAAAGGCAGATAAAAAGATATTATTTATTTTCAAATTTTTCTTTGACCATTCCAATGGATCGATATAATCAACACTCACCGTATTATTTTTGAAAGTGATACATTAATTGTGCGAAGCATTTGTTTTATTTTCATTGAAATTAACAAATGGAGAAAAACTGCTGATAGAGCTGTTTTAATCATTATTACCATTAATGATAAACTTTTATGTATCAAATCATTCCCGTTATTACGGCAAATGTATTAAGACATCATCTTCCACTACATATTTAAAATACTGGTTTTAACTAAGTATTCATGTGTGGGTTCAATCCCGACTAGAGTTGATAGATTTTGAGGATGCCAAAATCGTACATATATACGGCATGGAAAAGATTACTTGAGAATAAATTTGGCTCTCTGGTACTCTCGGAAAAATAAAATCATGTCAATTTTTACAATCCGACATGAGTTTGAGTTGAATAAATTCAAACGCGAAAATCTGGTAGCTGGAACTACCACTAGATGGTGTCACCAATGAAATGGCTCCCAACTCTTGGGAATTTGCCGAGTCTGCAAATGGCTTAGCTGCCAAAATGTAGCCCATTTGGAACAAACAACAATTAGGTATTTATGAAAACTTATTTCTAACAAATCATATAATTTTTTTAAAGTCAATTTCTTCTTTGTTAGACCATCTGTTGCAGCTAGTTGTATCAGAATAAATTAAAAATAAAAAAAAATGAATTATAATATTTGAAAAAACTGTATAAACATCAAGTGTCATCTACTACAAACTTTAGAAAATTATTTGAACTTGAATAGATGAATAGAAAGTATTTCATTCACGATTGAAAATTTGGACAAGATATATATATATATATATATATATATATATATATATATATACATACATATATATATATATATATCTTGGGATTTATGGGTGCGCGTTATACGCCGGGTATAAAATTGATAGCGTCAAAAATGAAGAGATGGTCAGAAAAAAACTTAGACTTCCACAAAGATCGAAATACTGTTTATTTAAAAGAAATGTCGCACCTTATGAATTTAAAAGGTTGTTTTTCTAAAAATATACTATTTTTTCAAAATCCTAGGGTAATAACTCAAATAATTGGCTTTCAAACATAATAGCATTGCGAACCTACATTGCAAGTTCCTTCGTAAAAAAGGTGGTGCGCTTATTCGGTGAATATACCTTAAAATTAAAAAATGCAACTTGAAAGTATTGATGCGCATTATAAACCGATGCGCATTATACGATGGATTTTACGGTACTTCTACATGTATCGAAATACTGTTATTATTTAAAAGAAATTACTTGCCTTATCAATTAAAAGAGTTGTATTTCTAGTAAGAAACTATTTTGTGTCAAAAGTCTGGGATAATACCTTGAATAAATGACTTCAAAACATAAGAGCAACATAAACTAATATTTCAGATTTCTTCGTAAAAAGGGAGGTGCGCGTTATACGGCGAATATACCTAAAAATTAAAAAATTAAGCTTGAAAGTATAAGTGCGCCTTATAAGCCGCATTTTACGGTATGTATATACTACACTGGTGTGCAAAAATTAAGGACGAAGTCGAAAAATTAGCATATCAGCTGAACGAAGAGGCAGAGCGGACAGAAAGACCAATCAGGAGATTAAGTAAGGTGATGTACGATAGCACATGCGCAGATAGGCAGGTAGACGTAATGGGGGAGTGTCTGAGTAGTATAAATCATGTTGTCGGTGTAAGATCAGTATTTCTGGCAAAGAGATTGCACGCCGTATAGCAGTTAAAATCACACCGAGTTGCTGCCTCAGCGAGAAATGGCGAATAATCAATCTGTTAGACGACATCTGGATGCTTTTACCCGAGGTCGAATCATTGGGAAGTTGGAGGAAGGCCGCAGTGTGACAAGTGTAGCTGCAGAGTTCGGAATTGCTCACAGCATCGTTTCACGACATTGGAGACAATTTCAAACTACAGGAACAGCTATCCGGGGGTTCAGTAGTGGTCGTCCACGAGGAACCACACCCGCAGTTGACCGGTACATTGTCTTACAGGCCAGAAGAAACAGGCGGCAGACAGCGGGAGAAATCGCTAGACACACGACACAGGCGACTGGACGACCGATATATCGCGTTTTACCGTGGCCAGAAGACTGCACGGTGATGGTCTGTTTGCACGATGCCCTGTACGGTGTGTACCTTTAACACCTGCCCATCGGAGAAGGCGTTCTCTGTGGTGCTGGGAACACCGGAATTGGAGAGACAATGAATGGGGACGAGTACTTTTTACAGATGAGAGCAGATTCAGTTTGAGTAGCGATTCTCATCGCATACTCATCTGGAGAGAGCGGGGAAGCCGCAATCATCCCTCGAACATCATTGAAAGGGACAGGTATGGAGGTCGCGGTGTTCTCGTTTGGGGAGGCATCATGCTTGGTAGTCGTACTCACCTTCACATCTTCGACGCAGGTTCAGTCAACGGGACCCGTTATTGTAATGAGATTCTTCTTCCATATGTGCGTCTTTTTAGAGGCGCTATGGGTCTGCAGTTCCTTTTCATGGACGACAATGCACCATGTCATCGCACAGTAGCTGCCGAACAGCTCTTAGAGAGTGAAGATATTGAACGTATGAATTGGCCGGCACGATCTGCGTGTCTCAATCCCTTCGAGCATGTATGGGATTTTCTAGGCAGATGCTTGGCAGCTCGTACCTTACCACCAGTAACGATTCGGGAGTTTCGATTGGCGCTGCAAGACGAATGGGCAGCAATGCCTCAACAACTCATTGACACCCTCATTCTCAGCATGGGAAGACGCTGTGAAACCTGCCTAGCAGTCAGGGGAGATCATATCCCCTACTAAAGACCGGATGTTTCTTGCTAGACACCCATCACAGGGATGTTTCGGCCTTCAGTCGCATTGCGCTCCATGCTACTTTTTCAATCAAGCTTCTTTTTATCCCTCTGATTTCTCTTTTAGTAAGTGTTGCTGACATTACACATGTCCTTACGTATTGGGGATCTTACGGTATTAAATGTGTTGATTTGGAAAGCTTTTGTACAAAGTTATATTGAAAAAACCGTCTCGTCCTTAATTTTTGCACACCAGTGTATATTTATATATAAATGGAGGCAGTGAACTAATAATAGGAATTGAGAAATAGTTTCGTAGAGGAACTTATCTTTAAAATATTTGTATTTATAAATCAATTCTAGACAGAATGTGCTTTAATTAACTATTTATTAAATATTTATGTTATTGATTTCTTTCCATGCTTTAAGATTATATTCGTGGTTGATTAAGAGTCATATGTAATTACTTATTTTTTAAAGTGATGAAAAGCTGAAAAGAATAATATTCATATAGGATTATTTAACACTCGTAAATTATACTTCCATGTCCTACTATGAGATGAGTTATGAAATCTTAATTAAGATATCTTGAAAAATAATACAAATAGATGAACAAGTGGAGAATAAAAGAAAGTCTTTGTGGAACTTATTACGTTTTTCAACTACTTATTTAATCGAAAGCTGAATTACAATAATAATTTAATAAATAAATTTCTTTTGAACTTTGTAAGCTATTTAATAAGTAATTTTCAAAGAAATATGATAAATGTTTATAATATTTTCCCATTAGACTAGTGTGAACAATATTATGAATGCGTCGTATTTAATAATTTTATCAAATTTAATACAGGAAATACTTACCCTGATATTTTTGCCTACCTTCATTCAAAAAAAAAATGAAACACAAAGAATTATCCATAGAGTTATCCAAAAACTGGAATTCTCAATTCATTTCAAATGAAAAAGTTTTATAATCATAACCTTGGTGAGTAACAACTAAGCAAAAAAAAGGCTTACAAGTTTCGAAGATACATTAATAGAAAACAATACATAAAAGAGCCCTTCAAATTAGAATTCCAAATTTTCATTGAAAAATTGGGAAAGAAGAATATGAATATACTGAAAATAACCATACAAAATATTTCCATTCAGACACTGTTAGTGATATTTTTCACTTTGAACTAAAAAATCTTCCTATGCTCTCCTATATTAATGGTCTAAGAAAAACTTTTAAAAATAATTTTAAAATTTCAAGAATTGATCTGAAAGTAAAAAAGAAAGATTTTGTAGTCAACAGACTTACAAGTTATTAACGGTTTTCCAAAACATGAATATAAACCAATATATTTTTGAAAAGACTATTATTATTATTAAAGTTTTTCTAAGGGAGTGAACATTAACGTCGCACTCTTCAGCTCCACGAGGGCTTTTGGCGACGGACCACGTAATTTTGAACCATGGTCAAGTGACGTGGAAGACACCTGAGCTGGCACCCCCTCTCCTAACTACCACCCCAACGGGAGAATGTTTGAGCTCTCGATATATTTAACGTGCATCGCAGCCCTACATGGCGGGTCTTGAGGGGTACTGGGCTTAAACTAGTGACAAGCCAGCCACTATTCGATACCTTGACCACTAGGCTACCCCGGCCACTATATCCCATTGAAACTAAATATAAAGCTATATTAGGTAGTTTAAAATTAGAAATTAACTCCTGAGCAAATAACTTCTTTCATAGTGAACAAATATGAAGCTTTCAGTGCACAAGATGGTGCGATAGCACAGGTGGTAGAGTAACGGATTTCGTAACCATTGAGTATCGGCTTAGAATCTCGTATAATTCTAAAGGTCATCACGTAGAAGTGATGCATGTTAAATTTATCAGGGTCAAGCTCACACAGACATTGTGAGATTCAGAAGAAAATGATGCGTACTCAATTTGACATCTGAGCTTAGTTTAAAATTATGGAGTGAGAGCTATTTCAACGTAGAACTATAAAGCAAGGCAAGGACTATTGGCAAGGGACCTCGTGACAAGGACGACAAAGGAAAGGGCACCCCCTCTCTAAACTATCAAACCAAGCCAATGGAAGGACTTTGAGCCTCAACATAGTTAACGTGCATCAACTTTTTCTACATGGTGGGTCATCAGTAGCACCAAGATTTGAACCCATGACACGCCACCACGAGTTCGTGACCATACCCAATGTAATGTTTTCCCGTTACACAGCTGAAAAAATGGCTTCTTTTTGTGAATAGGATAACCGCGTTCCTATACACACGTTCACCCTTAAAATATTGCGAGGTTTTGTCTTTGGTCATCACCCTGGCAACCTTTGACTCAGTGAAAAACCCTCCAACACCGGCCTCGCGCTGAACGTAACTCGAGGATAAAGAGGCCGACCGCTACCATCCCGGGACCCAATAGGGGGCAGAAGAAAGTCCATTGGAAAACTTCGAACAGAACAGACGTAATCTCCTCCCTCACAAACAACTGAATTTGGACTCTAATGAACTAATCAATCTTTTTCATAACTTGGATGTATATACTGTAATTAATAGCTGTGACGTAAATAAACCAAATATTTAAATTAATAAATATCATGCCACCATTATTTTTCTCAAACGTCACACCACAAGGCTACTATGGCCACAAAAGTTCTGAACTACCCTGTTAACTGCGTTAATTATGTTAGTCAGCAAACAAACCATCATTGGTGTAATACGAGTCCATTATCAGGATTTTGATTTCTTAGATCTTCTGACAATCCTTAAGGTGTTGTTTTCACTCACTCATACACTTGGGAATAGTTCAATATGGGGTTCTGATACTTCAATAAACCATTCAGCCACAAGACTGTTTTAAGAATGTATTATTAAATTATAATTAGTTCTAATGGCATGAATAGTGTATTTTCAGGTTCCAGAAATTAATAAAAATAACAAAAAAATTGTCCAAAAGAAGGAAATAAGAAAAATTAGAAAAGCTTTGTAAACTAGAAAAAAAAAGATATCTTGAAATTTAGAAAAAGACCCTACTTTAAAATTTACAGGAAATAATAAGAAGTTTAAGAAACAAATAAGCATTTCATTAATTTGGGAAACATGATTGGAACATATAAAAATGTTATTTAATGTGGGCGATGAATGAACTAAAAGATAACTTATCAAAAATTATTTAACTTTTGATATTTTTTATAAACTTCTCACTCCAAAACAAGACGATGGCTTTTAGCGATGGAACTCTTAATTCTGAACCTCAATAAAGTGACTAGGGTGACTCTACTCCTCAAACTTCCACACCATGCAAACGTGAGAACTTTGAGCCACAACAAATTTAACGTGTTTTACCCTCTACACCAATGATGTCAAACTCAAAGACTAACTTGGGCCAAATAAAAAGGTTTAACTTTAGGCGACCCCCCCCAAAAAAAAAAAAAAATCAATATTCATAGAAACATAGGTTTATTTTGAATAATACACTATAGTAAACATACATAAAAGAACAAAAAATAATAATAATAATATATGTGTTTACATCCTGGCACTTGATATGTCTTCTCTACTACTATTTCTCCTATTCCAGAAGAATTTTTTTTTTATTTTATTATTGTGTGCCGATATGTTGGCCAGGCCTCAAAAATGTTCGTTGCAGGCCGCGAGATTGACACGGTGAGGTTTCAGTGACACCTGGACTGTAACCCACGATTTTACTACCCACGCCATGAGTCGCTGACGGGGAGAGAGACTTATGAAAAATCACACACACTCTTAGATTCTGTCTACGTGTATCTATCTCTCTCTCTCTCACACACACATGTATATCATGTTAATATGATATATGCATATCATGTTGATATGATATATGCATATCATGTTGATATGATATATGCATATCATGTTGATATGATATATGCATATCATGTTGATATGATATATGCATATCATGTTGATATGATATATGCATATCATGTTGATATGATATATGCATATCATGTTGATATGATATATGTATATCATGCTGATATGCATAAATGTATATCATATGCATATCATGCTGATATGCATATATGTATATCATGTTGTTATGTATATCATGTTGTTATGTATATCATGTTGTTATATATATCATGTTGATATGCTTATATGTTTATCATGTTGATATGCATATATGTATATCCTGTTGGGATGCATATATGTATATCATGTTGTTATGTATATCATGTTGTTATGTATATCATGTTGTTATATATATCATGTTGATATGCTTATATGTTTATCATGTTGATATGCATATATGTATATCCTGTTGGGATGCATATATGTATATTTTGTTGATATTATATATGTATATCATGTTGATATGCATATAATTATATAACGTTGATATCCATATATGTATATCATGACTACTTGTGAAAAAGTAAGTTTTCAAACAGACATCGACATTAACGTGATGATGATGACACGTGCGCGCGCGCGTCATCAATAACTAAGTACAATAAGATGAAGTTACACTTTGTTTTTTATATTTTATTTTTTTGCTTACATCTGGTTGAAGCAACACAGAGGCCGTCGTGATTTTAGAGAATATTTCAATAACGAAGATATATAACTCGAAAGATGATAATTTTTTTTCTCCAATAATTACACCACTTTACATTTACACTTTGAGATTCAGTTGTAAGGAAAGTATATCTCTCTTTTATTGCGTACGAATTGTTTTGACCAAAAGCAAGACTTGGACCCATGACTCTAAGTCAGTGATTCTCAAAGTGGTCTATATCGACCCCCCAGGGGTCTATGATGATCTGCAAAGGGTCCACGTCAGCGAAAAAGGAATTGGGGGTCTATGAGGTAGGTGTAAATGGGGGTCTATGATGGTGGCTCTCTTACAGCCAAACCGTGACTTAAATTTTAAATGAAAATTTATTCAAGTGAAAACCGAATTTTACTTCTTTTACAGATTTATTTACTTATTTTAATCAGGTTAATTTGCGGTTATAAGAGGATAACTTACATTTTATTAAAACAAGGACTATTTCAGCATTTCTTTCCAGAATTAAGCTAAAATATTATAACATTGGAGGTAATAAATTTTTTCAATTTGTCACAGACAATCTGTTAGGACGTTTTAATCTACGTTCAGCATTTAAATGCTCTTTATTCAGCTTTTGAACTGAGGTTTGAGAATGCTTTAACTATGTTAATACCACAGAGGACAATCAATTCATATGGTCACATTGAAAAATTTCATATTACAATAGGAACTGATAGAAATATGCACTAACGAAGATGATTTTAAAGTAAAGTTAAGAAACGGATGCAAGCAATTTTGGCTTTAAAAAATATACCTGTTATTTTTCTCGAATTATGGAATATCGTGAGAAAGTTTTTAATCTGCTTTTTCTAGTGAGAAGTTTCAATTCGACTGCCAATCTCCAAAACAGAAGAAAGGAAGAAAAAAAACCTAATCACACTACTAACAGAGGAGATTTAGGGTTAAAACTGTTAAGATTGATACCAAATATTGAAAATGTGTTATTAAAGCACCATATTCTTCAGAAGTATTTGTTTCTTGCTCTCAGTTATTTAACGTATTAATTAAATCTTAATCTAATTAATTAGCACGTGCTTTTTTAAGTTTTAAACACTATACTTCCCTACAGTTAGAAATTTAATTCGTTTAAAGTAAGGAGCTATATACTAGCTGTCAAAAGACATTTAGGTTGATAAATTTGTAAAAATTTAGTATTAGGTATAAGCAGGGGTCTACCCCAAACCGAAAAACATAGCAAGGGATCTATGAGACAAAAATGTTTGGGAACCTCTGCTCTAAACAAACATACTCAAACAACTCAAACATCAACGCAACCTTAATTGCCAAGCCATCTAATTCATTACATTTAAAAGCAGGCAAGTAAAATTAATATACAGAGCAAGCGTAAGAACTTTTAATAATTTTTGCTCATTTCCAGAAAATAAAACAATACATTTAAAACTTCGAGGATTCGCACTCGTATTATTTTTACATCATCCTACATAATTAAGGCATACATTTATCTTAAGTAAGATCTTTTCACATCTGTAAATGAAAGTTTTCACCAAATATCACTCGTCTTTTAATAAACTTGCGAGCACCGTCACTTTGGACATAAAAAAGTATGTTAAAATGCTAATCACTTCCTCCCATTTTTAAGCATTCATTAGCTTTAAAAACTCGCCGTCTGCATGAAAAAACCTATTAAATCTGTCTGCCCAAAATAGCATAAACCAAGAATTAAAGGATTTCATAACAATAAAACTTAACATTCATACCAAAAATACGTCATACTGAGCTTAAATAAATGAAGAAAGAAAACTTAATTAACAGAAGGGACATGAAATTCCTATTTTTCTTTCGAAACTGGTTAATAACTAGGACCAAATTAGCAGCATTTCTTATGACCGAACCCTATAAACATTGAATTAAATATAAATAATGAATTTGCGGGGAGGTAAAATAGGAATATTGAAATTCGATAGGGTGTCTCGGGACTTTTTACCTAAAAATGCTTAGAAATGTAAAGAAAATTTTACGATTGCTTATTAAGAATATGGAGGACCTTCACAGTGTCAAATTTTGGTCAAAATTACGATCTTGATTTTTTATACTAATACTATTCCTTATATTTCATTGAATAATTCTGTCAAAGAATTTTGTCATTTTGATTAATAATTACAGAGTTATTTATTTTTTATTTTACATAAATAAATGTTTAAAATGTACTTTTCTTAGTTCCTAAATGTTCCCTTTTCATTGTTACGTAAAATGATCCTTGCTTTTCATATAACATCATATCACTTTGAAATTTTCATAGCTTATGAAAGATGACACAATTCACAAATTTGTGCATTAGTTTTCTAAAAAAATTAGCGGATCATGTTTTGTGTTGTTTTGAATGCCTTGAATATGTGACCATTGGTAAAATATTTCATGGAGTACAGAAAATTAATTTATCTTGTTTTCTCACCAAATTTTATTCTGAATTTAAAACCAATGCACAGATATGTTTTGTTGTAGTTCATACATATATAAGAAATTATGTACATATTTTAAAAACTAATGCACATGGAGCAATTTAATAATAGTTTAAGAAATTAAATTTTCTTTAAAAAAATCAGTTTATAATATTATCAAAAAATATTTATTTAATTTATGAAGTATAATAATCATTTACTGCATTGATTACAATTTCAACTAATTAAGCTAACATTTAAGAAATTAGTTTTAATGGTCCCCCCACTGTCCACTTAACATCGCACTACGAAGTTACTCGAGGGCTACTAGTAATGACCATGTTATTGTAAACCATTGTTAGGTGATGAGGACGTCGCCTGAACTGGCACCCTAATCTCACCCTCCTACACCACACTAAATGAGGACTTCGAGCCTCGACAAATTTAACGTGTATCAACCCCTCTACATGGAAGGTCTTTAGTGGTATCAGGACTCGAATTCACGACCTAACAATGCAGGCCTACCTAAATAAAATCGTTTAAATTTTTCTCATGAAAACAATTTTCATTTTCATTTATGTTACCAGTATAATATTATACTGTTCAATGTGTGTAATACAGCGCTTCTCATACAATCAACATTTGTGACCCAGTTTTCAATCATAATTTTCATCGCCCCCCACCCCCTCGATACAAAAACAATGTACTGAATTCCGTACTGTACTTTGACTCTAAAGCTAACATACGACATTAATTATCAAAATAATTACAATAATAGTTTTGTAATTATCAAGATAAGTATTAAATTTTGCATATCTCTTTAGGACCCGAATTATTATTATCTTCAAATATTAAATTCTTCTGATTATTAATACTATATGGACCCCAATGACATAGGGAAACATAATAAAAAAAAATTCCCGCTCCCCTCCTGGAACGTAGACGGTACCCGCACGATCGTGCGGGTTGGGCGTTATCTGTGAAAGAGATCACCTATGAAATTTTACGAATTATACATTTTTAGCTATAAATTGATAAAAGAAACCATCTTAATTCAACTAAAATTGTTAAAAATAAGAAAATTATTGACGTATAATTAACTCTTTTATTAATTCATTATCTATTTACTGAAGAAATCTTTTGTTTTGTTTTAGAAAAGTATAAATAACCAACGAATTTTTTACAACATGTTTTCGAACTGATTTCGTAGTTTTCAAATCTGCACTTGTGAGGTCTTAAAATGCCATCAACACATCAAAAACGGCTATACATGTCAAGCCTTTTTTCCTGGAATGGCCAGTATAAAAGCCAATGCATCTATAGCTGGTGGATTATAACGCTTTGCTCTTTTTGCGAGTGGAATTATAACGCTGTTATCTTCATACTCAGTTAAAATACTTTTGTTAGTAGGTGGAGAGGCTAATAACGCTTCAACTACCTCTAACTTAAATTTTAAGTGACCCATTTTGATTTTTAGAGGAATTTTATTTGATATTGCATCTTGTTTGCACAGAAACCAAGAATTTGCAACAGCTAAATCAATGCAATGAATGTGTTCCAAGAGACATTTATGGTAAAAATGATTCAAAATAGTCTTTTCATTTCAAATATTCCCATGTGTTTCTTCATCGCTCTCATGTGAACTTGATTCACCTTTCAGTATACGCGATTCATATGTTTTACTCGCAGCATTATCATCATCCTAGAGATCACTAAGTTCTGAGCTAAGTTCAATCTGATTTATTAATCAACTGAAAAATTTCTTCTGAGAGTATTCTTCTCCTTTTAGACACCTGAAAAAGTTTTGGTTAAAAGTTAACTCAGGATTCCATGAAAAATAGTAAAATGTATCAGAAAATGATATTATTTAAAAAATATATGTATTTTTAAACCACACCATACCAACTCCCACTGGAAAACTCAGATTTTTTTTTTATTTGGGGGGAGAGAGTTCTGAATGCAATATCTGTGGAGAGGATAAAAATGCCATACTCCTCAACAAATGTATGAAAACGAAAATTAATTGCAAAAAAGAGAGAGAGAGAAAGAAAAAAAGGGACTCCCCCATTGCGACCCCCAAGAAAATTTTGTATTAATTATATAACTATACATTTCATTTTTATGTAGGCTTTCATCAAAATTATTGAAACAGAAAAGAATATTCGTATGTTACGTACTTAACCTTTACAGCTGCAGTGACTCAAGTAATGCCCAACCCACGCGATCGTGCGGGTAACGAAATCCCAAATCCTACAAGCCACATTAATAAAGTATAATTAATATTATTTCTATTTTACAATTATTTAAACATTAATACAAAAATTTGTATCGAAAAGATTAAAAATATATTGACAATTACCTATTTACGACAGATAAAAAGAAGACGCGTTTTCATTGTATTTTAAAACAAAGCTAGATTTGCCAGCTGAAATTAAAACATGTACCACAATTATCGTCTGTTGATAAAAAGTAACACTTTACACTTTCTGCAAACCGGCTCAATCGTTAGATTCGTGATTTTCTTACATACGACTATTTCTGAAGCAAAAACGTATAAGAATATCTAACCCTCACGATCGTGCGGGATGGGTCTTAAAGGGCTATGTCAACCCCATGGGAGTCACTAGTAATTATTAAACTTGTTCTCAATTTAGTATTGATAAATTAATTATCAAATACATTTAGCCGTACTGATACATTTAAAAGTATATTATATCATCGTAAATGCGTATTTTATTTCTTATTATGTCAGAATGTATTTTGTCTCTTGCTTGCTTCCTTTCAGTAAATTAATAATTTTTTTCAAAAAAAATCTTTTATTTTTGACTTTTCGATATGCTTGTGCCCCCTCTTATAGGGTTATCAGGCCACCTAAGGGAGGCACGCCCCACAGTTTGAGAAACGCTGGTGCAGTATATAAATTTTAGGGTATAAATTTTAAGTATGGTTCATGCGCCGCGTTTGAAAATTTTATGCATGCATATTCATTCTCTGAAATGCTACTTACCTTAAAATCCGACGTCTTTTGCTCACCGGAGTAATGTTTACCTATACTTTTAAGCTGCATTTTTTAATTTTTAGGGATAATCGCCATATACCTATTTATAGATACATACGAGTACCCCCTTTTTGTACGAAGGAACCCGGTACGTATGTAATGCTCTTATGTTTTGATGTCATTTATTTGAGGTATTATCGCAGGATTTGGAAAAAATTGTATACTTCTAGAACTACGATTCTTTAAGTTCTTAATGAGAGAATGTCTATGTTTTTAATTAAAACAGTCCTCCGATCTATGTAAAAGTCTAATTTTTTTTTATGCTCATCTCTTTTTTTTATTTTTAAAGCTATCATTTTTATACCTAGAGTAAATAACGCACCCTCATAAATTTCCATCTTATTTTTTGTGTGTGTGTTAAAATTTCTCTTTATATGCCAGATTTTATGGTATTCCTTACACCAGTTTTCCCTATTAAAAGCATTTTAAGAAAATCTCCTTTTTTACCTTTTTTTCTACTTATATTTATTATGTAGAAGTCCAATTTTTTGCAGTTAATCCTTTATCTACCGACGGTACTTACAAGTACCACTCACTTTAAAATTATACAGAATAACCATTTTTACGAATATTCTGACGACACTTAGCAGGAATATTCTTTTGAATCCACTCTACTAAGATATATGACAGCATGGGTTCTATGATGAGTATTTTAGCGGGGAAGGCAAATAGTTTTATAGCAGAAGGTGCGTTTTCAGCTAACATTTTGATCGGATTACGAAGATTGTCATTTTTGTTCCTTAAAAGTAGTTAATGTCAAAAAGCATGTGTCCTTTTCTTTTTGTATGTTAATGAAGACCTTAGAAAACGATTTGACTGCTTATTTTAAGTGAACAGTGTACATAATTAATTTAACTGTTGAATAACTTTGTGGTACTTTTAAGTACCAACAGCACACTGGGTGTTGGAGCAAGAACGTAATTTTATTTTTCGTCCGTGTGGCTTATTGTTTTTTTTTTGTGTTGAAAAGTCTTCACTATGGTGCAATAGACTTATGCTTTTTTTTTGACATTTCTTTTTAGCTTAACTTTTTTTTTGCTTTTTTATTGTTTTATTTTAACGCTTTAAAAAAATTTAAAGTTTTAATTCGAGCTTTTTTTTGCCTCTCAATTACAGAAAATATGTATTCATATTTCAAAATTTAACAACATTTTAACTTCTGTATGTGTAACTGAGATTTAACAATAATTTTGGAGATTTTCAAGTTCCTATTATTATTATTATTATTATTATTATTATTATTATTATTATTATTATTATTATTATTTCCATTTCTTAGAAAGCCTTGAAAAAGGAAGCTCAATCTTCAAGAGGCTTTGCATTTATTACAGAACCTACCATTTGAAATCAGTGATGTACTAACAGTTGATTTTTCAGATGAAGAAGTCCCAGCAAATAACCTATAGAAATTTTCGTTAGATCCTTAAGATGGAGATCAAGAGACTGAACAACTCAAGGTGCAGTAGTTCATGTTAAGAAAATACAGCATTTCTTACCCTAAGATGCAGTGCTTTAAAAAACATTCAATCGAAACCTCATCCAAAATGTGCAATTAGTAATGAATTTTGGTGTATTAATGAAAAGAAAAACTGTTTCTTTGAATATCATCAAATTAAGTTTGTGTGTGAAAGCTGTTTTTATGTGTAAAAAAGTAAATAAAAATTTTAAAAATTTAATAATCCTTAAAAATAATATTTTATTCTGTCAAATATTAGTGTTCCCTGGTTATTTAGCATTTTTAAGAGTTGAAATTGCACTAAAAGAGTCATTCTACCTTTAATATTATGAGAATATTTTAAACCATTGTGAACTGACGGTACTTTAAAGTACCAATTTGGTTAATTAGCTCTAACGGAATCATTTTTCCAAAATTGAGTAGTTTTTTATTTATGCATATCCCTTAATTTTCAATGTAGTGATTCAAAAACAAATATTGCATTAAAAAAATTGCAATAAAACATAATGCGGTAGATAAAGGGTTAAAGTGAGATCTAAGATAACACATTAACACTTGTAAATCTAAAAAATATTTTAAGTGTTTTTAAACTTAGAGTCCTAGCTTTTAAATTATTTTTTTTATGTTCTATCACAAGTACAGTTATACTTTAAACTTGAGTCAAAGTTACAGTTACTTTGATTTCTTTCTAAATATATTGGATTATTTTATATATTAATTAATTGATTTTTGCATAACCTTCCAATTCATGATCTCTTAGCATTACTTCCTTTAAACATCGTTGTCTAAAATTTTGTCACTTAAATTTAATCAGAAAGGATGAACGAATTCAAATTTGGAATAATGGCTCACAAAATAAAACCTATGAATAAGGCTTTGAGATCCAAAAAAAAAACGTTTAATTTCACTAATTTTAAAGAAATATATGTAAGGAAAAATTGAAAGATATACTTATATATTAAATTTTTTAACCTTTTTTAATCTCATTTTTAAAGGACATATTTTAAGAAAGAGAGGAATTTTGTTTCATTTTATATCTACGAAAAATATTTTCATTCATAATATGATGTTGGTTTACCTTTTACCTTGGAATACCTTTTGATTCAAAACGGAGTGTTGATGCATTTGCAGATTGGTTGTTGCATTCTTAATAACCAGAATTTTGAATTTAAAATTTGAAGAAGCATAGTTGCCCTGTTGTCCTTTTGACCGAGAAATCACTAGTTCTAACCTCGATTCTGCAAGTGATTTCCACGAGAAATCTTTTGCTTCTACCATTAACGATAAATAAAATCCTTAATTAGTCTCTCATTTAATGCACTACACCTCTAATCACCCACCCTTTGTACGCCCGCCCGTTATAGTGGTTAGTGACGTTGACTGCAATGCCGACGGGCCTGGGTTCGAATTCCGTTCTTTCACCTGCATGGTGCTCAAAGCTAAGGCAAATGACAGGCGTAAAAATCTTGCCCTTCGCCGCGATGAATTTCGTCAACCTTCATCTGATGTTGCTGTCGATCAGGTGGCATACGTGACAACAACAACCCTAATCAAAAAGGAACCATAAGTGTGACAAAATTAGTGATAATCATTCTAACTGGTGGCTGTAGATTCTACAGAATATTTTGAACGGTTTTCTTTGATCTTGTTCAGTTTTTATGAGTATCATCATTGTGAGATATAATAGTCAAGTGAAACTAAACTATGCAAAATTTATGTAAATAATCTTTGTAAGACCTGAAATATAATTTTTCCTTCTCATTTATTTTTGCATTACTGAAATTCTAGAGGTGTTTTTCACTAGAAATTTTAAGAACCTGAGCATTTGAATTTGTGGATTCACAAAATGTAATACCCGTAATGGAACAGTTTGCAAATTTATAACGTCAGTTTATACACTCTGAACTTCAATCACGCCATTTTAATTTATGCAACATTTATTACTTGAGCATTTTGAGCTAATGTTTCAGAGTTTATAATAAATTATCAAACTGATTCAATTTACTAAAAACTCTGGACTAATACCATTTGCACTTAGAACTACAATAATTATTTTGTTAAATTGCACGGATTTCCAAGATTCTTAACTTGATTGGAAAAATACCATTTTGACTCGACTTGAGATCGAACAGTTTAACAAAAATAGCAAGATGGAACAATATGCAATTAAATGATTAGAGGCTAGAAATTGTCCCAAATTTAAAGCAATCGTTTCAAAGTTAAATCCAGATAAAAGCTGCAAGAGAGTGGTTGCTAATAATCCTATTCACACACATTAGCAACCATTCAAACAATGAATCACTTAAAACTGCTTCGAAAATATGTTTACTAAATCGTGGGCTTGCTTAAATAAGTGTCATTGATTGTAACGAATAAAAATATACGAAATGAAATAACTAAATATAAGATCGAATCTTAAAAGATATCGATTTCAATGCCTTCCTTTGATGTTAATTCAAAATTTTTTTTCGCTATATAGTTCTAATGAAACATCAGATAAATTTAGTCGCAATCGATTTAGCCGGAAACCTAATCTTTTCAATTCTCTACATCCAGACATGAAGAAACATTGTACGAAGAGTTAGATACCAACTCGAATGTAATTCTCATCAACTGAATGTGGCTCAGATTTATGCAGTTCCTCATCAATAATCCATATGATAATTCAACAACAATACAATCGAGCTTAACTAGGCTAAATTCTGTATAAATAAATATAAACAATTATTAAAAGTTTGTAAGAAAATTAGTATATATTTAGAATATATTTTATTCATATATCTGTCTGGCTCATAGCGGTTCAGAATCATGAGTTTCACCGCCAATAGCATTCTTGTTGCTTTATATACGACTGTAACAGACACTCATATATGTGGAATCATTAGGAATCCTGATCTTTGAACCTGATTGGTCCTCAACATTCTAACATATTGTGAAATTTAGGTTTGGAAAGCTAAGTATAGCTTATGTGCTGCTCTTATCACCCAATCAGGACTCATAATTAGGAGATTCGTCACCAGTATAGGTTTGTGTGGCTTCAGAATGTTGTATAAATATCAATAAGTTATTTAAACCAATTGCAGTTTAATTAGAATAGTAAACACACGTGAGATGATAAAATTTAATTCTGAATAGTTCTAAATACATTGTCGATGGTACGTAAACCAGAGAGACAGTTTTTCAGTCTCCATTTTTCTTTTATTCTCATTCAATACCTCATTTAGATTTAGGTTGGTATATCATATTTTATCACAATCATTTTCAATCGGAAAGAATAATGATTAAATAAAATTCATTATTTCAAACGGATTTGTAGAAGAGAAAGACAAATTTCGTTTATGTGTAAGCCATTTCAAATGTCCCTTTTAGAGAATCAGGTCAGTAAAAGTAAATAAAACTAAACATTCTTAAGTAATGGGTAAAAGAGTAATGATTACATGATGATACATCGATTCGCTTAGCTGAGTGGAATTTCACATTTCCAAACTCAACTAAAATGCTTAAGAAAGAGGGGAAGGTCTTACGAAGGTCTTATTAAGGACACAACATCCAATAGGTACTTCACCTTCAGCAAAATCATTTGGCTCGCGTCCAGACCTTTACCAATAGGGGCAAAATGTTAAAAACAAAACCTTGACATTTATAATTTATCTACATCTATGAAACGATTAACTTTCTGCACAAATATGTATTAAAGAAATGGAAAAATTCGTTTAACTTCAATCGATTGTTTCTTCTTTTGGAAGAAATCAGTTTTTTTCACTTTCTTTTAAATCAAAATTATTCTAAAAGTTATTGGTACTTGAATAAAACAATAAATTCGTAATCCTCTAAATTCCATTCTTTTTGTTCGATGGTTTAAAAAGAACATCAATATGAATTAAAAATTTAATTTTTAAGGTTATTCGTGATAGAGAGAGATTCATTTTAAAGTTATTTAAGAAAGAAAGTGTAAAAAATACGAAGAGAAAGAAAATAATGAATCTCTTGTTTAAATTTTAAATGTGTTTTGTGAATACTCGCTTCTGTTGACACACGGAAAGAAAGGGAAAAATTGCATGGAATATTCTGTAGGAATTTTTAAAGTGTAAAGCGACAGGACTGTTTACGTTCTTTTTCATCGAAAAGAACACCATTGCTTTTGATGTCGCAAAACAAATTGTCTTTTTACTGAAATAATTCGAATAGTCAGTTCAGAGGAAGAAAGAAATGAGACCAAGTGTGTACCGTATTGTTGAATCAGCGATTCATATGGAAGGCAACAGCCACAATGACGAATACGAAAAAATACGATTTTTTTATGCTTCTGATTCCGAGCGTTGAATTCCAATTTTTCTTACTAAGTTGTTGGAATGAAATATGTTTATTCAGATACGTCACGTATTTGTAGAGAGGGAATGAAGAAAATTCGTTTCGTCTGCACATTTCTTGTAAGATCTCATTATTTTCTTTTACGCACAAGTAATTTTTTTTCTTTTTTTTCATTTTTCTAATCGTTTATATTCGAATCTTTGCAATTTTCTCAACTTCTGCGATATACATTTTTAAATTCTAGGTAACGCATACTAGTAATTCATTCTATAATTACATCATACATTCAAATTTCTATAAAGAGTTTCTGAAAAACAGTATTGTTACTTTATGCTGCTTTCTAATTGAATGCGTAAAAATATTTAATTTTAAATAGTCAGGCAAATTACATATATGTTCCCCATTTCCCTCTCTCTATATATCTAACCTATTGAATAATATCAATAGTTTACAGTTTAACATTTAGTTAACAGTTTTAAATACTAAATAGCTTTTGTGTATTCAATTTTTGAATAGTTGAAATGTAAAATAATAATTGTGGAGTGTGTATATATATATAGTTTTAAAATATTTTAAATTGTAATACTTAGTAATTGTTGCATACAATTTTAGAAATTAATTTGCAATATAATAACTTGTATTCAAATTGTCTGGATATTTAAATTATATAATGATTTTATGCATATAGAATTTTAGTGTCGCCCATCCGGTATAGTGGTTAGCGACGCTGACTGCTGTGGCGTTGGGCCTGGGTTTGAATCCCGGAGAAGACTTGGTTATTTGTAAATGTATAGTGCCTTCGCGGCATGGGGGTACTTTAAATAGCCGTCGAACCACAAGTCCTTTCGTTAGATTGGTGGAAGGTGAAGAGATGTAAGAGGTTCTCTCTCTCTCTCTCTCCTGAGCACCCCCAGGGTGCTCTCCATCAAGATTGGGGTGAAACCGAAATAAATCGTCCAGTCACCTGTATGGTGCTCAAAGCTACAGCTAACGACAGGCATCACTTAGCCCTTTGCCATGATGAATTTCGTAGGCTTTGATCTGGCATTTGCCGATCTGGTGGCATTAGTAACAACAACAAAGAAAATGCAGTAATTAAATTGTAATGTGATAATTTATGAGTATAAAAATTAGAATTATTTTAATAATTGCAACATTTCTTGACATTAATAATGTTTCACAATTAATGAAACGTAAAAGAAAAATGCAAGTTTTTTTTTAATTTATACACTGGTGTGCAAAACTTATGCCGGTAGTTTTTTTTTTCTTCTTTTGCCTAACTCCCCGAGAAATCATCTGAGAGACATGTAATTAAAAAAATGAGAGACAGCAATTTGCATTTAAGCGATGAAGAAAGTATAGTTGCGCAAAAATGAATACACAGTGCATATAGTTTTGGAATCAAAGAAAAAAGTCTTGATTTAACTCATAGCATTGTTACACATGATTGTCTGTCTAAAAGGAAGAACAGCAAACAGATGTTCCTTAGTATGAAATATGATCTCCCATACTGCAATGGTTGCTTTGCACCAATTTACCATACTCAGTACCAGATTGTCTAACAGTTCTTGAGATAAGGGTGCCATTCCTCAATCAGCATCTATTTCAGCTGTTGGGTATTCTCCGGAAGATGTAATCGTGCCGCAAGGTGTCTCCCCATAGCATCTCACACGTGTTCTATCGGATTTAAATCAGAGGAGATCGCTGGATCAGGAATAACGCTGGCCAATCCCTTCTAGGGATATATTCACTTTCCAATAACTGCTGAGCATCAGCAGCCCGGTATGGCCATGCATTGTCATCCATAAAACGAAATCTGGTTCAATAGCACTTCGGAACAGACGCTCATACGAAGGATCATCTCTTCACAACAACAATCTTCAGTTATAGAACCTCTGTCGAAACCGTGGAGCTTAGTCCACTCGTTCAGCATAATGCCTAACCAGACGACAACTCCAAGACCACCGTAACGGTCTCTTTCCGTGATGTACTGGGATGAAACCATGTCCAGACTTCTTTCCAAATCAAATGGAGTTGAGATTCACTTGTGACACTGAAAGGACTCTCATCCATTAAGAAGACACGACTCCATTGATGAGATGTCCAGTTTTTGTGCTCCTTATACCATTCTAAACGGCGCCGCTGATAGCCAACTTTTAAAGGGATTCTGAGTTCAGGCTGGTGGGCAAATAGACCACCTTTGTTAAGGCGTCTGTAAACTACTACCCTTGTTACCCTGTTGCTGTACGCAGTTGATGAGAAATGGTGCTTGCTGTCTGATATCAGGCTATTTTCGCCTGCAAGATGATATATCGGTCACCGACTGCAGTTCTTTTCCAAGGAAGGCCACCAGCAACAGCTGTACCTATATTTTGGAAGGCTTTCTAAGCTCGCGAAAAGACACTTTTGTTGATTCCGAACTCTTCAGCTACATTGGTCAAACTACGCCCCTCCTTCAGCTTTCCGATCATTCTTCCAAATGTGAAGTCGTCCAGGTAATTTCTTCTACTCATATTTTACGAAAGAACTCACTTGCACTTTCAGCGAATATCATTAATTGCTGAAAGCTTGACATCTTTAGGAAATGGAACGCGAAACGTTCTTCCATCAAATATCGAAATGTGTTTGAGCTTCAAGTGGAGAGACCTGGATTGAGAGGGAGCTTCCTGATTTGTGGACTAAAAGGATCAGTGAATTAATGGACAGAAATTTTGGAAAAAATGCTTGCCTGAGTGGGTTTATCATTAATTGCGCCTCCGTTCGTCTTTTTATTGTAGTCGTGAGCTGCGCGCGCCGACCGTACGTGTTTTACGAGCACTCTCGTCACCTATGACATTTTGCTCCTGATAATCTCATACGCATTACCTTTCAAATTAATTGCGTGTTCTTTGTACAAATCGCAATAACCCTCTCTCTCTTTTCAGCAATTTCATGGCTATTTGCTTAAAATTTACATTGTTGCTTAAGTTTTGCACACTAGTGTATTAATAATAAAAAATACATTCTCATACGCTTAGTTAAGATAAGAGATAATTTTCATGCAAGTTTCTTTGTCTGGTGTTAGAAAGCAGAGCTTAAGCGCAAGGATATTTTAGCTACCCCAACAGGTAATTCTTTTTTTTTATATGTATATACTTTTACAAAATAACTTTTTTTTTAGAAACATTATTTCTACAGATGAAATATGAAGTATATTTTAAGCAAAAGAAAACTGATCTGGTATTAAAATAGATGTTAGCAATATATTAACATATATTTTGAATTTTATGCGGCAGTATAATCCCAATAATGTCAGAATTTATAAAGTAAGTAGAGAAATGTTACGAAAATTTCAGCATTTCTTTTAATATTACGTGAAGACAGACTAAATTCAAACACAAAATAAACAGAATAATTAAACAAAAAATATTCAAATATAGAAACAATGAAAAATAATTAAATTTTAAAAAACAGAGGACATAATAACTTCAGATAATAGTGTTTTTTTTTTTTTTTTTTTTTTTTGTTAATTCGAAAACAAACTGGGTTATTGACCCCTTAAAAATCTTTCTTCACATATTGACTTATCCGTTTTTCAAAAAAAAATTACTTTTACCAGATATGATAATGTAATAAATCCAATAAAAAATACCATTGGATACTTGAATATCTGGATGAACTGTAATAAATCTTATTATGTGCCTATATCATGATATTGTAGTTGTATACTCTGTTGCTGAAATGATCTTTTGAAAGCTTAAGATTTTTCAACGCTGGCTTTGTATTATGGAAACAAGGCATTATTTTCTACCTCTTCTTCTTTTTTTAAATTTTTTTTCAAAAAGTGCTTTTTAAAGTAAATTAAAAACATCCAAAAATTTAAATTGTTATTCTTTTAGCATTTAACTAAAATTCGCATGGAGATCTATATGATTAAAAAGTATCATTTTAATGATTATAAAGATAAAAAATTTGTATGTACACATGATATTGAGTATGATATGAATATGATTCAAAAACAAAATCATATGTGATGAGAATTATTGAAGAAATAAGCCTAGGACAAAAGATTATTCTTTACTTAAAATCCTAACTTGCGTAGTTCTTATATTCTACATCAGTGCTTCTCAAAGTTTCAATATTCGCGACCCAATAATCAATTATAATTTTCATCGCACCCCCCTGCTCATACAATAAAAATGTATTGAATTCAATAATACCATACTTCGATGCGAAAACTACGATGCGATTTAACTTGCTAAGTGCCCCCGCTATTTATAAACGTCTCGTTAAGCCAAATCGTTTATTTCCCCGAGGGTATATATGTCTTTCTGAGGTACAATCTTTTCTGCGCACTGCTATCCATAAAATTATTCTGAAGGCTTTGGAATGCAATGAAAGAACCTTGACAATGTTTCAGAAGAATTTACTTATTTTAGATTATTTGTGTTTCTTTATTCCTTCCCCCAATACATTACATACGAGCGCCTACGTGGAAAACGGTTGGCATTGGAAAGCGAAACGTATAAACCGTACACATTATCAAGATAAGAGTTAATTTTTGTTTTTAATTATGTATATGATAAGCTCATGGGGTCACTGGTAATTAAGAAATTTGTTCTTAACTTAGTATTGTAAAATTAATTCTAAAATACATTGTGTAGAACAGTGGCGTAACGGAGAATTTTCGCCCCCCTGCAAAATAAGATTTTGAGCCGTAGCCGGATCTGACGCAATCGGCATAGCTCAGGCTTTGGGGCCCCTTGAGTATTGAGCCCCCCGCGGTGCAGGGATGGCGGGATGTACGTTACGCCACTGTGTAGAACTGATCCATTTATAAGTGTGTGACAAACCTATACGGAACTTTATCACTAACCTTCTGAGTCGTCTCTTTTAAGGAAAAATTTAATTCCCCTACCTATTTCCAATCAGCTCCAAAAAGAGGACAGGATTCCTTGTTATATGCAGATTAGATAAAGTATTTAAGTCAAACGGAATAGTAAAGCAAAAAGCAGTAGGAGAGAGAGATTGAAGCAAAAAGGTATAACGGTGAAGTTAGATTTCTAGGTGGATAAATCTCAGGAAGAGCTGAGTTGCAGTGTGGTAAATATTGATTTATATTTAAAGTCTCGTTAAAGTTTTATATTAGGAGTGAGATTAAAGTTAAATGTTCAATAGGAACATTATTGAATATAAATCTGGGATCTCTTTTATCGCGGTAATCTCTGCGTGATCGATATTCTAATTGTTAATTAATTGGATCATTAAACATTTAAGTTTATTTAAAGGAAAGTCCCTTTTAAACCTCATAAAACTATTTAGATATATTTGTTAATAAGTCTTTGATTCTATTTTTGGAAAAAATAACCAAATAAAGAAAGTTATTTATAAAAATGGCTACTGGCTCTTATCTGACTCCAATTTATTCTCGTTCTCAAAGTGAGATCCAAGGGGATCTTCACAAGCGTAATATATCAGTGTAACTGTGTATTTTATTTTTTATCATATCAGAATGTAGTTTCTTTGTTTACTTTCAGTAAATTAATAATTTTAAAATAATCTTTTGTTTTCGACTCTTCAATATGTTCGCCCCCCCCCTTGTAGAGTTGTCATGCCCCCCAAGGGGGGCACGCCCCACAGTTTGAGAAACGCTGTTCTACATACATAAGATAATATCAGAACACATATCCCTTTAAGATCCAACCCACACAATCGTGTGGGTTAGATATTCTCATACGCTTTTGCTTCTGGAATAGTTGTATGAAAGAAAATCGCAAATCCAATGATTGAGCATGTTTGCAGAAAGTGTAAGGTATCACTTTTTATGAATAGAAGGTGGTTGTAGTCCATGTTTTACTTTCAGTTAGCGGATCTAGCTTTGTTTTCAAATACAACGAAAACACGTTTTCTTTTTATCTGTCGTAAAAAGGTAAATATCACTATATTTCTAATTGCTTAGATGGAAATTTTTGTATTAATGTTTAAATAATTGCTTGTTGGAAAAAATATTAATTATACTACATTAAGTGGCTTATAGGACTCGTCATTTCGTTTTCACGATCAAGCGGGTTGAGAGTTACTTGAGTCACTGCAGCTATAAAGGCAAGTACTTGCCATGTGAGTTTTTTTTCAGTTTCCATAATATTGATAGAGGCTTATATAAAAACGAAATATATTGCTATATAGTTAAAAACATATTAAAGGAGGATTACACTTAGGATTACCTTGGGCGAATCCCTTTATTCTTTCTCTGGATCTTTTTTTCAATTCCGTTTCTCTTTTACACATTTGATGAGGGGTATGGCATTTTCACGCTTTAAACAGTCCTCCCCCTCCACCCACCACCCAAAAAAGCTAGGTCTCCCGGTGTGAGTTGGTATAAGGTGGGGTTTAAATATTTTATTTTTTTAAATAAAAATTTTCTGATGCATTTTATTATTTTTCAAGAAATATTTTGCTAACTGTTAACCATAAACTTTTTCAGGTGTCTAAAAATAGAAGAATTCTCAAGAAAGAAGAATTTTTGCAATTGATCAATCAATCAGATTGAACTTAGATCAGAACTTGGTGATCTCTCGGAGGATGACAATGCTGTGAACATAACATATGAATCGCGTATACTGAAAGGTGAATCAGGTTCACATGAGAGCGATGAAAAAACACATGGGAATATTTGAAATGGAAAGACTATTTTGAATCATTTTTACCATAAAAGTCTCTTGGAACACATTCATTGCATTGATTTAGCTGCTGCAAATTCTTGGTTTCTGTGCAAACAAAATGCAATATCAAATAAAATTCTTCTAAAAATCAAAATAGATTGCTTAAAATTTAAGTTAGAGATAGCTGAAGCGTTAGAAGCCTCTCCATCTACTAACAAAAGTATTTTAACTGAAGATGAAGATAACAGTTTTGTAATTCCACTGTAAAAAAAAGCGAAGCGTTATAATCTACCAGCTATACATGCCTTGGCTTTTATACTAGCCATTCCAGGATAAAAGGCTTGACATGCATAGCCGTTTTTGATGTGTGGATGACATTTCAAGACCTCACAAGGACAGATTTAAAAACTACGAAATCAGTTCGAAAACATGTAAAAAATGCATTGGTTATTTATACTTTTCTAAAACAAAACAATTTTTTCAGTAAATTGATAATGAATTAATAAAAAAGTTAATTATACATCAATAATTTCCTTATTTGTAACAATTTTAGTTGAACTAAGATTGTTTCTTCTATCAATTTATAGCTATAAATGTATAACTCGTAAAATTTCATACGTCCACTACCAGTGGGGCTCTACTACCATATACTTTCCAGTGGGGAGTGGGGATATTTTTATTATTTTTCCCAGTGTCATTGGGGTCAATATTGTATTAATGACCAGAAAAATTTCATATTTAAGAATAAAAATAATTCGAGTCTTGAAGGGATTTAAACATATTGATTAATTTTTCTAAAGAAAATATTCTGTATTGATTTACAGAAAACATATACCAGAAATTACTTCCAAGATATAATAGCTTTTGCATTTTAAAATCCAGAAATAAAATCCAAATAGGAAGTAATATAGAATTGCAAATTCGAAAACTTTTATAAAGTAAAAATATTTTTAAAAAGTTGGAAGCTGTTAAATGATCAAAGTGGTATGCAAAGTGCAATAAAAAGCAGACAGTTTTAGCATTTTTTATTGGAAAAATTCTTGCATAGTAAACAAAAGTTACGATGTCGTGAAGGAATTTTCATAATACATTCTTTTGATCTCCATTCGAAAGAAAAATAGGAACTATATGGTTTCTTATTTGTACGAAAGAGACTTGTAGAAGAATTAAGACGAAGAATTAGATGAAGGTATTCATAGAACGAAATACCAATATTGAAGATTGGAATGAGTGAACATGAAGATAAAGAGCGATATTACTGCTTACAATAGTAACAAAAGATGGAGCCCAACTTGGGAAAGTAAAGGTACACAATTGATTCTCTAAGCTTGTAAATATCATGGATACAGCATTTTCAGCGTAATATTATTGTTGTTTACAATGTTTTCCTGCTTTGAAAGAATGTTACAAGCTATTTCAATTCGGTCTTTTTTATGAAAAGAGTTTTAATAGTGCATCAAAATAACTGAATTCAAACTGCCTATAAAGAAATGTTTTTCCATTTCTATGAAATTGGCCTGGTTAATATCACTACATCCAAAAAATTTATGACATAGCTGCACTCAGTTATTTTTTAATATCAATAATATAAAGTATATTATGTCTTAACTAAATATAAATGACTGCTGCTTCTTGAACACAGTATCCTTCAAAAAATTGCTTTCCATTGAAACATCTTTAAAATGTTTTGATTGTTGAAATAAGCAGTTTAAATATTAAGACGAAAGTGCGATATAATTCATGTTTTGGCAAAAAGTTTTAAAAGTTTAAATAATATTTCATGTATTGTCTTTATTTCGAACATATCTTGGCTAATTGGTTAATAATTTAGCACTTTTTTATAATATTAAATTCAATCTAGAGAAGCATAATGGTTTAATGAAAAGTAATTTTGAATAATGATTTAACAATGATAATGTGGTATCTGAACTAGTATCACACTCATCAAATTCAGGGTTTCGAGACGTTTCATGTGGTGCAGTGATACTCAAACTGCGGCCCGCGGGCCACATGCGGTCCGGTGGCCTTTTCTGAGTGGCCCAGTTATGGCCCATTGCACTAAAAAATTTAATTATTTAAAAACAATGTACTAAAGATTTAGCGGGAAATTATATAAAAATGAAGCAATTCTATTTATCAATTTCTTTTCTTTCTTTTTTTTTATAGTAAAATGTGTTGTTACACTAATTTCTCGTCTGGTCAGACGAAGTCAGACCAGGTCAGTGAAACTTTTGACTTTAATAAAGTCCAATACTAGAGGTGGACTCTCATGGGTATCTTTCTGGTTCAGTTCAAGGCAGTCCAAGATGCGTTGAAGTGAAGCCTTCTCTAGCTGGCATTCAGGGCAAATAGGAAGCCTCTTATTGCCTCCAAAATAAATGAGACTTTTTAAATACCTACGGGCAAGTCGGGCCAGACAAATATTGGACTTTCTGTCACAAGTAAGAGATAAAGAAATAGTGAAATATAAACGCTAGGTTTGGTCATACATGAAAGGAAATCGAACCTACCCCATAACTCAGGAAAAAAGCATGAAAATATATATTTTGTGTGTGTGTTTAATAGAAAGGTTAGTAAAATATTAAAATAAAAATCGAAGATGAGAGTTTTGATATTTTGATCAATTTTGTTTTGTCCAATACCGCTTTGGCCTTATAGTGCCCCCCCATTATACTCATTTTTCGGCACGCGTGAAATACCTCTCATATTTATTTGGCCCACCTGGTAAAGAGGTTGAGCACTCCTGATGTAGTGGCTTGTTTTACTTCGCACGATCGTTCTTTCTGAAATAAGAACTCACATATACGATTCAGATGGAATTCCATGACTTCAAAATTTGGGATCTTAAAAATTAGATCATATGGTTCTTAGAATTTTTTTTTAATCAGGCACTTTAATTTTGATAATATCTGTAACATACCGTCACATTTATTGAGACAAGTTCCTAAACAAAACATCAAGGATGGCTGTCAGAAATCTTAATTTTTCCTCCTAATCATACTTAAGAGAAGTTTGCGTTGCAGACTCATGGCTGGCGAGTCATGAGTTCGAGCCCAGTGCCACTAAAGTCCCACTTTATAGAGGGAGCCGTTGCACGTTTAATCTGTCAAGGCTCAACATCTCCAGTTGGTATGGTATTTAAAATGGGAAAGGAGTTGCTAGCTCACAGGTATCGCCCTCGTCACTTGACCGTGATTCAAAATTACGAGGTCTGTCACTAATAAGGTGACCAGTTTTTACAATGAAAAGGAGGGCGAAAAATTTAAGAAAAAATTACAACTTAAATACATGTGAAACGCTTTATTTATTCAAACAAAAATACGCTATATATATATATATATATATATATATATATATATATATATATTATATATTATATATATATATATATATATATATATATATATATATATATATATATATATATATATATATATATATATATATAATTAAGCTTTACATTCTTTTTAAGTATTATCTTAAAAGAGTATTTTTCCATTGAGTGAATTTTTTTTTATTTCAACATTCCACCGAAATATGTCAAGGATTTGCTCAAATACCTTACTATTATAAGGGAAATGACCTTGAAGAGACGTCATTTTAACTTATCCTATCAATTGATCATCTCTCTTAAGGATTTGATGAAATTCCTAATCCCATCATTTTCCTGTGACATATATAGAGATTACCTCGATACAGCACAACAAGCGTAATATAATTTTGAAATCTCTATTTATATCAGACATTGATAGTATATTCATAGAAATTGGCATCTACTTTTGAGAAATGATAGGTAGAGGCGCTTTCCTCTATAAAAAAGACCACATGTATTGAACTTAAGCCATTGATTGATTACGAAAACAATAAGGTCCATAAAAAATTTTCAGTCAGATCCCTAACAATAATTATGAAAAACAAAGATTCTATGCAAAAACTAGTAATACACTGCTGGACAATTGCTAAGGACGGATAACACTATCATCCATAGCAACAACAAAATGAAAGGAAGCAAAATGTGGAAAATTAGAATATGTGCGGGATATTAGTAAGAAGAAGTATGAGTATGCAAATTTTTTTCCACGTCTGTCCATCACGTGATAGCGTTCATAAGAGCTTTAACGGTTTTGACGCGTGTGGACAGTTGCTGTTTCAAGTCAAAGTTTTACAGGAAAGATTTAATAGACGAACTTAAAATTTTTGGCATGTCTTCCCGACATCACATAGATGATTTTATGCGTGGCCGAATTATTGGAAAGATCGAAGAAGGGCGAAAAATAACAGACGTTGCCAGGGAGTTCGACATCGCTCACAGCGTTGTTTCACGGCTGTGGAAGTCGTTAAAAACTACTGGAATGTGTAGTAGACGGCACGGGGGAGGTCGTGTTAGAAGTACGACGCCTGCAGAAGACAGATATATCGTCCTATCAGCAAAAAGGAACAGGCGCACCGCAGCTCAGCAGATGGCAAATCAGTTTCTTGCTGCCTCAGGAAAGCAGATCTCCCGAAAAACTGTTGCCAGACGTTTGAGGGGAGGAGGACTATACGCACGCAGACCTGTTGTGTGTGTCCCATTGACCAGACAGCACCGTACTGCCCGTTTGCAATGGTGTCGTGAGCATCACAATTGGACTGTACAGGACTGGGCATGCGTACTATTCTCAGATGAGAGTAGGTTCAGTCTGTCATCGGATTGTAGACGCCAACTGATCTGGCGCGAGAGAGGTACTGCTTATCGTCCAGAAAATATCCAGGAAAAGGACCGATATCCGACATGCAGTATCATGGTGTGGGCCGGCATCATGATCAATGGACGCACGCGCCTACATGTGGTTGCGAATGGAACTATGACAGGTCAACGATACATTGATGAAGTTCTACTTCCTCATGTTCGTCTTTTCCATGGTGCTGTTGGTGATAAATTTGTTTTTATGGACGACAACGCAACATGTCATCGAACACTCGCTGTTCAGGATTGTCTAGACAGCGAGGGTATTCAACGTCTCATATGGCCAGTGCGTTCTCCAGATCTAAACCCCATTGAAAATGTGTGAGATGCTATGGGGAGGCAAGTTGCTGGTCGAAACTATCCTCCGACAAACAAGAACACCCTCATCCGTGCACTCACAGAGGAATGGGATAAATTGCCTCAACAGCTGCTGGATAATGTTGTGCAAAGTATGGTACGACGTGTGGAATGTTGCATCACACTCCACGGTGGACATATCCCGTACTGATACATTTCTTTAAGGTGCCTGCTGACTTTTAGATGCATTGTTCCATTTCTCCGTACGCAGATCAAATGAACATTTTTTTTTCTTTCAGATGTTTCACAACTTTTGTACTTTCCAGAACAATAAATATTCTTTATTCTAATGTCTGAACAGTGTGACAACTATATTTTATCCTACTAGGCCTCATGTCTAGCTTAATGTTATGCTACATAGCAATTTGTGATCCGTCCTTAGCAATTGTCCAGCAGTGTAACAGATATGTATCGGGGGTTAAGGGGGTTATCTCATACATTAAAGATTTTAACTTGTTTAGTCCCGTTTCTGTAACAAATTTTAATAATTATATTTCTCAGTTGAAAAATTGCAATAAAAAGATAAATAAATTTTTGTACAATATTAGCTAAGTATTAAAAAAAAAAACGTTTGGTCTCTTATGGTTTGCGAAATTTTAGAAAAACACTTTTTCGTGGAATTTTCAAAGGTTAATAAACCGATTCTAGTTAAATTTGGTTTTAAAGTACTTGGAAGTATGACTAAAAAGGCAATAATAAAATACTAATGGTATTTCTTCATTATCATGATTTCTGTTCATGAAAGTATGATTGTCCAAAAATGATACAGCAACTAAAGAATGATATAAAGATGATATATTAGAACTCGGTACCTTCTGTTTCGTAAGCACGTAACTTACCACCGAACTAAAATGATCATTTTAGTCCGAAGGCTGTTTCTGGCTTTTATATATATATATATATATATATATATATATATATATATATATATATACCACCGCCACATACTTTCCTACTAGTGAGTCGGTGGATAGGCGAACGAACGACATAGTTGTTAAGGTGAGTGTGTGAGTTTTTGCTGTTGCGTCAACGGCATGCGTCGCTGCGTCACGATGGCTTTTGGTTGCTCTTGCGGCGGATAGATGGCACCACGACAACTGCGTGAAGTGTGCGTTTTTCAAATTTCAGCCAGGGTCACCAATGAGGATTAGAACTCGGCACCTTCTGATTCGTAAACACGTAACTTACGGTTGAACTCAAATGATCACTTCTTTCCGGAGGCTTTTACTGACTTATATAGATGCCACCACTACAATGTCATAAATGATCGCCCCTTACAGCAAAACAGCTTTCATAACGAGCTGTCGTGTAGTTAACAAGACAGTACATGATGTCTCGGGACAGTAAATTCACTCCTCCTCTAAGTCATTTCTTAGTTCCAGAAGATGGCTGGTCGATTAAAGAGCATTGCTCTTCCAGGAACTCCCTAAGTACCATCTATAAGATCCAGGTTTGGATATCTGGCTGGTTACTCCATAACCTGAATACACTGCAATCTCGAGATAATCATCGATCAACAAATCCTTATAAACTGCATGCCAACTGCTCTACACCTCAGAACTATCAAGGTGCCTCCCCAAAAGACGTACAACTCTCCTTGCACCCGTTCAACACCACACCAGTCTAGACCATACCACCACCATAATAGTCTTTTCTATGATACTGGTGGTATTCCAGGTGGGTCCCTGGTTTTCTCCATATGTGAATATAACGAGAATTAGTGTTCAGACTGAGTAAAGAGAAGTATGTTTATCAGTGAAGAGAAAACATGCTCATTGCTTTTGTGTTCAAAGATGATATTGCTTGCACCGCCATACGGTCTCCTGTGACCAGGACGGAGTGGGATTCAGGCCATTGGTTTCCTAGCAAAATGCCTAACTTCATTAAGTCTTTAGTAAATAGTAAGCCTCAAAACTGAGTTATCAGATGTAGAGGCGAGTTCAGTAGCTGTCATCCAAATACTGTATCTTGCAGTTATAGCCAAGTAGTGGTCATCCTGGCTTATGGTGGTTCTTGGGAACCCAATAACTAATCCTCTAGGTATTATTCATGTCCTCTGGAATTTGTTCCATAATTCGAAAAAAGAAACTCGAGACATATTGAGCCACCTTGCTATCTCGCTTTGAATTTATCTGACTCTAATCTCCCAACTGATTTACATCGTAATCCAACATTTGGAATTTGCCTTTGTGCCATTGTTTGCAAAAGTTTCAAAAACAATCGTAAACTTGCAGAAATGCAAGTGAACCTAAGACTACACAGAATTGTTTTTGAACTATTTGTCTCATCAATTTTCTTAATTTTTTTTATTTCTAATCACAGATTATGAGCAGTTATTACAGAGTTCATCACCGAAAGCAGATATCTCTTGTTAGAGCGGTGCCAATCACCGGAGGTAATTTTGAGGCCCAGTTCCCTCGCTAGTAGGAGTCACCTGAGCTCTGACGATGTGAACCAGTACAAGGCTTTAATTTGCCTAGGGATCTGTTACATGCCGTATAAACATACTACAAGGCCACTGTTAATTTTCTGCATCATGAAAATACAACGACTTGGGCCGGGTTGAACCCGCAACATTGGATACAGAAAGCCAGCAACAAACCAACCACGCCACCCAGCCGACACAATTTTATTAATTTACATTAAATAAAAGAAATATATCAATTTTTATTGGATAATTAAGAAAAACAGCTTTTAGTTTATATGTCTACCAATTTTCAATAAAAACAGCTGAGTTGTTTTTGAAAAATCAATGAAAACGTGCTTGTTTCATACATACATTCATGGACAAAAAAATTAGCGCAGCAAAAATTAATTGCGAGATCATAACGAAACTTGGCATGAAGATACATGTCGGAGAGATATGCAAATGATTAGAAATGCAGTGTGATTGCGCATTAAGTATTGCCAGTAGAGGGTGTTTAATGTCGTTCTCCGTGGAGTATAAAATAGGTAACCAAATCTTGTTTTAATGTACTGAATCGTTTACAAAGCAAGAGCTAAGGTAGACATGCCATTACGCCGTTTTCGAAGACAATATGAGCAGCTGTCGCAGTTTGAGAGGGGGAAAATCATCGGCATGATGGAAGCTGGGTGGTCAGCTAGGCGAGTAGCTCGTCAATTAGGCCGCTCTCATTTTGTTGTGAGGAGGTGTTGGGACCAGTGGATCCGAGAAATTTCCTTTACACGAAGACCAGGCTCAGGACGCCCTCGACAGATCAGTCGTCGAGAATACAGCCCCATCGTAAGAACTGCACGAGTTCAGCAAACTGCGTCATCGGCCCTTATCCAGGCACAGGTAGCACCTTCACTAGAAGTTCCTGTGTCTTATCGAACCATACAAAGGCGCCTGGATGAAGGACATTTGGGATAGCGGTGCCCATTACGTGTGCTGCCCTTGACGCCCACCCATCGACGCCTCCGTTTGGAGTGGTGCCGCGCGCGAGGAAACTAGACTACAGCGGAATGGAACCAGGTCGTCTTTAAGGACGAATCTAGATTCAATCTCAGCAGTGATGACAATCGAGTTCGTGTGTAGAGATCCCGTGATGAACACCTCAATCCTGCCTTTGCTTTACAGCGCCAAACCGTTACCACAGCTGGTGTGATGGTATGGGGTTTCATTGCCTACAATACATGGTCCTTCCTAGTATTGTTCCGGGGCACCATGACAGCACCATGACAGCCACCCATGCAATGGCTCCCAGGAGCCATTTTGCAACAAGACAATACTCGGCCTTACACGGTAAGGGTGTCAAAAGAATGTTTCCACACTGTTACTACTCTTCATTGGCCGGCCTAATCCCCAGATTTGTGTCCAATCGAGCATATCTGGGATCATTTGGGATGGTGAGTTAGGCATCCCACGAGTTTGAAGAGGCAAGTCTACAGCGAATATGGAACAAAATGTCTCAAGATATCATACAGAAATTGTATGCTTCAAAGTCCGATAGTATGGCATCTTGCATTCACGCTAGAGGGGGTTCAACATGGTATTAAATATTCCGTTCTTTTGCCTTTTTCTCTGAAATAAATGATCCTCTTCTTTTTGATTTTCTAACAATTTACTTATATTAAAGTAGTCATTAAGTATGCAAAATTTCGTTTCATTTTGACGTCTCCTTCTTGGTGTGCTAATATTTTTGTCCATGAGTGTATGCCGCAGGAAAATGATGAAATTAGGAATTTCATGAAATCCCTAAGGATAGGATGAATTGACGGGAGATGATAAAATAACGTCTCTTCAAGGTCATTTCCATGATGAAAGTAAGCGATTTTATCAAATCCCTGAATTGTTTCAGTGAAATGATGAACTATTCAGGATTTGCATTGGCAAAATGCTGTCTGGGGGTGGGGGAGAGACCTGGGTGGTCGAGTCCTTGTACTACCTAACCATACAGGTAGTAGTACTATCGATTCCCTAAATATCAACCCCATATCTTTAAAAAAATTTAACCATAGGAATAACATAGGGATTAATATTTTAGTGTGTAAGTAACCGAGAAGAAAGATGTTAAACATAAAAAAATACCAGTCTAATTTTCTAATTATTTGTTAATTAGTTTTGAATGAATAATTTGTATTTCATTAACTATTGTTGTATTACTTACTTCTACATTTAATACTGCACCACATTTGTTAAATAAACACTTTTAAACTCTTGACAATATTATTTCATCATTTCACTGAAACAGATCAGGGATTTGTTCAAATCCCTTACTGATCCTTAGAGACTTTATTTTAACATCTCCCTTCGATTGATCATCTCCCCATAGGGATTTGATGAAATTCCTAATTTCATCATTTTCCTGCGACATATATATATATATATATATATATATATATATATAATATATTTGGTCACCAGTGAATATTGTGCAATCGGATTTCTGTTACCAGATGAATTGAATTGGGATTTAGCACCTCAAATGGTCTCAAGTCTTATGACCATCGTAGCAATAGTGATAGCTTGACGTTTAATCTTATAGGATTTTGTGTGGTGCTATTTGTTTTTGGTATATCTTAGAAAAAGTGTCAACTTAAATATAGCTCTTCATCAATATACCTTTTTTGAAAAATAAAAAGAGTTACTGTCAATAAGCTCATTGCGTAACATTTGTTTAGATAGCGAACTGAAATCCAACCATCAAAATTTTATTTCTTATAATTAAAGTTCCTTTTCGAAATTATCAATAATAAAACTATCGCTTGTATGATATCAGTTACATTCAATTGTGTCGCGCTTTTTTTTTCTGGAAAGCTACATTATTGCATGTTATTTAATTTTAATTAAATATCATAAAATTTGAAAATTATAATAGGGCATCACATTAAACTGAATATTTTTAATTCAAATTCAGTTCTTTTCCTGTCGGTGAATAACTCTCAGCTCAGTGATTTGTCATAAAATCGCTTCAAATTTCAATTTTTTCCTGTTTTATCATATAAATCTAACCTATTTTTAATAATGAGATATAAATACCACTACATTGATTAAAGTATTGTTACTAAAACAATTATTTCTTCAAAATAAAAATCTTTCTTTGAACATACTTTACATTTTCCGAGATAAAATATTGTTTATCTATATTTTTCTTTGAAGCTAATTTTGAAAAACTATCACCTAGTGGTATTTGAGAAAGAAAATCACGAGAGCCTTATTACAGAATTCTGTCTATGCGATGTCTGAAACATGTCTAGAAAATGAAGTGATTGGAATTACAAGCGAGGTTGATTTTTTTCAGCAAGTAAAGAGATTCAAATTACACAAAATTTATTCAATTTAAATATTTTTATCAAGCATTCTGACAGGGGAGAATTCAATCAAAAATGAAAAAAATGCATTTAAATATCAAATTAATCATTTGGAAGAAAGGGATCACAAAGGAAAAAACAATTAATTTTCAAAGAATTTTTTTAAAGTTTTTTTTTTGTTTGCTCTTATTTTTCAAAGTATATCAATTGTTTCTTAGAATCATTTCATTAACTATAAATTTTAGTTAGAAAAATTTACTTTTACTTTGTTTTAATAATAAGGGTTTGTTGGATCTCATTAAGTCTGATTTATAACAAGCAATCTTATTTTACAAAATCTCCTTTATATTTTTATAACTGTGTGTGTGTTCTCTCTCTTCCATCTCTCACTACAGATAAATTATTCTCTAAAAACTCTCGGGGACTTGGAAACTTAAATCCTTTCATTTTTTGCAAGTGATAAATATGATTTGATATTTTTAGAATATTTTTCGTAATACTATTCATATAATTTACCTTGTTAGAGTTAATACATATTTTTTTCATTCAGTACATAACGATTTATTCCAGCGTTTTTGAAAATGTTGGGCGCACCCCCTAGGGGGTGATAGCTCTACAAGGGGGGTGCGAGCAAATTGAAAACTCAAAAACAAAAGATTATTTTTAAAAAAATATTAATTTACTAAAGTAAACCAACATTTTTAAAAAAATATTAATTTACTAAAGTAAACCAACAAAAACATTCTGACGAAAAAAATACACATTTACACTGATATAATACACTTATAACTGTATCAGTACTGTACGATGTATTTTATAATTAATTTAACAATACAAAGTTAAGAAAAATATAGTTTAATAATTACCAGTGGCCCCAAGGGCTTGTCATATATAAATTTGTATGCAAAAATTAACACTTATTTTAATAATTTGTACTATTTTTTATTAATCCCTTAACCGCTGATTAAAAGTAACAAAATTCTCTCCCCAATGCCACCGTTTACGGGGGCACGTGTATGTTATGTATTGGGGGGAGGGAGAGAAGAGGAATAAAAAATTAAGTAAATCCTCTGAGCTAAGTAAATCCTTTGCAAACACAGTCAAGATCCTTCTATTGCATTCCAAAATCATCGGAATAATTTTATTGATAGAAGTGCACATCAAATATCGTACTTCGGAAAGGCGTATATATACGTCCTGGACAATTAACATTTTGGATGAGTGAGACGTTTATATACGTCAGTGGAACTTAAGGGGCTTAAGTCGCTTTGTAGCTTCAGTGTCAAAGTATAGTATTATTGAATTCAATACATTGTTATTGTATGAAGTGGGGGGGCGCAATGAAAATTATGATTGAATATTGGATCTCAAATATTGAAAGTTTGAGAAGCACTGACTTATTCGATAATATTCCTATGATTCCTAATAAAATATTTGTAGAAGGCTATTCTAGCCACAGAAATAATAAGAAGAAATTCTAAACGAGTAAAGAAAAGAATCAACTCATTATCTTCACTTTTAGTCGTAATTAACAAGTCCTTGAATTTCATTTTTTGATAAATATATGGAATAACTTATTATATCAATACTTATGTCTTCGAAATTGCAACCGTAGATATGAATTCTGATTAAAAATAAATTATAGTTCTTACACTGCCAAGATTTCTATGAATCGTTTCGTTATTATTATTTATGTATACCATATTATTATGAAAGTGCTAAAAATATTTATTTTTTCGATATTGTATTTTTCTCATGTTAATTTTTTTTTCATTGCAAATATTGGTGATATCTGTAGCTTAGTGGTCTTAAACTGCGTTATTTCTATGTAGTAAGGGGGTCGAGTCCTGGTGCCACTAGGACCCGTCATTTAGAGGAACTAAAGCATGTTGAATTCGTCGTGGTTCAAAGTTCGTACTTTGGAGTGCTATGGAGTTTCGGAGAGAGTAAGTGAGAGTTAAAAATCAACGTTGCGCTGCAAAGCAATATGAGGACTATTAGCAAAGGTCCACGTAACTTTAAACCTCGTTCAAATGACGACGATGACACCTGAGCTGGTATACCTCCTTCTCTTACCACTCCAACGGGAGGACATTGAGTCTCGACAGATTTTTCGTACATTGGCTCTCTTTACACACTGGCTCTCCATAAAACTAAAAGATCAAGGAGAATCCTTCTGGACTCCTACAATCCGTCTTAATTTTCTGTTTTTCGCAATAATTATTTAATTATTGCATCCATAGTAAATTTATTTGTTTCTTAAATTCGTATTTTAAACTTTTCTAAATTTCTCGTCCCACTGGACAAGCTCCTCCTACTTTCCATTTTTGTAACTTGCATTCCCCTTGGGCAGCTAACCTGAGTCTATATCCTCATCCACCATCGACCAATCAGAGAGCAGCCTCTCAGCTATCAACCTGGTCAAAATCTCCAGCAACTTCACTTCAAGAAGACCACCTTAAGCCACGCCTCCCGGATCTCCTCGCTACAACCAATCGCCTGCATGCCACTCCGCTAACTGTTAAATTCCACCAAACGCCGTCTCCTTCATCAGATTTTCGTGATATGGGATTGAGGACTGTGTTTACAGTCCAGATGCCTAAAGATATACTGCCATCAAATGGGTCTCCAGTGACACCTGGAGTTGCACCCATGACACTTTGGCCTGGAGTTCGTGACCATAACTACAAGGCTACCACAACCATAGCAGTTTTGGAGAGTGGGGGGTCAATTCATGTATCGTCTTTGTCACATGGCGAGGTTCATAAGTGTTCGTCCGGTACAGGTCCATTCGTAATGCACTATTAATTCGTAATGTAATATTAATTGTATTATATAAGAAGAGTAATGAAAAATGGGGGAACTGAAACTTGTATCAACATTTTTAGATATTAGGAATTTCCGTGTCTTTTCATGTCTTCCCTGTATCCAAATTTTTATCCAGTTATCCAAAAGCTTTAGAAATATTATAAATAGTTATGATTCTCATTATCAATTTTTCATCATGTAGCTTCAAAGAGTATGACATATGTAACAGTAACGGTTATACGTTTGCGTGGAACCTTAGAGAAAGCTCTATTATCCACTCATCAGAATTAGTTGAGAAAAGAGAAGCATTTGTTGAAGAAGAGTATGGCATTAATAAAAATCAATTTATGACTTAGTTTTATGTTAAGTCATCAGTATAACAGGATAAGGTTAATAAAATTTAAAAACTCATTACTGCTGTACACAAAACTGTACATCTGTTTAATATTCGCACATACTCACAAATGGAACTAAATTATGAGTTTTATGGGTTAATTAGTTAAGTTCTGCTTAACGTTAATTAATTTCTAAAAAATAATTTTCTCACTGTAAAGGCTATTCTTTCGCCCTCCTAATCTCTTAGGATAAAATTAGCTCAAATGTAATAAAATTCTGTAAAAAGACTTGAGTTACATGAGTTTTAAAAATAGGAATTTTAATGTTTATTGGATCTCTTGGACATTTAACTGTATAGAATTTTCAACTTAATGTATTTAAGATATTTGCACCAAGCACTGAACAACTATTTTCCAATTCTAAATATATATAAAAATTTAAAAGAGTATTGTTATTAAGAAAATATTAATTGTATTATATAAGAAGAGTAATGAAAAATGGGGGAACTGAAACGTGTATCAACATTTTTAGATATTAGGAATTTCCGTGTCTTTTCATGTCTTCCCTGTATTCAAATTTTTATCCAGTTATCCAAAAGCTTTAGAAATATTAAAAATAGTTATGATTCTGATTATCAATTTTTTATCGTTAAGGAAACGTGTACTAATTTACAATTTTTAATTTTTGGTTTTGTTAGCATGCGGCATACAGAAACTGGTAGTATATTATCAACTGCTTTATTTTGAACTAAAACCATAATTTTTTTAAAAATTGCACTTTTTTTTTATTCAAAGTAAAATAAAAGTTGACAAATGAAAATAAATTGAAAGAAAATTCAGAATATTCTGTTGTTGATGAAAATTTTAAGCATTTTGCGTATTAATTAATTTCCTAATGCTATGACATGCATGGCTCACTAATGGTCTTCTATAGTATATGTTGTTCTGACTAATGCCACCTGCCTGACGAAGTCAGATCGAGGCCCGCGAAATTCATCGCGGCTAATGGCTAGAATTTTTACGCCTGTCGTTAGCCTTAGCTTTGAGCACCATGAAGATGACAGTACGATTTTTCTCGGTTTTACCCCAATTTAGAGCGAGAAAACCCTACGGATGGCCAGGGGCCTCACACCTCTCTTCCCCTTCCACCAACCGCACGAAAGGACTTCCCCCTCGACGGCTATTTAGAGTACCCCAATGCCGCAAAGGCACTACAAACATCCGTGTCTATTCCGGGATTCGAACCCAGTCTCTACGGCACCGCAGTCAGCGTCACTAACCACTATAATATCTGAAACTAATTAATGAAACGGAATGAAAATTGAATATAGACTATTTAAAATAGTGTCTTAAACTCAAAAAACGTCAAATACTGTAATAAAAATATTATTTTTTGAAAAAATTAATCAACTGCGTTAATTTAATTAATTCATCAACATCAGAAATAAGTTATTTGAGGAATTCACGCTGATATCAGAAGAGAGAAATGTGATATAGAGATAGAAGCTGATATAGAGACAGAAATGTGTGAAAACACCAAAGATAAATACACAGTACCCTAAAAATTTCATTTTTAGCGAAAAAAAATTTTTTGTATGTTTTGGTGGCCCATATCATTGAGATGCTTGCCATGAAATTTCAGATCTGTTAGCAAATTAGTTTTTAATACATTTGAAGTTTTATGAGCTATGGTTTCGGTTTCGGTTTCTTTTTAAAGCATTTTTTACACTTAAGTTGAATTAATTAAAAATATTTTCGAGCTTTTAATTTGAAATGGTTATTAATTCCAATTTTCATTACTGAAATCATTTCTGCTTGATTATGTTTTGAGTTTTTTGAGTTCTCATAATTAATTAATAAAGATTAATTTCATGGCCAATTTTTGCCTTAAAAATAGATTATATAACTTAAAAAATTTATCATTAATTTTTTCCTGGAGAAAATGACATGGCAAATGTGTTCTGGGTTTCTGTGAGAAACAATATTTGGAAGAGATGGAATACTTCTGAAAATGATGTATCTAAAAATTAGTCCTCAGCTGATTCTAAAATTAGACTTCGGAATACAAGTATTCTGAATTCAAATGCTGCAGATATAACTGAATATTTCCTTGATGTATACCAAACTACATTATACTAAACATATTGTAGTACTATATTTTAGTATTTTAAAGTCGTACGACAAGAGCTAAAACTTCCTAAACTGCCCCAATTTAAAACTGAAAAAAATTAAATTTTATGAGCAAACCTGACTGTTTTCAGCTTAAGTTAGTATCATTATTATTTTGTACATAAATGTCTCGTGTTTCAAAACTTTTGTGAAATATTAAGTTAAGATAAAGCTGAATAAACTGACGTCTTAAGAAATGCTATCAATATTATGCAAAAATATTTTTTGAATTAAAAATGTAATTTTCAGTCATATTTAATAAAAATAGTGTTTTAATGTAGAACATTCGTCGGAAAATAACATATTAAAAAATTAGAGTTTTACGGGCATTATAAGTTTTTGTTTTATGACTTTACAAACTTTAAATGCGTTTGTTTCAGACTTTTAATTTTGAAGGTAAAAGTGTTTTCTAATCCCTAAGGCTTTTTTCCTGTTCAAGATAGAGCCTTGAAATTTTTTGTATATACTCCCAAATGTATGTTCTATAAAAGTTTGTATGGATTTTGGGCTGAGAAATCTAGTTATTTTTCTAAGAAATGCAAAATTATATATTTAAAAAATTTTCGTGTTTTTTCCATGTTTTTCTAGAAAAATAATTATTAAAAATCAGAAAGGGAATAGATTTTCAAATCCATACTAAATATTGTTTGTAATAATCTAATAATCATAAATAACTTAAAATTACTAAAAAATTTTAAAAATGGAGTATTTTATAAGAGTTTGAAAAAACTTCAAAAATTCCTAATTTTTTAAAATTGCAAAATAATGGCTGGTCAAACTGACTTTATGCTTACAGAATCAGCTTAGTAATATAATCTTAATATAAAACATCAATTATTTTTACTGTAACTGTCTCCCAAAAAAATGTCTGATAAAGGGTACCGTGTAGCCTTAAAAGATATATAGATGCTGGTGTATTATAAACATTGTTGCCTTTTAGGACAGCTCTTAATATATAAAAAAAACTTTTATAAAAGTAAAGTTTCATTAATTTTGCGTCTAGACAACCTTCTCCCTTTTTTGTGTAGAATACTGAGCGAAATCCTATTAAAAATATGGTTAGAATTTCTTAACACATTATAAGAAAAAATTAACTTACCTGGAAATACATTCAAAAATACAAAGCCCGCACTGAACCCGTGTACAATAAACAAGTTATTGCCAGAGTCTGGACCCAAATACAACTTCAAAGCATAAAATTGTTGGCTGGATTGTAGCACACAGCAAAATGTATGAAATAATTTGTACTAAAATAATTATAGAGTACGTGTATTAAGTTAAACACTACAATTGCAGGCATAACTCTAGGAATAATTCTATATTTGTCTATAAAATATTAATAAGGTTAAAAATAAAAAGTAAAGGAATACAATAATTTTAAGAGCTACTGTTACGCCCTCTGTAAATTGAATATGTGGATAACTATAATTATATTTAACTTGGAAATAGGAATATATATATATATATATATATATATATATATATATATACAGAGTGTTTTTTTTTCCAGGTATAGAAGTTTAAGTTGGCATTACTTTCCAAGATGGCGACCGATTTAACAGATGTCAAGTGATTTATTCTCAGTTTGGTTTGGCAATTCTTCATGAATAGACTCACAACTGAACAACGCTTTCAAATTGTGCAATTTTATTTCGAAAATAATGGTCGATTTTCATAAACGAATTTTGTTTAGCGATGAGGCGCACTTCTGGTTGAAAAGCTACGTCAACAAACAAAACTGCCGCATTTGGAGTGAAGCTAATCCACAAGTGTATGTCGAAACACCGTTACATCCAGAAAAACTGACTGTTTGGTGCGCTTTATGGGCTGGTGGAATCCTATTTCAAAAACGATGAAGGCCACAACGTTACAGTCAATGGTTATCGGTATAGAGCCATGATTACTACATTTTTCATTCCTGAATTGAACAATCATGATGTCCAGGAGCTGTGGTTCCAACAAAACGGCGCAACATGTCACACAGCTCGTGCCATAATCGATTTATTGAAAGACACGTTTGATGACCGCCTAATTTCACGTTTTGGACCTGTGAATTGGCCTCCAAGATCTTGTGATTTAACACCGCTAGACTATTTTCTGTGGGGCTGTGTAAAGCCATTGGTCTAGGCGGATAAGCCACAAACGCTTGACCATTTGGAAGATATCATTCACCCTGTTATTGCCGATAAACGGCCACAAATGTTGGAAAAAGTCATCGAAAATTGGACGTCCAGATTGGACTACATCCGAGCAAGCCGTGGCAGTCATATGCCAGAAATCATATTTAAAAAGAAATGCCACAAGATTATCTTACGAATAAAAAGAATTCATGTCAATCGAATAATACATCGTTGTTTTATTGCAATTTAAAGTTCTATACCTCTAAAAAAACACCCTTTACATATACATATAAACATATATATATATATATATATATATATATATATATATATATATATATATATATATATATATTTATTTATATATATATATACACTGCTGGACAATTGCTAAGGACGGATCACAAATTGCTATGTAGCATAACATTAAGCTAGACATGAGGCCTAGTAGGATAAAATATAGTTGTCACACTGTTCAGACATTAGAATAAAGAATATTTATTGTTCTGGAAAGTACAAAAGTTGTGAAACATCTGAAAGAAAAAATGTTCATTTGATCTGCGTACGGAGAAATGGAACAATGCATCTAAAAGTCAGCAGGCACCTTAAAGAAAGGTATCAGTACGGGATATGTCCACCGTGGAGTGTGATGCAACATTCCACACGTCGTACCATACTTTGCACAACATTATCCAGCAGCTGTTGAGGCAATTTATCCCATTCCTTTGTGAGTGCACGCATGAGGGTGTTCTTGTTTGTCGGAGGATAGTTTCGACCAGCAACTTGCCTCCCCAAAGCATCCCACACATTTTCAATGGGGTTTAGAACTGGAGAACGCACTGGCCATACTAGACGTTGAATACCCTCACTGTCTAGACAATCCTGAACAGCGAGTGTTCGATGACATGTTGCGTTGTCGTCCATAAAAACAAATTTATCACCGACAGCACCATGGAAAAGACGAACATGAGGAAGTAGAACTCCATCAATGTATCGTTGGCCCGTCATAGTCCCATTCGCAACCACATGTAGGCTATGCGGCCATTGATCATGATGCCGGACCACACCATGATACTGCATGTCGGATATCGGTCCTTTTCCTGGATATTTTCTGGACAATAAGCAGTACCACTCTCGCGCCAGATCAGTTGGCGCCTACAATCCGATGACAGACTGAACCTACTCTCATCTGAGAATAGTACGCATGCCCAGTCCTGTTCAGTCTAATTGTGATGCTCACGACTCCATTGCAAACGGGCAGTACGGTGCTGTCTGGTCAATGGGACACACACAACAGGTCTGCGTGCGTATAGTCCTCCTCCCCTCAAACTTCTGGCAACAGTTTTTCGGGAGATCTGCTTTCCTGAGGCAGCAAGAAACTGATTTACCCCTGCTGAGCTGTGGTGCGCCTGTTCCTTTTGCTGATAGGACGATATATCTGTCTTCTGCAGGCGTCGTACTTCTAACACGACCTCCCCCGTGCCGTCTACTACACATTCCAGTAGTTTTAAATGACTTCCACAGCCGTGAAACAACGTTGTGAGCGATGTCGAACTCCCTAGCAACATCTGTTATTTTTCGCCCTTCTTCGATCTTTCCAATAATTCGGCCACGCATAAAATCATCTATGTGATGTCGGGAAGACATGCTAAAATTTTAAGTTCGTCTATTAAATCTTTCCTGTAAAACTTTGACTTGAAAAACAACTGTCCACACGCGTCAAAACCTTTAAAGCTCTTATGAACGCTATCACGTGATGAACAGACGTGGAAAAAAATTTGCATACTCATACTTCTTCTTACTAATATCCCGCACTTATTCTAATTTTCCACATTTTGCTTCCTTTCATTTTGTGGTTTCTATGGATGATAGTTTTATCCGTCCTTAGCAATTGTCCAGCAGTGTATATATACATATATATATACATATATATATACATAAATATACATATATATATACATATATATACATATATATATACATATATATATATACATATATATATTCATATATATACATATATATATATACATATATATATACATATATATACATATATATACATATATATACATATATATATATATACATATATATATAATATATGTGTATGTGTGTGTGTGTGTGTAAGGATAATTAAATTAGATTAAGAATTAAATTTCCTATCTAGCACTTAACTCATATTTTTCCTTTGATCTTCTAGTATCAACTAATCACCCATGTATTTCTTCCGAACATATGACCTTTCCAATAAACATGTCTCATTCCAGATCCTTATATTTAATAGCCCTATATGTCAGCATTAATTTTCAAGTACACTCATAAAAGCCGCGATACTTACCTCATCGGTGTTTTAAGTGTTAATCCACTTAGTTTTCACGGAGGCGTGCTTTTTTCCTCTCTGACTTAGCGTCAGAAGAGATGTAGAAATGAATGAATAAAGTTCCTTTTTAAAACTAAATCTGGTTCTGGCTTCAAAACATGTCATATATATATATATATATATATATATATATATATATATATCTTATTGAAATTTTCAATTGTTAACAAAATACTTTCTATTCATCCATTCAAAGTAGGAATTGACTTAAAAAAAAAATTTTAATACTTGTTGTGGATTTATCTTATAGCTTCAGATACATCGAATTTCCAACTTTGCAATCTTTTCGTTGCTGATTTTTCTTTTTCTCATTTTCTCTCTTTCTCCGAAAGTCTTAAAAATTTCATAGACCCTAGAGACTACATCTAGAGTGCTTAATGGTAAAGTCTACTCAGAATAAGAGACTTCGAACTCTATTCCCTAAAGTATTCTTGAACACTGCAAACCCTTTTATTTACGATTTTCGCTTCTTTCTTCCGAAAAAGACAATTAAAGAGCACGCTTTGTGTCATTACCTTATCAGATGGTATCATGAAGAAGCTATTGTGACACTCTTTGTTTGTAGCAGATATCAAATGTAGCAAAAAGTAATTCTAATTTTACGCATTAGTTAAAAAAAAATTGTCTTAGTACTTGATTAACTATTTAAAGATTTTTTTATTTTGCATTATTTTTTTTTTACTAACAGTGAAACTTCCTCCCTCATATTTATAAAAGATAGCTTTTTTTTTGTTCTTTTCAAAAAATTAAAAATGGCTTTAGAAAGGTTATTTATATTTTTGAAAAATAAGAATATTACTTTTTGTTTACCTTAATTACATTAAATTAGAGACCCCTGGCTATTTTAATATTATGTAGTACATTTTAAGTAAAAATTTAAGTCTTAAGAGACTTCAAAAAGCATCTCAAAATGAAAATCACAACATTATTATAGTTAATTCTGGGTGTTGAATATATATAAATCTCTCTCTCTCTCTCTCTTTCATGACATGAAAAATGTTATGGCATTTCGTCTTTCAGTATTTAGAAACTGTGTTTTTTTCCAGTTGCAATAAAACATTTTATAAATTTCTATCAAATATAATGTATATCAAATGTAACATTTTTAAAAATATTTTTAGTTCTAAGTGCATCACATACAAAGTGTGACACACAAAAAAACGAAACTAAATGTGTAGATTTGAAAAAGAGAGGAGTTGGCAACAACTGTTTTGGTGATGTTATCTCAAACACCTCCTCTATCTATGTGGTCAGTTTCGCTTTAATTGATCCCACTAGTTTGGAGTACTGCGTCATTGAGTGAACACGTGCAACTGCATTCTGCCGGAAAATTGTCGAATCAACATCAAGTTTCTTGTGAAACTTAACAAATCAGCCACAAAAACATTTAAAATATTAACCAAGGCTTATGGAGATGAAATTTTATCTAGTGCAAATGTGTTTTAATGGTATAAAAGATTTTCAGGGGTAATTTTAAGATGATGAACTTGCTGGGCGCCCAAGGTCAGCAATTACAGATACAAAAATAGTCAAAATTCGGGATATGAGAGTGTTCCTGCTCACATCAGTGGCCAAATTGTTTATCAACACTACTACATTGAAATACTAAAAAGACCTCGTGAACAATTAGAAAAAAAGAGGCCAGAATTGAGGAGTGATCGATCGCTGTTGCATCAAGACAATGCATTCGCTCACATGGCCCTATTTTTCAAGCAGTTTCTGACCAGCAAAAACCTTTCTGTGGTGAAGCATTCACCTTATTCACCTAATTTGACCCCATGAGACTTTTTTTTAATTCCTACAGTTAAATGTTGATTGATTGATTGAATATTAACGTCGCACTGTTCAGCTACACGAGGGCTTTTCGCGATGGACCACGTAATTTTGAAACATGGTCAAGTGACGTGGACGACACCTGATCTGGCATCCCTCTCTCCTAACTACCGCGCCACACCAACGAGAGGATGTTTCAGCTCTCGGCAGATTTAACGTGCATACGGCGGGTGTTTAGTGGTACTGGACTCGAACTCGTGACAAGGCAAGCCACGATCCGATACCTATACCACTCGGCTACCACGGCCACTATATCCCATTGAAACTAAATATAAAACTATATTAAATGTTGTTACAGTTAAATGTTACCACAGTTAAATGTTGGAAGGGAACTTATTGTTGAAAGGGGACCCATTTTACCTCAGTTGAAGAGATTGAGGCAAAAACGGAAAATCTCCTATAGGGACTTCCAAAAACCTCGTTCCAGAACTGTTACCAGCAATGGCAGCACCGAATGCAGAAGTGTGTGAATGCTGAAGAGAACTACTTTGGAGGTGATACTGTCGAGTAGAACTGATTCCATAAGTATAATGATTTTTTGGACCAGTCTCGTTTTTTTTGTGTGTGTGTCAGCCTGCTATCTCAAAAGGTGGCTGCCAACAATGCCAACGGAAAAACCTTCGAATGAAACTTTAAACCTACTGGAGATGTATATCAATTACAATAATGTCTGGCACAGCAACCTTCTCTAAATATCGCTCAGAAAGTCCATCAACAGCAAACACGATGTCCTTCTCAAGGAAGGGGGTATGTAGCGACCATTTATCTTTCAAGTTTCATCCAACATGAATGACAAGGTCAACAGCTAAGACGCTGAAGTCTTGGAGTAATGAAATATCTCTGGGGGGAATTATTAAATGATATTCCTTTCGTCATCTGAACATAGCTCTAAAATGTATTGTTCCTAGCCAATAATTTGTCCTCTAACACTTGAACTAACTCAACAAATTCCTATTTCAAGTATTCAAAAGTGACAAAGTATTAAATGTTCAATCTTCACTGGAGAAGCAAACTGCGAGAAATAATGAACGGTAATAATTCCATTATAAGCAAATCAGTTTTACTAGAATATTAAAGCACAAACTTTTATCTAACATTTTTTTTCTCAAATGGTGATAATTAAGAGTAATTATTTTTCCGCGCATCGAATAATTATTGACCAAAATCTCAAGTGGCAAGGCACTTTCATCAAAGGAAATTTTTTTGACGAAGTGCCATAGTCAAAATGTTTAACGCTGTACACAATAATTTCTTCAAAGGCCAAAGGGTATAAACTATGCGTATAAATTAAGCTGCTAAGATCTGTTTGAATAAAAGTGGAAAAATACATTTTTTTATAAAACAAAAAGTTTAGAAAACTCAAACTTAGGATAATACAATATTTGAAGTTTTTAAAATTGAATGTTTCTAATTATTTGTTATTATTTTCTTCTATTTTTAATATGAAAAGGATCTGCGCGTGCTGCATTTAGGTTTTGCTGTAAGAAAATGACATATTAACAAACGATAGATGTCGCTAAATTAAATGCATCAAATGTAAAACTACTGTTGTGTTGTTGAACTGAACGTTGTGTGTGTGTGTGTGTGTGTGTGTGTGTGTGTGTGTGTGTGTGTGTGTGTGTGTGTGTGTGTGTGTGTGTGTGTGTGTGTGTGTGTGTGTGTGTGTGTGTGTGTGTGTGTGTGTGTGTGTGTGTGTGTGTGTGTGTGTGTGTGTGTGTGTGTGTGTGTGTGTGTGTGTGTGTGTGTGTGTGTGTGTGTGTGTGTGTGTGTGTGTGTGTGTGTGTGTGTGTGTGTGTGTGTGTGTGTGTGTGTGTGTGTGTGTGTGTGTGTGTGTGTGTGTGTGTGTGTGTGTGTGTGTGTGTGTGTGTGTGTGTGTGTGTGTGTGTGTGTGTGTGTGTGTGTGTGTGTGTGTGTGTGTGTGTGTGTGTGTGTGTGTGTGTGTGTGTGTGTGTTACTTCAAAATCTCTGCTTGATTAATAAAATGTATTCTGAAAATACATTGGAACAGTCGAAATCTAACAGTGAAGTACTTATGCATTTAAACCAGTGTTTCTCAAACTGTAGGGCGCGCCCCCCTAGAGGGGCGTCACAACCCTACGAGGGGGGACGCGAGACTCTTGAAAAGACGAAAAAAATTATTTTAAAAATTATTAACTTACTGAAAGTAAACAAACAAATACATTCAGACATAATAAAATATAAAATACTCATTTACAATATAATACATTTATAAATGTATCAGTAAGAGTGCACAATCTATTTTATAATCAACTTAACAATACTAAATTAAGGACTAGTTTAATAATTACCAGTGACACTATGGATTTGTCATATATAAAATTATATACCAACATTAACACTTATCATGATAATTTGTGCGGTTGATAGTTAATCTGTTAAATGCCGATTAAAAATTATGCGATTCGCTATCCAATACCCCCGTTTAGCACGTAGGGAAATGTATAGGGTGTATTGAGAGGGGTGGGTGGTAGAAAAGGAATAAATAATCAAATCCTCTGAAATAAGTGAATCCTTCACAAACACTATCAAGGTCTTTTTATTGCTTTCTAAATTCTTCGGAATAATTTTATGGATAGCAGTTCACAGAAAAGATATACTTTCAGAGAGACGTATATATACGTCTGAGTGCAATAAACACAGTGGCTGAGCGAGACGTTTATATACGTTGGGGGCTTAGGAGGTTTAAGTTGTATTGTGTGTTTAACGTCATAGTATTATTGCATTTAATACATCGCTATTGTATGGAGGGGGGGCGATGCAAATTATGATTGAATATTGGGTCGCAAACATTGGAAGTTTGAGAAGCACTGATTTAAACAAATATTATTTACATGAAGTGAATAATTGCATGTTCAGTCGAAGTAACAGTTTAACATTGCATTAAACATTATTTATTCCTTTCTTTTCTTTCTCTTCTAAGTACGATAGTGAAGGAAGATGGTTTCCATCTAATACTGCTGTAGCTGGACATAATGTTATAGAACGTTGCTTCATTTTCGTGTCAAAAATACAAAATTCATTAATATTAGCAAAGAAAACAGTATTCTATTTTGGGGCTTCTGCATGAAGCGTTCTCGTTATGAAGTTCACAAAGAATATAATTTCTTAGAGAGAGAAAGAGAGTCCCTTTTAAAGAAAACACATAGTAAGTGGTTTTAAAATCGCACGATTTAATGTAAATTGTACATCTGAAATTACGCAATCAGCGAATACGATGAGCAAATTTATTTGGTATTGCAAATTTTCAGCTTAAGTTTTATAAGCAACTTATTGTAAAAAATTATTTAAATTTATTTCACATAAGTAAAATTGACGAGAGGCGTGATGAGATGATGACTTCATTATACAGAATTTTAAAAAAAAGAAGAAACAGTTCCCTGTGGCTCCACCATATATGGCGGAGTGCAAAGCAAAATTTCGACATATGGAAATATCGCATGTCTCCTAATTTAAAGACAGTACAGCAGGATGTCATGGCATACAATGCATCCAACTATTGAAAATGAAACTGCACGCTTCTGGATGATAGAAGGTAATAAAAACAGCATACTCTCTCTCTCTCTCTCTGAACACGTTTTATCAACATGAGACGTGTAATTGTAACTGTTGGTAAAACTATCATACCTCATTTCAGTGGCATATACAGATATACCTCTCTTACGGTTAATGTTGTAAGCAATTGTACCACATTTTGTAGATCAAACTATCAAGCGTATAATTTGTTTTTGAAATAACCTCTATTATGCAAAGAAGGTATAGTTTTATTTTTAAAAAAATAATCATCATTTTATAGTTAAAAACATAAAATCCCCAGAGTAAATCAATATCCATCGTATTTTTTTTTAAAGTTTATATTTTAATTTACGAAGCGCAAAATACTTTCCATATAATAAACACTGCCACTACATTCCATATTAGTGTGAAAATTATTACAAATTCCACAAAACATTTTAGAAAATGTATTACGACAGAAAGATACGAAAATGCATAAGAATTCAAGAAGGAAGAAAATGCAGCTCTTATGAATATGCAAATACAGCGGAATAAGAAATAAAGCATATCAAAACCTCAGTTGCTTAAGGCTGAAAGTAATTTTTGCTAAACATTCTCTCTGGGTGAATTTTCCAACTCTCGCATAATGTGGTGAGAGGTTTTCTTTTCTTTACCTGCCAGGTATATTCATTCTTTTGCGAAATATATAGCTCAAAGTCACATCTGGGTATGAATTTAAAGCAACTTATTCAAGAAGCTGGCATTCGAGTATTTCTCAGAAGCATGAACGCTTTCAAAACAGCTGCGTTTATTTGAAGCACTTGCTAAGAACGTAAATTTGCGAGACAGTAGTACGCTGTCAGCATTTATCACTTCTAGTAGCGTGGTTTACTAGCATTAAGCTTTAGTTGCTAAGTTTAACGCCGATGACTTTGCGGGTGCCCATGAGCTCCTGTTAACCATATTCTGAAACAGGCAATCGTGCAGTTAAACTGATATTTTAAGAAAATCGATTTTTACCTGTAAATATTCGGTGATAAATTAATGTTCTTTAAAGATGTAGAAATCGATTTTCTGAGAGTGTAATCGAAGTTTGATGACTTTTCAATTCAGGAAGAAGAAAAGATCGAGATAAGAAAATAGAATAGTAGAGAATTTTTAGTGTGGAGAAAACCGGCGTAAGACTGTAAGGGGCGATGAAAATGGAGAGAGAGAACAATAAGGAATTCTATTCCATTGTTCCCAAAATGATAAATTGCTAAAGCGTTGAATGTAGTCTTTGTACTACTTTTATCTCATTGTTGTTTTTCTTAAATGCATCTTACAATACAATTGGATTATCTCTCATAAAAAATAATCAATTCTTTCGACTAAAATGCAAATGCATTTAGTAGTATGAATATGTTCATATTATTTGTATGGATTCACACATTCATCATCACACATATGCATTTCAGTCATCAATGAAATATGGGCTCAAAAATTTAATGAGCAGCAAATGTTTTTGTTTATATTTAATTATTGATACATATATCAAAAAGATATTTGATATTGAATCTATTCAATTCTATTAATATCATTTAAATGTATTCAGAATAAAAATTTAAAGCGAATAGCATTTAAATAAGTTCTGAAATAGCAATTTCAATAAAATTAACAACAAAATTTTTTTAAATCTTCCACTATTATTTAATCATTTAGAGCAAGTTTGTGTCAAAGAGCTGAATACTTTTTGCATGCATTCATTTTTCTTAAAATATGTTTTTTTTCTTTTGTGTGTAAAATGCTTCTTGCAATTTAATTGTTGATTAAAAACCAATTTACATTAAAATTTTATTTTTAGTGTTCGTTGATAAAATTTACACATGATTATAAATTATTTTAATAATGGTTGCAAAGTTCTCATAATTTAAGTGTTTATTTGAAAATATTTTCCAAGGGAATTCCCCAATAAATCCACATTTTTTCATTTCTTTGTAAATTATCCAAATCCCACGTGTCAAACTGAGTATTCTGTATTTAACATAACAAGAAAATAATTTTTTTTTTCAAAAAAGTTAAATTTCTTTTTAAACAAAACGTAATTGGCAGTATGATTTTTATGAAAAGAAAAAAAATTGTGAAGAAATTCAATAACTTAAAAAGCTATGATCATTTTGCAAAACATTTTTGTGCATGACATTCATAGAAATTTTCATAAGTTGTTAATTTTGAATTTCATCAAGTCGGAGTCAATACTTGAGACCCCGTGTCCCATCAATAAAATACCAAAAACATCATCAAAATTAAAAATGAGTAATCATAAAACTGTAAAATATTGTTTATAAACAAACACTTTCACACACAGAGAGAAAGGAGTATTGTTGATTTTGAGCCGAGTTAATTTTGTCGGTAATCGACGTAATTAGTATTCAGTTGGTTTGGAATTATATGCTTATTTCCACGATAGACTGTTAATCAATGAGGTATAATGACCTTAAATTCAACTTATCTGCTAGTTACTCTTTTAGCGAAAAATAGATCCTTAGAATGCTTAGAACCATCTTAAGTGCTGATTTCTTGAGTACAGATCATAATTAAACAGGAGACTTACTATGTAGCTCTAGTACAACGTTAACTGAAAACAAAGACTGGTATTACGTGATTTATGGGTCTATTTTAAATACTTCAGAACAAATTATAGAGCATCCGTTGTTTCGTCAGCTCTAATATTGTCAAAAATGTGGGAAAGTAAAATAGTTACGTTCCATAATTCACTCAAGAGTCTTCAGTTTTCATAAAAAGGACTATAAAATCCCATAATGTGTATTTGAGAAGCTACAAAAAATAAAACTTTTGAAGAAAAATAAGGACATACTGATATTATTAAAGCCCATTCAAGCTAAAAAAGACAATACACATAAATAAGATCCTTAAGGTATCTGACTAGGTTCAGAACCTTGATTTTAAAAAAGCGTATAAATGGATAATTTTCGTGATATTTAGTGTCACTTAGAGTAGAACATATGTATAAAATTGTTTTAAGGACATTTTGACAAAAACATTTATTTAAATACAATATTTTGGCTAAAAATTAACTTAGAATAACCTTTTTTTTTCAAAATGTTCTCTTTTTATAAAAAATGCTTCTAAAATAATAATATTTTGCTTATATCAAGTAAAAAAATCTCATTATTTTCAGAGTTACAACCCAATGAAATAATTATTGGCGTTTTTTTTTTTAAATTGCTACCCTCTGTTGTCGTAAAACATGGATAAACCCACTTCTAAGGTATATATTTCAAAAATTCTTGTTGAGCCTCTGTACAGAGGTCTGAGCTATATACAGAAAAAACATTATTATAATAGAAGCATTTTTCAGAAAAGGAGAATATTTTAAAAACGGGTCATTCTATGTTCATTTTTTGTCGAAATAATGTACTTAAATAATTTTATTGTAATATTATTCTTAAAAGAATTTTATATACATTTTCTAATCTAAGATACACTAAATATCATAAATATTATCCATTTATACGCTCTTGCAAAATCACGTTTCCGAATGTAGTCGGATACCTTAAGGTATCGACTACGTTCAGAATCGTGATTTTGCAAAAGTGTATAAACGAATATTTGTTTTTAATATTTAATGTCACTTAGATTAGAATATGCTTAGAAAATTGCTTTAAAAATATTATTATAATAAAAGAATTATTTAAATGCAATATGTTTATAAAAAATGAACTTAGAATTACCTGTTTTCAAAATATTCTCCTTTTATGAAAAAATGCTTCAATTGTTATAATATTTTACATTTATGCAGCTCAGACTTTTCCAGATAACCTGAACTACGACTTTTTAAAAAATTTGCATTATCTTTAGAGTTACTATCAACTGAAATAGTTATCAGTGTTTCTGTTAAAATTTATCCACTCTGACGTATTAAAATATGGATAAAGACACTACTAAATTATACATATCAAAAATTCTAGTTCAGGATCTGTACATTGGATTGAGCTATATATATGCAAAATATCATTAGTACAGAAGCATTTTCCATAGAAGAAGAATATTTTGGAAATAAATAATTGTATGTTCATTTTTTGCTAAAATATACGCTTTTGCAAAATCACGATTCCGAACGTAGTCTGATACCTTAAAAGGAAATTATTTTTATCGTGTCAGGCAACAAGAAATATTCAAATTCAGTCGAAAGACGAGGCCCATTTTTATCTGAATGTATCTATTAATCCCTTATATGTTCATTTTTAAGCCAAAATGCTTTTAAAAAAAGGTACATTTTTTTAATTGTTGTTAACTTAACACCATACTAATTCCCTCCTTCACCAGAAAAAAAATGCCGGATGAAAAATATTTCATTACCATAGTCAAACTGCATGTCCTTTTCAAAATAGCGCAGCACTAAGTAATTCATCATAAGAATTAAAAATAAGCGCAAATCAAAGAAGGAAAGAAAATATCAGAGAGTGCCCTTACAGCATAAGGGCAAACCAGTTGCTGCCAAATTTCGGTAGCCCTTACGTTGTACGGGCAAACCGCTTAAAGGGTTGACACACAACATTGCTGAATGTGGGCTTCTTAACAGCCCCATGCAGATCAAAAAATTCCTATGCATTCACTTAAAGTCTGCTTTTCGTGTGGCTTCATGGACGAATTCATCATTTGGTCATCCTTTTTTAGACCATCATTCCTACCGGACTAGTAGCGTTAGGTTTTATGCCGTTAATGCACAAAGATATCACGACATGCTGGCAAGTGTCATTCCCCAACTTCAGCAAATAACATGTTTCAGTCAGATAATATTTATGCATATTGGTACACCACATGTTGGTGTTAAAAACAACAGCTGCTGTGGGTCATCGCATCACTGAAGAAAGAACCACCAGTCGCGGTTTTATTATTGCATAGTCACCTCGACTCAACTCCATGGGACTTTTGGCTCTCGAGTTCTTTGAAATTAAAAGTTTTTGTTGGAGGAGTAACAAACTAAACGCTGAATATTAGTTGCGTCATGTTACATACACCCGTAGAGAATGTTATGCAAAAAATGTATCGGGTAATCTCTGAAAACGGTGGATACATTTAATGTGATCTGATTCCTCTTGGGAAAATAAATGTAGAGATTAAAATTTAACATTTCACAGTAATTTTGTTTTTGCTATTAGTTCTCTCTTGTTGTATTACCCTTTCTTTGCCATAAATACTCCTATCAGCGATTTGTGAACTAATATTTTTTTTCAATAGAATGCTACTTCCCATGCCATTATTCGTCACCATACCAAGTTTGGTGTAATTTCGTCAGTTAATAGATAGAGCGAAAGTTAAGATCTGTGTGAATAGTTTTAGTTTTAAAAAAAATCATCATCTATTCCAGTCCATACTGTTTCCATATGTTGCTAAGTCCATCTAGGGTAGCAGAAGGGATGCATGCTGGATCAGTTCCTTGTCAATATTCTTCAAACACATATATTCGATAGGCAGCAGATCAGGGAATTGGATAGGCCAAGAAAGCAATGCAACCTGGTAGGAAATAAAGAATTACTGAACGTGTTATGTGCTACGTGCAGAATTGTATTATCTTGTTAAAACATGGCTGAGGACAAGCATTGAAATTAAGGGGTGATAAAATGCTCCAAAACTTCAGCGACTTAACTGAGGCAGTTCAGTGTACCGGAAATGCATATTAGTACATGGGAACACAATTGATTGACTGCCTAGCTATATATAACACCAAATAAAGAATCAGTACGGCACTGTATCAACTAAGAAAACTAAAAATCGTTCTCAACTGGCTTCTGTATTCTGCGAGAAGCATACTGAAAATTCCCACGCCAAAAAACAACGTTTTTGGCTTACAAACTGCTTTCTAGAAAAAAGAGAAACCTTCATACAGTCCTGGTTTTCTTGGATATTAAGAGTGCTTTTGATAATGCTTGGTGGCCTGGTATTCTAAGTCTATTAAAAAGATCAAGCATCCCTGGAAACTTATTTGCCGTCATTTCCAGCTTCTTGAAGGATAGATCTGTGACTTTATCTTTAGGTCATTCCTCAAAAGAGAAATTTTTGAACAAGGGATGTCCTCAGGGATCCGTTTCTGGACCTTTCCTCTGGAACGTGATTATAAATGATTTTTTGGAAAAAATCTTGGCTTTTTCTTCCTGTGAAACGATTGCTTTTGCTGATGACTTACTTCTTTGTTTCCAGGTAAAGTCTTTTTCATGACATTTGTAGACAAGCGCAGCTTACTCTTGACTTTGCTTCAACCTGGACAAAGAATTTTAAATTAGAGTTTAATGCTGTCAAGTCAAAAGTTATGTTCTTGGAGAAGAGAGAAAAGAACGCTCTCACTGGCAACCTCACCCTTAATGGGTTTTCTCTTGACTGTGTGAAAGAACTAAAATATCTTGGTGTTGTCCTTGACAGTAAATTCTGTTGGAAACAACATGTTTTGCATCTTTCAAATAAATGTGAAAAATTCTGCTAGGGCTTAATAAAGTTGCCAGAAATAGCTTTGGGATCAAGTCTAATGTATCATCCCTCATTTATAAACAAGGCATTGTTCCATTTATTTGTTACGGCTCACAAATCTGGGGATCCGCCTTGAAGAAGAAAAAAATATATTGTCGTCTTTTACGAAAAATTCAACGAAGAATTCTTCTCCGAGTTATTTCTGGGTATCGAACGATATCCTACGAAGCTGTGTTTGCTATTTCGGGCTTTCCACCTATTGACATCTATATTATCAGAAATAATGAATTCAAGATTGCAACGAAGAACTGTACCAATAAGTGTGTCTAGATGGTTCCTTGAGAGTTTCTGAGCTCCCCTCATCCTTCTGAACGATTTCCCTTAACTTGGTTAATTACCGTAAAAATATTGAAAACAACTTTCCAGTTGTCTGCTTTACAGATGGCAGCAAAATCAACTCTAAGGTTGGCCTTGCATTTGTTATCTTCCAAGATTTTATTGAAATTGGAACTCGCCAATTCAGAATAAGAGATGAGTGTAGTGTGTTTCAAGCTGAATTACTTTGCATAGCTCAAGCAGTCTCTTGGATCTGCAATAACGAAATCCTCTCATCGAATTTCCTAATTTGCAGCGATTCCCTATCATCTTTGTGTGCCTTAAATAACATTTATTCCCAAAATAAGCTAATAGTTAAAACGCATATTAATCTCGATTTTCTTCGAAGCAGAGGAGTACAAGTTTTCTTTTCTTTTGTTCGAGGTCATACGGGAATCTATGGTAATGAACGTGCTGACTGGCTTGCAAAAGAAGCGACAAAATTAAGAGATCTGGTTCCTATGAGCATTCCAAAATCATATCATAAGAAAGTTTTTAAAGAAAAGATTATCTCCGAGTGGAATAACTTGTATCAAATTTCAATTAATGCGCATCTCACCAAGGAATTCTTTCCTTCTATTATGAGCCGTTTAAAGGCTAAGCACTTTCACCCGAATTTTAAACTTACCCAGTTTCTAACTGAGCATGGAAACTTTAAAGCATATTTAAAGCGCTTCAATTTGTCGCTTACTGATCAGTGTTCTTGCTCCAGTGACTCAATCCAAAATGCCAAGCATCTGATTCTTGCTTGTACTAATTTCTCTTCGGAAAGATGTACACTCATGAAGTGCCTACAAAAGAACAATATAGAGTGGCCTCCTCCTTTATCGGCTTTTGTTGATGGAAATTCATCTTTTACATTTTTTTGTACATTCATTAATAGCATTTTTCCCTGTATTAATTAGATTCTAAATTTTGTGTGTTTGTTAACATTTTCTGTACGTGAATATACATGTGTATATGTGTGTATTTATATTTGTATGTGTTTGTATGTATGCTTTATGTTTTTGTTTTTTGAACATTTTTTTATTTTTCTTATCTTCCTCATTGTATAATTTTATTATTGGTTTCTCCGTCTGTATGTGAGCATTCTTGTATTTAATTCTGTATTTGTTGTTTCTGTATTTCCCCTTTTGGTTCCCATTTGTGCCTATATACTTCTACATGTAATCTCCATTGTCTTGTGTATTGACTTACGTTTGTAAGCCTTGTGTTATACTTGTCGGCACACAAGGAGTCTATCTAGAGTCCAAAAAAAAAACTGCTTTCTATTCTCCTTTAATATAATAATTCTAGGTGGCATTAGAAGAGAATTTCATGCCTATATATAGGTTGCTTACAACATTATAAACATATATAATGAGAGTAGATAATGAATCATATTTTCACTTCGCTCTTGGGGATGGGGGACCATTAAAACTAATTTCTTAAATTGTTAGTTTAGTTAACTGAAATTGGAATCAATATAGTGTAATGATTATATATATATATATTTCACAATTTAAATATATATATATATTTAAAAAATATATTACAAACTGACTTTTTTAAAAAATTAGATTCCTTAAGGTACTTTTAAAAATGTTCCTTGCGCATTAGTACATATTTTTGTTTTATATATACAGGTGAACCTGCTTTTGTGCGGTAGATAAGAGACCGCATAAAAATAAACACACAAAAAATATTCAAAAATTTCATAAATTCTTACATATAACAAACTAATTCGTGGAAATATTACAGAATTTTTTTTTATGTGGTGGATATGACCTCATAAAAAAGGCCGCATTTATAAAATATGCCAATTATTTACGAAATTTATATATATATATATATATATATATATATATATATATATATATATATATATATATATATATTATATATATATATATATATTTAATGATTTATTTTGTTATGGAAGTACTCTTTACATATATATATATATATATATATATATATATTTATATGATTATATATATATATATTTAATGATTTATTTTGTTATGGAAGTACTCTTACATATATATATATATATATATATATGTAAGAGTACTTCCGTAACAAAATAAATCATTAAATATTACGCAGGGAAATGTTTTTAAAAACATAGTTTCTCATTGTATACACGGATAAGTTTTCAAAATGCTCATACGCAATTCATTGCTACTCATCGTAATCCAGAGCTATGTGATGAATAAGTTCAAAATCGATTTCGTTACTTTTTTTTTTGAAGGTACAATTTCAATCGATTTATTTCTTGGCAACATACAGTAAGAGATAAATTTTTGTGACGAAGGTCGGGTGGTCAATTGCTTGTAAATGTCACGATAACCATGTACATGATTGGAGTCATTTTGGAAATGTTATACTCATTTCTAAATTGGTATCTGTTTTGGGAAAATGCTTTTCCAATTTGTTGGAAAACTGGATCCCTGTGTGTGTGTGTGCATATTTTTATCCACTCTCAAAGAATACGGTTCTTCTTGTCCGTCTTCATAATCTATCAAGTTATTGAAAAAATTATTGTCATTGAAAGTCTCGTCTTCAATCAAGTGCTGGCTGCTGGAGCGTTGAGAGAAAGCAACTGAATGCACATTGTCGGGAGACTGTTTACAACAAATGAACAGAGCATCTAACACAAAATACGTATTTACCCAATTTATAAAATATTAAAATCAAAATCTGACTTTCAGGGGGTTCCTAACATTCTCCATTACGCCATTGGTAAATAGAAAGAAAACATTACAGTGGCGCCATAGCCATTGAAATTTATACACCGCGTAAAAAAAGGATCGCACATAAAAAATCGCACAAAAATAAAATCGCATAAAAAATACCGCACAAAAACAGGTTCTACTGTATATGAACTACAACAAAATATACCTGTGCATGGATTTTAAATTCAGAATAAAATTTGTTAAAAAAAAGGTAAATTTTCTATACTATACAAAATATTTCACCAATGATCACACATTAAAGGCATTCAAAATAACACAAAAATGATCTGTTAAATTTTTTAGAAAACTAATGCACAAATTTGTGAATTATGTCATCTTTCATAAGTTATGAAAATTTCAAAGAGATATGACATGATATGAAACGGAAGGAGCATTTTACGTAACAATGAAAAGGGAAAATTTACGAACTAAGAAAAATACTTTCTACATTTGTTTAAAATGAAAACAATAACTCAATAATTATTAATCAAAATGACGAAACTCATCGACATAAATATTATATGATAAAGGAATAATATTAGTATAAAAAATCAAAATCGCAATTTTGACTAAATTATGATATTTTGAAGGTCCACCATCTCCTTAACAAATTATATTTTTGTGAATAAGAAATGTCTTCTACATTTATTTAAAAGTGAAAAATAATTTTTATCGAAATAATAGCTTTTAAAACATAATAACAATAATTTAAAATTTTAATTCTTATTTACTCCTAAGCCATTCATCTAAAATTTCCTATTGTTCGTTTATAGAAATAAAAGTATTTCTTGTTGCTTAAATCCAGACACATTAACACAATATATGAGAATAGAATTTTATAATAATATATAATTTAAACTTTTTCATTCATTGCATGATGAAAACCCTTGGCGTTCTTTAATGCATTTATTTCTTTACTTCATGGAACACATTTTCTGAAAAGAATAACTGGGTACCAAAAGGAAACACATTTTAACTAAACTATGCGCAGCTTACTTTGCTTATATTAGAGTCGAGTTTATTTCCATTTCGCTTGGCAAATTAAATTCGGCTCACCGTTTTCATAATTTATGATACAGCTCGCTACTGAAAAAAGCTCGCTCGTTTTCAAGAAAGAAAAGGCTATTTTTGCTCCCCTCTAAAAAAAGTACAATTCTCTATTTTATTTCTGAAGGTATACTAAGAGTTTAACATATAAAAAGGAAAATTGAATTGGACTCGAAAAATCATTATGGAGGAATTTCTGACCAACGAAAAACTTGTATCGTAATGAATTATTGATTTGAGTAGTAATTTGTAGAACATAAATTTGTATTCTATTATTCTTATTGTGTGTTTATAGATATTTGTATACAACTTTTAAATGAGTTTATACTGTTTAATGAATTGTATCGCTTAAAATTTTGGAGCAATCTACAGATATACGGTAAACACTTGTGTAATTGTATTTGAAAAACAGAAGTTCTTTTAACTTGCGCTTTCTACTGTTTTTTTTTTTGTCTTGCACAAAAGAAAGTCATCAATTATAACTGCGATAGTTATTTTATGTTATCTAACATATTATCGAAGCCAAGTTAAAACCATTCGAGTATAAAAACAACTATTCACTTATACGAGGGCTGTCTAAAAAGTATCTAACCTTAAATTTTCTTGCTTACAGTAATGATGCTAGAGTAGACCACTTTGCATGTAGAGAGAGACACCTTAATGCAAACGTATGCATTTTCTCCACTTTCAAGCGTGCTAGTCGCTATTTATTGGCCACCGAATAAGGTACCGTTAATAATGCTCACCATATTTATTATTATTATTATTTATCTCAGGATGAGCTGAGCAAAAGTAATACTACATGAATTTTCGTGAAACACTCGTTGATTCTCAAAGCAAACTGGTTCGTAATACTCTGAAGGTGTTTGGAGACAATATTATGTAGGGTTACACAAAGAAAGTAGTGGCTCACAAGAAAGGCGAAATAGGAAAGTGTGTGTGTGTGTGTGTGTAATGGCAAAGAAAGTAGTAATTTAAACTTGGCCGCATATCAGTGAAGAGTGACAAGACTTGTGGAAGGCCACAATGCGATCCAAATGCAGTTGTTATTAAGAGATCTAACAGTCTGGTAAAAGTATATAAATAGTCGTGTTACAATATGAATATTCACAAAATTGTTGCGAGATTTGTGCCAAAACCGTTGTTTGCGAAACAAAAACAGTTCAGCCTTTATAGCAAAACATGAAATTCCAGTCCTTCCTCTATTACCCTACCCTCAAGACGTAGACCTTCGGAAATTGAAGACACCGTTGAAAGGATCTCGTTTTGATAGTGAGTAGATGAAGGCAGAACGAAATGGCGGAAATGAAACTTTTCAGAAAACTTCCAGAAGTGTTTTCACCAACGGAAGTATCAGTGAGCTGAATATGTGAAAGCACTAGAGGACTACTTTGAAGGGTTTTATAATCCAAATCACGCTACGTAATATATTTCTTCTGGCTAATGTTCGGAAACTTCTTAGACAGCCCTCGTACACTTCACACTGACATTCATTGTATCTACAAAACGTGCAGTACACTTCTAATAGAGCTATTGCAAGTGCAATGAACAAGTTTGTATGGATAATAAAAGCCTTTTTATGTCTAAGGCATGAAGATTTGCATTCTTCAGAAAATAATACCTCATTCAACATTTTAGTATAATGCTTTAACTAGTACGTAAGTGAAACTTATATTGGTAATTAATGTATTTAATTTTCATGGACATTTGGCTGAATTGTACCATTTTATTTTTCATGAGATCTAATGTATAGCTATCCTTCGCCTTTAGGCACACTAAATAGTCTTTAATTTGATTCACCAGCAGAGTCAATAATTATATAAAATATTTTCTTAAGAAACCTGGATTATGTATTGCTTTTTTTTCTTATAAATTACTGTAAATCGATTTTATTTTTAATATTATTTCAAACGAATCAGTTAAGTCACCCCCCGGTCAGTTATTATTGTTGAAAGCATTGGCTTTTATAAAGAATTTGAGAAGGTATTCGTAATGAAAGAAATGTGTGAATAGAATTAAAATAAAATGTAAGAAAGTTCTAAATTACATATATTTCGAAACTCAATGGTTAATTTATTCATAACTACAGCAATTACTATTTTAAGTAAAAAACGAAATATTAAGTTCAGTTATTAATTTCATAACAGTTATTTTTTTAAAAAAACTAGTAACTTAAATTATACTCAAATCATTATAAAAATAATAAGTCTCTTTTAATAATTTTTTCCTCAAAGCTGTTATGAAACATTCTTTGAATAATAATTACTACTCCGACTTATTTCTAACATATTCTGTTAGAAAAACTGCGCTCAACTTTTTGCAATACAAAACTGTTAATCATAATCTAAGAAAATCAAAGCAGCCTTTTAGCAAAAAAAAAAAAAAAGCAATATATCCCTTCATTTCCATAAACAACGAGTGTTGTTGCAAATTACTTTAAAAAACTGGCCTTGCCTTTGATAATTAATTATGAAAAATTCCTCGATTTGCGAGATTTCTTAAAGGGCTTTTTTTTAAAAAAAAATATTTCCGCTGAAGAACTCGTATAGATAAACTAGTGAAACTTCCACCACCGTAGCGTAGGATTTTCGTGTGATTTCCTCGAAGAACCGGATGTAAAAGTGGGAAGAAAATCGATTTGAATAAAGGAAAGACAAGAGCGAAAGTGCGCCGGAAAGACTGCTCTTTCCTGTTCTCAGATGACTATGGTGGGATTTCTAGAAACCTCTAAACACAACAATAATTTGAATTCAAAGTTTTTTAAAAAATTATTTCTTTTATTTACCGTAAGAAGTTTAAGTAACCGCAGTGTTGCTGGAATAATTAATTTTAATTGTCTTTCTTTTCGAAGATGTTTTTTTCTTTTTAAGATATCCGAACACGCTAAGCAAATTCGGTCAAAACACATATTTTTTGCTTTTTGTTTTATTGAATAGAGCTATCTTTTTGATTTACAAATCATGATCTTTTTTTGTTTCTACGCTTCTTAGAAGCCAAGTTACGATTAATTTTATAAAAATTAGAAAAACTGAAAGTGGGTCTTTAATCTACCAGAAGTGAGGGCAGTTAAATTCATTGCGAGTCTGATAACTCAAAATGTTATAAATGTATTTCTACAAAAACTTTTTAAACCTGATATTTATTTAATTTTTTAGACAATATACTTAAATATTTCTTATTGTATGAATATTTTTGAGCTATGGCCAGCTATCTAAATAATGTTCTCATAAAGAATGTCACATTTCTATTAATATTTACTCAATTTGCTCTAAAATTTTGAAGTTTTAATAAAAAATTTAAATTTTAGTACATTCTCTACACAAAAGCCTCTAATTTGTTTTAGAAGTACTTTTACTCATATAAGTTAATTACTTTTTCCTCTAATTGCTTTGAAGTTTTTCAAAAACATTGCTAAAATTTCACTTATAATTGTGTGATTTTTAAATATTTTTTCTTACATACATATATATATATATATATATATATATATATATATATATATATACAGTGTGTGTGAGTTTTTGTGTGGTAAAATATTAGTATTTACCAGTATTAATGTGCATATATATATATAGGACGTATAGGATATACATATATATATATATATATATATATATATATATATAAATATATATATATAACGTGTTCGGATACTTTAAAATGTTATCATATTTCATTGATTTAAATAAAAACAAGCACAATTTTTTAAAATTTATTTTTCCATATACCATAAAATCCGGCATATATACACTGCTGGACAATTGCTAAGGACGGATAACACTATCATTCATAGCAACCACAAAATGAAAGGAAGCAAAATGTGGAAAATTAGAATAAGTGCGGGATATTAGTAAGAAGAAGTATGAGTATGCAATTTTTTTTCCACGTCTGTTCATCACGTGATAGCGTTCATAAGAGCTTTAAAGGTTTTGACGCGTGTGGACAGTTGTTGTTTCAAGTCAAAGTTTTACAGGAAAGATTTAATAGACGAACTTAAAATTTTTGGCATGTCTTCCCGTCATCACATAGATGATTTTATGCGTGGCCGAATTATTGGAAAGTTCGAAGAGAAGGGCGAAAAATAACAGATGTTGCCAGAGAGTTCGACATCGCTCACAACGTTGTTTCACGGCTGTGGAAGTCATTTAAAACTACTGGAATGTGTAGTAGACGGCACGGGGGAGGTCGTGTTAGAAGTACGACGCCTGCAGAAGACAGATATATCGTCCTATATCAGCAAAAAGGAACAGGCGCACCACAGCTCAGCAGATGGCAAATCAGTTTCTTGCTGCCTCAGGAAAGCAGATCTCCCGAAAAACTGTTGCCAGACGTTTGAGGGGAGGAGGACTATACGCACGCAGACCTGTTGTGTGTGTCCCATTGACCAGACAGCACCGTACTGTCCGTTTGCAATGGTGTCGTGAGCATCACAATTGGACTGAACAAGACTGGGCATGCGTACTATTCTCAGATGAGAGTAGGTTCAGTCTGTCATCGGATTGTAGACGCCAACTGATCTGGCGCGAGAGTGGTACTGCTTATCGTCTAGAAAATATCCAGGAAAAAGACCGATATCCGACATGCAGTATCATGGTGTGGGCCGGCATCATGATCAATGGCCGCATGCGCCTACATGTGGTTGCGAATGGGACTATGGCGGGCCAAAGATACATTGATGAAGTTCTACTTCCTGATGTTCGTCTTTTCCGTGGTGCTGACGGTGATAAATTTGTTTTTATGGACGACAACGCAACATGTCATCGAGCACTCGCTGTTCAGGGATTGTCTAGACAGCGAGAGTATTCAACGTCTCGTATGGCCAGCGCATTCTCCAGATCTAAACCTCATTGAAAATGTGGGGATGCTTTGGGGAGGCAAGTTGCTGGTCGAAACTATCCTCCGACAAACAAGAACACCCTCATCCGTGCACTCACAAAGGAATGGGATAAATTGCCTCAACAGCTGCTGGATAATGTTGTGCAAAGTATGGTACGACGTGTGGAATGTTGCATCACACTCCACGGTGGACATATCCCGTACTGATACCTTTCTTTAAGGTGGCTGCTGACTTTTAGATGCATTGTTCCATTCCTCCGTACGAAGATCAAATGAACATTTTTTTTTTCTTTCAGATGTTTCACAGCTTTTGTACTTTCCAGAACAATAAATATTCTTTATTCTAATGTCTGAACAGTGTGGCAACTATATTTTATCCTACTAGGCCTCATGTCTCGCTTAATGTTATGCTACATAGCAATTTGTGATGTGTCCTTAGCAATTGTCCAGCAGTGTATAATGCGCTCCTGTACTTTCAAATTGCATTTTTTAATTTCTAGGTACATTCACCGTGTAATGCGCACCCCCTTTTTTACGAAGAAACCTGAAATGTACGAGTACATTTCTCTTATGTTTTTAAGTAATTTATTCGAGGTATTATATGAATCCATGTTTTAAAAAAATAGTATACTTCTAGAAATATAACCCTTTAAGTTCATAACGATTGTCATTTCTTTAAAACAAACAGTATTTCGATCTATATATATGTATAAATTATTTTAAAATTCATCTATTTTTTTTAATTTTTAAAGCTATCATTTTTTTTACCCGGCGTATAACGCGCACTCATCAATTTCTATCTGATTTTTTTTCTTAAAAGTGTGCGTCGTACGTCGTATTTTACTTTATATATGGATAAATTTAAGGTATAGTTTATTATTCCCACAAGTTTATTTGAAGTTTGTAAAACCATATGAGATTGTGAAATTATTTCACTTTAAAATTTTTTTTAGTAATTTGCCCATAATTAAGAAAAAAAGTTAGCTGTATTATTAATAATTATCGTAAGAATTGCTTTGAATTAAACTTTTGATTCTGGTTAGTTATAATTATTCTTTACACTCATGTCCATAAATTAAGGATAATTCAGAATCACACAGAAATTGAACTCTAAAATAAAAATTTCACCTGTAGAATTATCACACACATCTTGAAGAAGAATATGCAAATTACAGGAAACCACCAGAAGTCGCGGATAGTTCGTCAAAATGATGAGAGTGTAAGAGAGCGGTATATAAGGAATGGTGGCAAAGAAGTAAAATTGTTCACAAGCGCTTTAAAAGACTTTCAGAGCAATAACCGCATAGTTATGGCACAAAGGAAGCATTTCAGGATTTTTTACGTGCTAGAATTATTGGACGACTGGAATGTGGACGTACCCAGCTGGAAGTATCTGAGGAACTTGGAATCGCCCAGAGTGTCATCTCCAGACTTTGGCAAAGATTCGAAGATGATGGTAATGTGAGTAGATGTTACATCACAGGTCGCCCCCGAGTTACAACGCCGAATGAGGACCGATATATATATATATATATTTGGCAGTTACTGCCAAAAGAAACAGACGGAGCACAGCATCAGACCTTTCTCGTCAGCTCTCTTCAGCTACCGGTACGACAGTTTCAAGGCAGACCGTGTACAGACGCTTAGGGCACATTGGACTATATGCTCGTAGGCCTGTCAGATGTGTTCCACTTACCGCAACACACTGTCGCCTGCGATTAACCTGGAGTAGAGAGCATGCATTGTGGACACCACAACAGTGGTCTTGTGTGATGTTTTCCGATGAGTCCAGGTTTAGTTTGCAGTCTGATTCTCGCCGGACTTTAATATGGAGAGCGCCAGGTACCCGTTACCACCAAGAGACCACCATTGAACGACACCCTTAAGGTAGTGCAGGATGGCTCGCGCGCGTTTGGGGAGGAATTATTCTTGGTTCCAGAACTGACCTGCATGTTCAGAGTGTAACGATGACAGACCACATCTATCGGGATGTCATTCTGGAACAACATGTACGTTTGTTTCGGGGTGCCATGGGTGCTGAATTTCTGTTTATGGATGACAACGCCCGTCCTTACCGTGCAAACATTGTAGACGAATGCCTTCAATCAGAGAATATAACCCGTATGGATTAGCCAGCATACTCACCCGACTTGAATCCAATAGAGCATGTGTGGGATATGCTTGGTCGACGGATTGCAGCCCGTCAACCCCCCTCCCACCTGTCTACCGGAACTTTGGAAGACATTGCTTGATGAGTGGTGTAATATTCCCCAAGGTCAGATTGATAATTTGATACTCAGCATGCTTAGGCGTTGTAAGGCCTGTATTGCATCGCCCTGGAGACATACTCCGTATTAACCATCATACTAACCATGTTATACTGTTTTTTTGTAAATAGGTTCTTTTTTGAAATTTGCTCCAGGGATTAAAAATCGCAATTTTTATTAATTATGTCAATCATATAGCATCTTTTTTGCTTTTTACCTTTTATTTAATAAATAGACTTTACAAATAAGTCAAATTTGTTTTGCTTCTGTCTCTTTCTTTGTCTGAACTTCATTATCCTTAATTTATGGACATGAGTGTAATAAAGGTGAGGTGTACCAGGTCCTCAAAATGACGCTATGTGTATGCACGTGAAATGAATCTCGTTTGAAAGTTCTAAATATATAGCATTTACATATACAATTAATGTCGTCACGATGGTTTGAGGTAGTGTGCCCACCTCGTTCGCACAAGGTTGCGGGTTCGATCTCGGCTGAAGTCGATATATTTTCTCGATGCGAAAATCGTAGACATGCATGTCATTTGATTATGTGGCATGTGAAAGTTCCCTTGGTTATCAATTTGGCTGAGGTACTTCCAGCAAAACTAAATCACGGTAATATTTCGTATTCAACGAGAGCTTGAATTGAATAAATTCCAGAGTCTAAAATTTGTTAGCGAGAGCGCAATTTCTAGATGGTACCACCAATGAAATTGATCCCACATTAGGGGATTTGTCGTGTTTGCAAAGGCTTAGCTGTCAAAATGCAGCCCCATTAGGAAAAAAAGTACATGTAGAAAGTACATATATGAAACTCAGATTTTTATTTTTATTTTTATATACTGTGATTATTATTTTACTCTTAACACCTTTTTTCTATTTTTCATATTGAAAATTTTTAATTCAATTTTCTAATTAATGGGCACTAAAGACAAAAGAGAAAAAAAGCAGAAGGTTATTCTCTTAGAGATCATATTCCTTAAAACGAAAGAACTTCAAAGAATAAAAATTCTTATTTCCTTTTATTGGTATTTCCCTCGTTAATTTCTATACACTAACTCAAAATTTAAATATTCAATTACAAGAATTAGTAAATCTAATCCCAATATTTATTATTTTTATTTTTCATGTCAAAACTAAATTAATTTAATCAATTTGAGTAAAAAGAAGTAAAAATGTATTTCTAAGATAGTTATTTGATTTTATGTGTGTGTGTGATCATTGAAGACTAAACAAAAATTATCTAGGTAATGTATGATGAAAATTATATTACTTACAATATCAGTAAGTATTTTTTCATACATTTATGAAAACAATTAACGAACCCCTATTTAACGAATTTCGCGATTTAACAATTTTTTTTCTTTCCCCAATTAAAATAAAGACAAAAACCCTTACTTAACGAATAATAAACCTCAAATTAACGAATTATTTAAAGAGCTGAAAATTTTTATTAAATTTTGTTAAAAAAAATTGGATTAATTTTTTCAAGTGACATGTCCCTTATTGTTCGGAACAGACAAGGGCTTTTCTTGTAAGCAGCAAATTTTGACGGGAAAGAACGCAGCTCATTATTTGTCTTTGCAGTTGCAGATGAGTCATGAGCCTGAGTTTTGAATAGGACGGGAAACTCTTTTCTTATCTCATGAATAGCAATTCTGATGCAGAAATTAATAATGAGACTCCTATTAAAACTGTTACATTTTCTAACGCTTTACATTGTTTGGAAACTAGGAAAACATACCTTACGTAGCGCGATATGAACGACGCAGCATTTTCTTATCTGCATAAAGTCAAAAAAGAACTCTTTCGAGTTAGGAATCAAGTGAGTGAGTGAATATTAACGTCGCACAGTTCGAGTTAGGAATCAATAAGATCGCCAAACATCTATTAGTATTTTAGAATTAACCCTTGCATAATAATTCGCTAATAGTATTTTTAGCTAATGAATAAGAAGTGTGTAATTTCTAACAATGGATATTTTTTGTGTAGATGCGTATTATAGAATTTCTAAAAAGTAAGTGCAAAAAATTTGTATTTTGCTTAGGCCCCGATATAACGAATAACACCGAATTAACAAACAAAAGGCTCATTCCTCATGAATTCGTTAAATGGAGGTCCGACTGTATTTTTATTAATTTAAATCTGCAGTTGACTAGGCCATGGTAGCCAAGTGGTCAAGATCACAGACCGTGGCCAGCATTATGGAATTGCGGGCGGATGCACGTTAAATATGTAATGCAGTGCTTCTCAAAATTTCAATATTCGCGCCCTATATTTAATCATAATTATCATCGCACCCCCACCCTCCCCTCATACAATAAAAATGTATTGAATCCAATAATACTGTACTTTGACGCTAAAACTACGATAAGACATTAACTTCTTAAGGACCACTGGCGTATACGTCTCTCTTAGCCAAGGCGTTAATTTCCCCTGACGTATATGTACGTCTTTCTGAAGTACGATCTTTTCTCTGCACGGCTATGTATAAAATTATTCCGTAGGCTTTGGAATGCAAAAAAGTACCTAGACAATGTTTGCGAAGGATTTACTTATTTCAGATTATGTGCTTCTTTATTCCTCCCTCTTCCTCCCCCCCTACCAATGCATCATATACGCATGCCTACGTGGAATTGGAAAGCGAATCGCATAACTTTTAATCAGAAGTTAAGGGATTCAATATGAACCGTATAAATTATAAAGCAAATGTGCTAATTTTTGCATATAACTTTTTTATATATGACAATCCCATGGGGTCACTGGTAATTATTAAACTTGTTCTTTACTTAGTATTGTTAAATTAATCATAAAATACATTGTGTAGCACTGATACATTTATAAGTGTATTTTATTTTTTACTATGCCAGAATGTATTTTTAGTTTGTTTACTTTCAGTAAATTAATAATTTTTAAAAATAATTTTTTTCTTTTTGACTTTTCAATATGCTTGCGCCCCACTTGTAGAGTTGTCACGCCTCCCCAAGGGGGAGCATGCCCCCCAGTTTGAGAAACGCTGATGTAATGGCTAAAAAATCCTTCCGCTGACGTGATGTTGAAGTTTGGAGAGGGTAATACCTGCTCAGGTGTATCATACTCATCACTTGACCGAGATTCAAATTTGCGAAGTCCTTCACTAATAGTCCTTGGGGAGCTTTAAATTACAACGGTAACAAACACTTATTCACTCCATGAAAAACTAAAAATTCTTAACCAATAACGCAAGCACTAGAGATTGTGACCCTGAAGAATTAATATTAATAAGACAATTAATAAACAAAGGCACATTCTTAAGATAAATGTAATAATGTTTTAATAAAAAAAAACTCTTATACCTTAGGGAAGAACATTATGACTTCATAGGGATATCGACCCAATAAATTATATTTAAGAAAAACTACAACAAAGATGCAAAAAAATTAAATTAAAGTTTTTAGTTTAAAAAACTAAAAAAAAACTTTTTTATTTTAGATCGAACTAAAAAATGGAAAAATAAATTATAACTTAAAAAATTAAAAAACACGCTTTTATAGGTTAATCCAACTAAAAAGTGAAAAAATAATTCTTAATATAAGAATAAAATAATTAACGAGAAAATTAAGGACATTGTGGTAAAAGCGTGAGTAGGGGGTGCTTTGTATTACATTTTTACTCTAATTCTTCATTTCGGAATAGAACTAGTAAGAAATTATAACAGTTGATATCGAACACCTCACGCTTTACCACACACAATGACATTAATTTTTTCTCGTTAATTATTTTATTTCCTTATAAAGAATTTTTTTTCTTTTACTTTTTAGTTCAGTTAACTATAAAAGCGTGTTTCTTAGTATTTTTAAGCTATAATTTATTTTTCATTTTTTAGCTCTATCTACAATAAAATCGTGTTTTTTTAGTTTTTTAAACTATCAATTATTTATTGATGGATTAATTTTTTTGGATATTTATATTAACCATAAGCGTTTTTGTTTTAGGGTTTTAACTTAATCTTTTAGAAGGCAAATCTGGAAATAGGATCTGGAATGAGTCGCTAAATCTGGAAATGGGAAATCATTAATCCTGATGATTCTGATCAGGACAATGAAACAAAATTATTAAATTATTGTACTGTCATCTGTCCTTGACAAGTATGCAAAATTTCGAATTAATCAGATCTTTTAAGATGGGTTAAAATAGAGTTCGAAAATTCCGTTTCATACAGGGAGAGCTAATAAAAGCATGTTAAAAAGGTTAAGAATCTCTGTATTAAGAGGTCTCAGGGGGCTTATCTCTTTGTTTATAAAAAAATTTATGCTCTTTAAACTGCAGGGACACAAAGTCTTCTCGTTGGCTAGGTTAACTTATTCTTTGTTTTATTAAAGTACTCTTGGTAGCAGCATGGTGGCTTTTGACGATGGACCTCGTAACCCCTATCAGTTGACGAGAACAACGCCTGAGATGGCACTCCATTCTCTTTAATTCCACTTCATGCCAACATGATGATTTTGAACCTCGAAAAATTCAACCTTTATTACGCCCTACACCAGGGGAGGGTGGACTTTACCGGGTTACGGGCTATTTCTTGTACTTTTAGGATGTTGCAATCCACTCAGTGATCATTCTGTATTAAAATAAAAAGTTCTCTTTTCTTAACACTTGTTTTTGAGATTGTGTCTAAAAACTATTTACTCTAAAAACACAAGACAAAATTGCCAAGTTGAATACTGGAACAACTATGAGAGGGAGAGAGAGTGACTGCTAAACCATGAGGCGTGGACGTATTCAATGCAGAAAGCAGGAAGTATATGTGGACCGATGTATGCACTACATTTTTTCACTGCCAAGTCTCGTGTCATCGCAGGACATGACATCAATGCAAAAAACCCGAACCATAGAAACGTGGGATAGGGGATGATGTCTCAATAGCCAATCCCATGCTATAGCGGGAAAAGCTGATGATCAGCACTTATCCTCACCGTTGGGAAAAATTCATTTATACGGCTAGCATCGCAGTGATCACTCTTTTCCCTCACAGCGGCAGTCAACATGTTAAGTGTCATCGTGCCCTTCCATTGAAAGTATATGTATCATCCATACATTTATAGAATCTTTTGCTTAAGTAAACACAGTCATATCCATTTGGAAAAGACAATTCTCCATTCTAGCTGGCGTTTGTGGTCCGTAATTATGTTTCTTTTAGTATGCGCGTCTTAGGTCTTACAAGAGGAGATCACGACTAAAGAAGTTTATTTGGGAACGAGACTTTGTGTAATAGTAGTACTCTTTAGGGTATTTAACTCTCAATGTAATTCCGCTGAATGGCCAGTCAATTCGGAGAAAATAACCTTCAAAATTCATGCTTATCTTTTATATAATTAAATTTTAATTAGCTCCAGCGATGCAGTGGCATAGGTGATAGAGTACCTGTTTACCACGCGACCGAAAAAGGTTTGAGTCACGCGATCGGATTTTTTTGTTTTAGTTTTTAAACTCATTTAATTATTATTACAATTAAATGAATTTATTTAAAAAGGCTTATTAAATATTAAATGATATTTTAGATAAGTATTTTGTATTTTAAAAAGTAGAATAATTACTGTAATTATATGAATATTTATATTATATTTTATTAATAAATAATATTTATTATAAAAATATATTATACTAAATATATTGAATTATATTTTATACAAAAATTTTAGTTATAAATAGTTTTAAAACATGAAATATAATATATTACAAATAAAATATTATATATAATATAATGATGCATAAAGAATATTAAAATTATTTGTAAAAAACTATTTTATAATCAATTTAATAAAATAATATGTATCTATTATACATTATTAATTGTTACTATTATATATTATTATATTATAAGTATAAAAAAATATTTAATAAGTCTTTTTTAAATAAATTTATTTAATTTTAAAAATAATTAAATGAATTTAAAAAATAAAATAAAAAACCCGATCGCGCGACTTGAACCTCGGCCGACCGCGTGGTAAACAGGTACTTTACCACCTATGCCACTGTATAACTGTCGCTAATTAAAATTTAATTGTATAAAAGCTAAGTATGAATTTAGAAAGCTATTTTCTCCAAATTGGCAGGCCATTCGGTGGAATTACATTGAGGTTTGAACACCTAAAAGAGTACTACGATTACACAAAGTCTCGTCCCCAAATGAATATCCTTAGTCGTGTCCTCCCCTTGGTAGTAAAGGCGGTCACCCTAAAATATATTGGTAGTCCACCTGTCGATCGCGATCGACGTAATGCCCACCCCTGCCCTACACGATGGATCTTCAGTGCTAATATAGCTGAAAGCTTTATTTCGATAGAAACACGCCGATCACGAGTTAGAGATTGACACATCGGTTACTGCGGCCTACCCTTCGTGCAATGGGGATAGTTGTGGAGAGCGGAAGGCCATTTCATGAGTCAATCTCATTAACTGACCATGGGGTTGTGATTAGTGGACATTAGTATCGGATCAAAATGTATAAATGGAAGCTTTCAGAGACAAGAAAAGAGGAAATCATCTTTAGTAAAGACAACTTTGAAGTATTTTAACACGCTTTTATAAGCTTCCCTAGTATATAACGGAATCTTTGAACTCAATTTTTACCCACTTTAAAAAGTCAGATTAATTCGAAATTGTGCACACTTGTCAAGAACCGATGACTATACAATAATTTAATAATTTTTTACCATTGTCCTGAACAGGGTTAACAATTTCCTATTTCCAGATTTGGTGACTTAAGTTACAACCCTAAAGCGAAAACGTCCATGGTTAATACAATTGTAACGAAAAAATAAGTGATAGTTTAAAAAACTAAAAAAACACGCTTTTATTGTAGATCGAACTAAAAAAATGAAAAATAAATTTTAGTTTTAAAAAAACTAAAAAACAAGCTTTTACATAGTTTTAATCGAATTAAAAAGTAAAAAATAATTCTTAATATAAAAATACAATGGTTGAAGAAAAACTAATGTCATTGTGGCAAAAGCGTGGTGTTGCTGAATATCAAGTGTCATAATTTATTACTAGTTCTATACCGGAATGCAGAGTTAAGAGTAAAAATGTAGTAGATAACACCCCACGTTTTTACCACAATGATCTTAATTTTCTCGTTAGTCATTTTATTCTTATATTAAGAATTATTTTTTTTTACTTTTTAGTTCGATTAAAAAAACTATAAAAGAGTGTTTTTTAATTTTCTTATAAACTATAATTTATTTATAAGACAAACTGCTTATATTTACGATGCATAAATAACATAATTAAAAGTACATCATGTCTTTTAACATTTTCACGACAAATAGGTTATAAAAAAACACGCACTCTTCAGTTATTTAATTAATAGTATTGAAAAAAATACATTCCTGTGTGTGGAAATAATCGTAAAAATATTTGAACTCAGGTAATTTAGACTTTAAAAAGATTCAAAAAATTGAACTTGAATTATTTTGAACAATGTAATATGTCTCAAAATTACGTTTCATTAATTTAACGCACTAAAGCAGAAAAAATAATAGATACAATTCTTGCGACTAATGAAAATTTAAATTTTTAAAATTTTATAAGACGTATATCTGTGTGTGTGTGTGGGAAATCTGAAAAACCATCTTTCAAAAATTAGTTTTTAATCAGCTACAGAGAATGATTATGCGTAGCGTATATCTCAAAATAACAGCTGGATTGTTTTCAAAAGTTCCAAAGCTTGTAACTACAAATTTAAGAGTGATATAAATTTTGTATAGTATTATAAACATTCTGCGGTAAATTTTGTAGAAGACTATTCGTGAAAGAGTTATTCAAAAAATACTTTCTACATGTGAGAATGTATCAAGTTTTCTTTATAAACAATATTTAAAGTAAAAAAAATTGAGCAATAAGGAAAAAGAAGGAATTTTTACAAGGAGTTTTAATACACTTCCTTGGAAGAGACACAGCTGTTTCCTTTTATTTTTCTTAAGATATTAGCAGAATAGAATTAAGGGTACAAATTAAGTTTCCTCATCACTGTAATGCTAGAATGCCTAAGAAAAATATTAGAGGAATGCATACATTAAGTAATAATTAGTGTGGTATACACCCCAATCTCTTTTAACCGACATAAAAATCAGCTAAGTAACTTAAATCAAAAGAAAATAGCGCTTATTTTTTCGCCATAAATCTGGTTTTTTTCACTTTGTTTAATATAATTGCCGTTTCACAACGTACCGTCACTTCGGTTCTAATTGGTTTGGAAGTTGTTCATTAATCCAATTACTTTATTTATCTTTGACGTAATTTGTGTGTGTTTGTAACTTCATGAAATCATTCAATGAATAATTATTTTCCTTTCCGAAAGCATCCAATTATTTGTTACAATAACACCCTTCCCCCAAAAAAAAAAAAAAGGCTCATTCGGTATCTAATCAGGAATTGTCAGGAGTGAAGAAATTATTATATTTTTTTTTCCTGCAAGGGCTTTATTTGGGCAATTTACATAATGAAATAATTGTTACTTTAAATCATTCTTTGTACATCTTGAATTTGAAGTCGACAGACTGTTGTTTTCACTTTAAGGGTATCGGACTACGTTCGGAACCATGATTTTGCAAAAGCGTGTAAATGGATAATATTTATGATATTTAGTGTCACTTAGATTAGAAAATGCATATAAAATTATGTTTTAAGAATATTATTACAATAAAAATTATTTAAGTACAATATTTTTACAAAAAATGAACATAGAATGACCCATTTTCCAAATGTTCTTTTGTGAAAAAAATCCTTCTATTATAATAATATTTTGCCTGTATATAGCTCAGACCTCTGTTCAGAGGCTCAACTGAAATTTTTGAAATATATAACTTAGAAGTGGGTTTATCCATGTTTTATTACAACAGAGGGGGAAAATTTTAAGAAAAAAAAACGCCGATAATTATTTGAATTGCTTGTAACTCTGAAAATAATGCGAATTTTTCAAAAGTCATAGTTGAGCCTTTGTACAGAGGTCTGAGCTATATACAGGCAAAATATTATTATAATAGAAGGATTTCTTCACAAAAGGAGAACCTTTTGAAAAAAGGTTATTATAAGTTAATTTTTTACCGAAATATTGTGTTTAAATAATTTTTGTCAAAATGTCCTTAAAACAATTTTTATACGTGTATTTTAATCTAACTGACACTAAATATCTCGAAAATTATCCATTTATGTGCATTTTTAAAATCACGGTTCCGAACGTAGTCGGATACCTTAACATTGCAATATAGCTTAAGATTTGTACATGTGAATAGATTGATAATTCAATGCCCTCCTAATTTTCATCAGTTCTGATTTTTTTATAAAAATTCAAACAATTATTTGGCATATTTTGTATTTGTTGTTGTTACATATGGCTTTATTGGAAGGATCAGACCAAAGATATAAAATAGCTCAAGTATCACACAAGAACAATGATAAATAATAAAAAAGAATATTTAAAGTAAGAAGTAGGACAAATTAACATGGGAACAAAAGTAAAAAGTTAAAAATTTAAACAACAAGAAAAGGTATACAAGAGATGTAGTCTTTATATAAGGAGTTCTCTCATGAAAGTTATAAAATTCCAGTATAGTTTGCTTATCTTACCACGTTTTTGAGACTTTTATCTAGCTCTGGTTATATACATAAGTAGATGCTCTGTATTCACGATGCCCGAATAACAAATTTGACATACTAGATGGAAGGGTGCATATTTTATTAAGATATTGCCCCATGCAATCATGATCTGCGCAGTCTGAAGTTTGCCACAGCCTTTTTACGGGGCTTTTGGCAAAACTTTTTCCAAGTGTCTTGAATGTTAGCCCAGGATTTGTCTGTTAATTTTGATGCCAGGTTAGATTTAACAATACCCATTAATTCCTCAAAAATATGTTTTTAAGTGACTCTAGTGGAAGTAATTTGTTGTCTTGGGGCTCAAGTGTAACTCTCCTGGCAAGTAAGTCTACCTTTTCGTTACCGTAAACACCCACAGGTGAAGGGATCCATTGAAATTGTGATATTTCGTATTTACTTTGTCATTTTGCTTGAAAGTGCATCCAAAATAATCTTAGATACTTACAGCCGGAAAAATTTATCAAAAGGTAATTTGTTTAATTTCCTTAACATGTGGTGTATCAATAAAACCAATAATAAGCAACTTAATTTAGCAAATATTAATTAAAAAATCTTCATTCATATATATTCTTTAAAAAAATTGAATCCCTTAAGTAATGAAAAATTGTATATATACATTATCCTCAATAAAAATCGTACTAAATAATATTAATTACATGAACTGTCACTATTATTGGCAACTTCAACTGTTTCAAATATTCGTTATATGAAGTTTTTAAATTGCTTTAAAAACCTTTCTTTGTAATGATATCTAAATTAAAATATCAAAATAAACAAATGCATGATATACGGCTTTTGGTACCATCCAATAAATCATAAAAAACTATGGCGTCTTAGGTCATATCAAGTACATACATTTCTGAATATTCATCAAAAATATCTTTAAAAATAAACATACTTCTTAAAAGACTCGATATAAGAGAAAAACCTTTTAATGCCGTTCCAAAGTTTAATAATTAAACAAAAATTGTAGCACACCAACTCGAGAATTTTATTTTATATTATTTATATAATATTTAAAATTTAAGAACATTTACATGAATAGATTATAAAATGAAGCGCATTGTTTTTACATTTCTCTCTAATAAAAACGCTATTATTAAGAACCAATTCTTCCCTTTGAGAGTAGAAGAGTTCACACTCAAAATGTCAACTCATCCGTAATGAATCGCTTAGATTTGTATAGAGATAAAGCCTACAACACCTACACAACTCGTGGGTGTTCAAAGCTTAGTCCTTTAATTGCGAATTCAACAGATTACACTTTCACATAACGCCTACAAGATAACAATTGTGATTTAATAAACTGGGAATAAGCAACCAGAAAACAATAATTGGATTAAGATAGTATAGTAAACATTCACCGGTAAATTTTCTAGACAGATCTAAGAAGTGTAATATTTAATAAACATTCTCTATTCACTCCAAGCAATTACTTAATAAATACTTTCCCCTTTTTTTTAAAGAAAAACACAGAAAGCCTTACTTCTATGAATCATGATCAGGTGGAAAAACAAAAAACAAGTTTTCAAAAAGGACAATTCTGAATTTCCTTCCCAAAAAGAAATATACATACTTCATCAACAACTACTTCACAACAAATTTAAGAAAGAAAAGAGTGAAAATATGTAAAAAATTATTATAAATAGGTGCATCAAACATAACGAAAGTCCTTTAAAGGAATTCTTTGAATACATGTATTTATTTTTTATGCTGTTATATATATTCAGGTGTATAATGTACAGTCACAATAATCATCATACATAATCATAATATCCATCACATACAATCACCATAATCATTAATTATCAAAATTGCAATCATCATAAATCGTTAATTTTCGTGAAAATATTATTGTGAAACCAATATTTTAATTGGAAAAGCTTTACGACGACCGCAGTGTGAAAAGAAAATATCTTTAACACCAGACAAATATTTTAGTTTCTAAGTTAACAAAGTGAGGAAGGTGAGTTTTCATGTTTTTATTAAGTAATTTAAACAAGTTAGAACTCCCCACAAACACATTTGAAAATTCGTTTTATTCCGAGAACAAAAAATATAATCCACATCAATCTCGTATTTCATATAGTAAAGACAAGTTTCTTTCCATTTATTATCAACCCAACAAACTAATAATTAACTTACGTGTCAAATATGAAATTTTATATCTCATATTTCAGATATCGGAGCTTAAATATACTTAAGATATCTAGAAATCGCAAAATTCTTCAAGGTACCCGCTTTCTGATCAATTTCTGCAGTATTTTATCTTAATTTTATTTAATACACCACGAAAAAAAAATCTTATAATTTGCACCAGGAGTCGGCAACCTTTTAGCAGCGGTGTGCCAGTCTAATAAACTAATATACACTGGTGTGCAAAAATTAAGGACGAGACGGTTTTTTCAATATAACTTTGTACAAAAGCTTTCCAAATTAACACATTTAATACCGTAAGATCCCCAATACGTAAGGACATGTGTAATGTAAGCAACACTTACTAAAAGAGAAATCAGAGGGATAAAAAGAAGCTTGATTGAAAAAGTAGCATGGAGCGCAATGCGAATGAAGGCCGAAACATCCCTGTGATGGGTGTCCAGCAAGAAACATCCGGTCTTTAGTAGGGGATATGATCTCCCCTGACTACTAGGTAGGTTTCACAGCGTCTGCCCATGCTGAGAAAGAGGGTGTCAATGAGTTGTTGAGGCATTGCTGCCCATTCGTCTTGCAGCACCAATCGAAGCTCCCGAATCGTTACTGGTGGTAAGGTACGAGCTGCCAAGCGTCTGCCTAGAAAATCCCATACATGCTCGATGGGATTGAGATCCGGAGATCGTGACGGCCAATCCATACGTTCAATATCCTCACTCTCTAAGAGCTGTTCGGCAGCTATTGTGTGATGGCATGGTGCATTGTCGTCCATGAAAAGGACCTGCAGACCCATAGCGCCTCTAAAAAGACGCACATATGGAAGAAGAATCTCGTTACAATAACGGGTCCCGTTGAATGAACCTGCGTCGAAGATGTGAAAGTCTGTACGACTACCAAGCATGATGCCTCCCCAAACGAGAACACCACGACCTCCATACCTGTCCCTTTCAATGATGTTCGAGGGATGATTGCGGCTTCCCCGCTCTCTCCAGAAGAGTACGTGATGAGAATCGCTACTCAAACTGAATCTGCTCTCATCTGTAAAGAGTACTCGTCCCCATTCATTGTCTCTCCAATTCCGGTGTTCCCGGCACCACAGAGAACGCTTTCTCCGATGGGCAGGCGTTAAAGGTACACACCGTACAGGGCGTCGTTTAAACAGACCACCACCGTGCAGTCTTCTGGCCACGGTAAAACACGATATCGATCGTCCAGTCGCCTGTGTCGTGTGTCTAGCGATTTCTCCCGCTGTCTGCCGCCTGTTTCTTCTGGCCTGTAAGACAATGTACCGGTCATCTGCGGGTGTGGTTCCTCGTGGACGACCACTACTGAACCCCCGGATAGCTGTTCCTGTAGTTTGAAATTGTCTCCAAAGTCGTGAAACGATGCTGTGAGCAATTCCGAATTCTGCAACCACACTTGTCACACTGCGGCCTTCCTCCAACTTCCCAATGATTCGACCTCGGGTAAAAGCATCCAGATGTCGTCTAACAGATTGATTATTCGCCATTTCTCGCTGAGGCAGCAACTCGGTGTGATTTTAACTGCTATATGGCATGCAATCTCTTTCCCAGAAATACTGATCTTACACCGACAACATGCTTTATACTACTCAGACACTCCCCCATTACGTCTACCTGCATATCTGCGCATGTGCTACCGTACATCACCTTACTTAATCTCCTGATTGGTCTTCCTGTCCGCTCTGCCTCTTCGTTCAGCTGATATGCTAATTTTTCGACTTCGTCCTTAATTTTTGCACACCAGTGTAATTCAACGTGCCACACACATTAGGACATATTGGAAACAATTCGATTCCTATGATAATACATGCAGAGTTAGAGGTCAATTAGATAAATTTACAGTTTTATTATACATTAATTCAGCATCATTTAAAGTTATTTATTAACAAAAACATAAACAACATAAAATACTATTCCTTCGGCAAAAATAAAAAAATAACAGTGTACATATATTATGTACCTTTTAAACATATTAATAATAAATAAGAAATAAACAGTATAGGATATCAATATTCCCCTTCAATATTGTTAAATTTTTTAAAAATAAATGTTTTAATGCGAACATTGTCTCCGCAATACTCTACTTCGTATCGAAATATCAGGTGTATTATGTGTGACTTTCATTTTGAAACGATTCTGAACATTCAATTGTTAAACAGCTTCTTTGTGGATTCAAAATACTTTTCGTATGAGAAAAGATTCATTCACACAGATATGTAGAGTCAAAAGCAGAAAACAGAGTACATGCAATTTTTCTCTTCAAGCCGTTAAATCTCGCTATCAATCACATTCAATTACTAAATAAAATAGCTGGGTAAATTTATCTTTAGATTTTTATCTTTCAGATTTTTTCATAATTCCATGTCCATAATTCAGAAGATTTTCGTCAAATATCAAATTCCCTCCACTGTAAAATTGACAAACTTGTAGAGTAGTGCAGAGTGCCACTGAAAAATGTGCTGCGTGTACAGAGTGCCACTGAAAAATGTGCTGCGTGTACAGAGTGCCACTGAAAAATGTGCTGCGTGTACAGAGTGCCACTGAAACTGTGCTGCGGAATTATTTTTTCATAATTCCATGTCCATAATTCAGAAGATTTTCGTCAAGTATCAAATTCCCTCCACTCTAAAATTGACAAATTTGTAGAGTAGTGCAGAGTGCCACTGAAAAATGTGCTGCGTGTACAGAGTGCCACTGAAACTGTGCTGCGGAATTATTTTCATAATTCCATGTCCATAATTCAGAAGATTTTCTTCAAGTTTCAAATTCCCTCCACTCTAAAATTGACAAATTTGTAGAGTAGTGCAGAGTGCCACACTGAAAAATGTGCTGCGTGTACAGAATGCCACTGAAACTGTGCTGCGGAATTATTTTTCATAATTCCATGTCCATAATTCAGAAGATTTTCGTCAAATATCAAATTCCCTCCACTCTAAAATTGACAAATTTGTAGAGTAGTGCAGAGTGCCACTGAAAAATGTGCTGCGTGTCAAATGGGGCGCGTGCGCCGTAGATTGCCGACCCCTGATTTACACCAATTTTTATAAAGAGTGTTTTTAATAAGTTTTATTTTCTCTTATAGAATTTTTAATACAAAAGCGATATTTCATGTTTTAAACCTAAAAATCAATTTTCAATGTTTGCTTTATTTTTACAACAGTGATGTTGAAATAATGAACTTTTAATGAACAAAATTTAAGCAGCATTTAACATCTAAAAAATGAATATATACAGATAATTATATATTATAATAATTACTTTTACTACCGATGTTTTTTTAGAAACTTCTGTGGGTTAGTATATATCTTTTGAATGACAAATGCGAAGACCAACATAAGACAAAAGATTAATGAGTTCATTATAGATGAGTGCTAACTCAGTCTTTCTAAGCAGTGAGATCCTTCCTAAGCAGTACAAACTCAATGATTCACTAGCTAACACATTTGGCAAATGACATTACTAAAAAAACAATGGCTTTTCCTGATAAATTAATCAATTTATATCCATTAATCACTCCAACATTCTTTAATTCTGCTGCCAGTCATTTAGATGAGAAAATCCCTATAGTAAAAGCAGGTAATACTTTTATGTCCGCGTTTAGGATTATATGTGATAGTGCTTTTTTATAACAATACAAAAAGAATGCGTTCAGTTAATAAAATATAAAATAACCCAAAGTCTTTGCTTTATACAAAATATCAGAACTAACTTAGTGATTTGAAATAAATAAAATATTCTTAGCATAAATAAAAGAAGGAGGTTCAGCAAAAATGGAGCAATTCAACAGAAAAAGTTTCCGTAAGCTGTGAATAATAGACAGCGCAGTCTAAAAATATTCACCCAAGCAGAAAAATATAAAAATTTAAACAAAATCCAGACCCAAATAAAGTCTGTGTTTACTCAAAAAAATGTGTTTATTATTTTTTTAAACCATATTATTATTCTACAAAAAATAAAAGCTTATGTCTCATCTGGCTCCAACGTAATATAAAAAATAGGTACTTGCGACTTTTTTATAGGCATAAATAAATTTCCCATTCAATATTTAAAACAAAGAAAATCAATTCCTGACTTAAAGAACCGTATTAAGACTTGTTAATGATTATAGATATATAAATATAAATAAAACTTTTTCTTTTATTAAATAAAAATGCCGAATTTGTGAACTAAGAAAAGCGCTGTGGGGTTTTAATTTATCATGAATAATTCATAGGTAGAAAAAAGATTTTACCTGCTATGAAAAATATTTTTTAAAAATTGGTTTATAAAACCTTTAACAGAGTTATAGTCTGCGTTTCTTCAAAATCTCGCAGGAACCTACTAATATTGTTCATACGCATGACGCGGTTCATATCTTCAGTGACTTGAAGCAATATTCTGTTCTTTATCCATTTCATTCGAAACTATACTTTGTAAGTATGCATGAGATATGTTTGAAAAATTTGCATTTTCCGATGCATGATACCGCGTTTTGAACAGACCAAAAAGAATTGAAAAAGCGATCTTAGAATTTCCATATTAAGGGAACCGAAGAAAACATTATTTGAAAAATAAAATTTCTGTATTTTTCTCCCTATATTGTACAGTTAAATGGGTCTCTCATTCTTTATAGAATTGAATTGGTCACCGGTGCAAAAAAAAAAAAAACTGGCAAGTGATTTTTTTTTTCCAAACGTTTTCTTGAATTCCACTATATAGTATTTTATATCTATTGGTCCCCAAAAATTTAGTTATATCTAAAACTATAAATGGGAAACATTTAAAGGACATGAATAAGCGTTATACCTTTTCAGCTTTATACGAGGGGTGATCTGAAAAAAGTTACAAGTAGAATAAAGAAATATTTATTCACAATTGACAGAAAATACAAAAGGGAATCAAGAGGCATACGTGTCTATCCCATTTCAACATAATCACCAAGTCTATTTCGGCATTTATCAGAAAGCAGAAGCAAATTGTTTAACCGTCTTGGTAGAAATTAGGTCATTGTCCATTGAGCCAAGTCTCGACCGTTGTTTTTACAGCACTGTCTTGGAATACCGCAGCACATCAGAAATCATATGCTGCACGCTACAATAGCTCAGTCCCAGCTCTGACGAGATTTCACTCCGTGTTACCAATCGATCATTTTGATTCATTTCTTCAATTCGTGCTGTGTTGATTTCTGCCGTTGAAGAACTTGACCGGCCGCTTCCTGCCATATTGCGGTTTTCGACATACTATCTGCCTGATTGAAAAGAGTGACACCATTTCGATACATGTTGTCAGCTCATGTTTTGCCCATACATTATTTGCTCATAAAAATTGAATCACGGCTTGTACTTCCAAACCAGACCAATTTTCCAACCGTCTTGCCACTTCAATCGTCCTGAACCATCTAGGAATCACTACCTACCCACAAACCAGCTGTATGACAAGTAGTGCCGTTTGTCTCCACTCTGGGGAAACAAAATTTCTCCACAATATGTAGTTTTCAAATGCTGCGACTTGTAAACTTTTTTCTGATCATCCCTCGTACCTTACAGCTCTATTTTGTAAAGAAAATGGTAAAGACAGCTACAGCATTTGACTAACAGCTTGGTATCTCCATTGCTAATAAAAACAAAATTTTATTGAATTATTACAGGTAAAGTTTTTCATTCAATGCAGATATTTCGAAAAAGTATAATTATGTATTTTTTTTAAATGCCAACCACTTAATGAAACTACATTCGGAACCGTGATTTTGCAAAAGCGTATAAATGGATAGATAGTATTTATGATATTTAGTGTCAGTTAGATTAGAAAATGTATATAAAACTGTTTTAAGAATAGTATTACATAAAAAATATTTAAGTACAATATCTCGGCTAAAAGCTAACTTAGAATAATCTTTATTCAAAATGTTCTCCTTTTGGGAAAAATAATTCTATTAGAATAATATTTTGCCTGTACGTAGCTCAGACCTCTGTACAGAGGCTCAACTAGAATTTTTGAAATATATAACTTAGAAGTGGGTTTATCCGTGTTTTACGACAACAGAGGGGAGAAATTTTAAGAAAAAAACTCCGATAATTATTTCAAATGGTTGTAACTGAAAATAATGTGAATTTTTCAAAACACATAGTTGAGCCTCTGTACGGTGATATGAGCTATATACAGGCAAAATATTTTTATAATAGAAGCCTTTTTCACGAAAGGAGATCATTTTGAAAAAAGGTTATTCTAAGTTAATTTTTAGCCGAAGTATTGTATTTAAATAACTTTTTTTGTCAAAATGTCCTGAAAACAATCTTATTCATGTATTCTAATCTAAGTGACACTAAATATGAAAAGTATCCATTTATTCCTTAATTTAAAATCATGGTTCCGAACGTAGTCGGATACCTTAAATAGGTGTTTCTCAAACTTTCAATAATCGCTACACAATATTCTCAATCATAGTTTTCATTTACCCCCCTTCATACAATAACAATGTATGAGTTCAATAATACTATAATTTGACACTGAAAACACAATATATATAAGATTTTAACCTCTTAAGTGCCACCGACGTATATAAACGTCTCACTAAGCCGAAGCATTAATTTTCTTGACGTACATACACGTCTTTCCGAAGTAAGATCTTTTCTGTCCCCTACTATCCAAAAAATTATTCCGAAGGCTTTGGAATGCTAAAAAAGGACATTGACAGTGTTTGCGAAGGATTTACTTATTTCAGAAGATTTTGCTTAATTATTCCTCTTCTCCCCTCCCCCTCCCCCCCAAAAAAACATCACATACGAGCATTTACATGGAAAACGGTGGCATTAGTGAGCGAATCGTTTAATTTTTAATCGTTAACTAAGGGATTATTTATAAACCGTTTAAATTATCAAGATAAGTTTTAGTACAAACCCATAAGGTCACTGGCAATTATCAAACCTGTTCTTAACTTTGTATTGTTAAATTAATTATAAAATAAGTTATACAGACTGAGATAAATTTATAAATGTATTATGTCAGCATAAATATGTATTTTAATTTTTTATTATGTCAGAATGTATTTTGTTTGTTTACTAACAGTATGTTAATAATTTTTAAATAATATTTTGTTTTCGACTTTTCAAAACGCTTGCGCCCTCCTCGAAAAGTTATCATGCCCCCTAAAGGGGTGCACCCCTCATTTTGAGAAACGCTGTCACAGCTAAACAAAACTGGTGTGGATACCAATAGCTCAAAAAATAAATAATTATGCTAGGGACTTAATTAGTGAAATTGAATAATTATGCTAATAGATTAATTTGTGGCTGCTGCAAGTGAGTGGTCATGGCATCTAACTCGAGTAGTGTTCTGGAGTTTGAGCAGGATAGAATTCGATACCCTCTGATTCGTAAGCATGTAACATACCAACTAGACAAAAGTGATCATCTCTGTCCGGAGGCTGTTACTGGCTTATGTAGTTATCGGCTACATTACTCCCCCACTAGAGAGTCGGTGGATAGGCGAACGAATGATGTTGTTGTGGCGAGCTTATGAGTAATTGCGTCAAGTGAGTCTGACAACTTTGTTTGCTGCATTAAGTGTGTCGGATGGCTTTGGTTGCTGCGTCAAGTGCGTCTGACGAGTTTTGATTGCTCTTGTGGCAGATAGATGGTTCCATGACAGCTGTTCGAAGCTTGTGTCCTTAGTTCGGTGTCTGGGTCACCAACGAAGAGGATAGAACTCGGTGCCTTCTGATTTGTAAGCACGTAACATACCAACCAGACAAAAGTGATAACCTCTGTCTGGAGGCTGTTACTGGCTTATGTAGTTACCAGCTACAAGTTCTGATGTTATAAAAAAACCAAACGTGTTGAGGATAAACGTTTAATCTGTGGAGACACAAATTTCTCCTTTTGGGACAGTGTGGAAGTTTGGAGAAGGGGAACCTTAAATGGTCAATTTTTTCCCCCAAAATGTTCCAAAAAGGGCACATTTTTTTTATTGGATCCTGTTAAGCATAATGCTTAACAGAATGCGAAGATGAAAGAATATTATTTTAATTTTTCACTTAAAAATTTTCACACTATTTTCATTTTATAAATGGGAAACACAAAATCTCTTAATGTTTGCTTTGTATAAATAAATTCTCCATGCTGTGAAGACTGCTTCATACATCTTAAAAAGATTATTTTATACTTAGAAAAAAAATTTCATGTCCGTACCTCATTTTTATACACTTGAGGATTTTGTGTGTATGTGCATGTATATGCACATACACACAATTTGTCTAAATTATCTTTTGAAATATTTTTCTCATCAGAATTCTCTCTGAGGAAATTTAATTTTTTTATAAAATATGTACGTATAATTCTTTTTCAATTGTTATTGTATTGATAAATATATTGAAAAAAATAATCTTATGGAACAATTTTAAACACTGAATATTAGACTACTAGACACATTTCAATTTTTGAAGTGAAACTTTTTTCGGCTCCAGAGTGAATGAGAAAATTGCCCAATTTTGCGTAACAGTGAAAAAGCGAACGGAAGTAGTCTTTTTCGCATCTCCCCGAATCGTAGCCATGGTAAGGAGAGAGCCATAGGAGGAAAAGGGGGGAGCGGAGCCACCGCGTGACTTGTGTCATATCGGTGAAAAAGTTGGATAATTGCCCACGTCTCCGACTGGTCAACTTGCCCACCTTCCGATTAGGCGTCCCTTTCCCCAGACATGGGAACATCATCAGCGGTCGTATCAGTTGCAGCGTGAGCATTACCGTATAGACAAAATAGCTCTCGCAACAATAGCGTGCCTTTTTGAAATTTTCTTTAGATTGTTGGCTACATGACGATGTGTTCAGTGGCCAATTTATTTCTTTAATTTTCATTTGCGTTGAATTATTATTAATTCTAGTCAGAATGCCTAAATCAAATGCATAAAGAGGAAAAGAGTTTCGAGGGAAAAAAAGGAAAACTAGCAGCAAGTCCAGGCAGAAAAGTGACAAAAAACAGAAAAATAATGCACATTCATCAAGTGCTACTGCCAAATCTCGATCAGAGTACATGAGAGAATATCAAGCACGCACGAAAAAAAAAACATTGCAAAATACTCTCTTAATGCCGAGTTTAATGACAAACAGAAAAAATAGTTTAAATTCATCAAGTGCTAATGACAAATCTACATCAAAGTACACATGAGAGAATATCGAGCATGGAAAAAAACATTGCAAAATACTCTCTTAATGCCGAGTTTAAGGGATGGGAATGCTATTGAGACTCTTCTTATGACATCACAGATTAATACGGAATTTGTGAACCACCCTGTGCCGTCAACTACAGAACCCTCAACAAGTCAAGTGCGGGTTGGAATTGATGCATGTGAATCGATACTAAATTCTATCTTACGTTACAAAGTCTATGATCTCCATAAAAATGCGTGGCTACAGTAGCCTAGTGGTCAAAGTATCTGATCGTGGCTGGCGTGTCATGAGTTCGAACCGAGTACCACTAAAGACCCGCCGTGTAGGGCAGCGATGCACGTTAAATCTGTCGAGAGCTGAAACGTCCTCCCGTTGGTGTGGTAGTTAGGAGAGGGGGGAGTGCCAACTCAGGTGACGTCCTCGTCACTTGACCATGGTTCAAAATTATGAAATCGGTCGCCAAAAGCCCTCAAGTAGCTGAACACTGTGCCGTTAATATTCACTCACCCATACAAATGCTCACAAAGATTTTCAAATGCTATTCGTTAATAATCCTTTCGGTCACAGGTGTTCGATTTGTGATAGATTATGGTTTAGAGATGATTTGAGAACGCCTGTTCCAGAGCAGAAAAATATTTTACTGGAAAGCAATTTAGAAGACATTAAAGAATGTTACAATTGCCGATAAAGTTCAAGTAGGAAAAGCATACCAAATTTATCAAAATATAATAGTTTTGTATACCTAGAAATTCCAGCATATCTTCCTACTTTGGATTTGGTATCAGAAAGACTCAATTCGCCCCAAATACTTTTCATGCAAATTAGGCGACTGAGACATGTACACTGTCATTTTGGAATATTAGAGCAAATAGTCAATGTTCAAAAGAAGTTTCATTTCTATCGCGTGTGGTGTTTCACGCACCATTTTTTTTTCCATTTAAATTTTTGGTTTACAATGGACTAAATTCACAGACAAGCGGCTTCAGGTCGGAATCACGAGCTGCACTGGCAAACATTTTTTTACACGTGCAAAGCGCCGTAAATTAATAGTGGACCTGCTTGAAAGGCTTGACGCTTCAAACCTCACTGCATTTCTAATATCTCATGCAACTGGATCTTCTATTTCAAATGAGGTTACACTTGAAATAGATTCACATTTTGATTTAATAACTGAATCAATTTGTACACAAAAACCAATACGCGTAGCAGAAAACTAGAGACAGTTATCAAAGAGGGATATGCACCAATGAAGCCTATTAGATTTGAAACACTATCATCAAAAATTCAAAAAAAAAGTCTCTTTTTGAAAATGGAGGATGACGTGGTGACTACCTGGAAAGAACATACTCCTGTTCAATGACGATAAAAGCTACTGGAGTAGATTCTGAACGAGCATTTTCTTCTGCAGAGCAATTTGTAACAAAACAAAATGTTATTTGAACCACGAAACGCTGGACGAGCTGTGTTTTTTAAAAGCTTATGTACAGAATACAAGGAATGAAGAAATGTTTTTTTATTTCACTATGCACTATTTTTTATTAATTTTTTATGATGAATTAAGTTTTGTTTTTATTTGCTTGAATAAATAATAATATTAAACTAATTTTTTTAATTATTTCAGTTTTATTATGTAATTTCAACTATGGTAATGTGTAAGTATTTTTCATAAATAGTTCAATCCTAGTTCCGGGACCAGCCCGTAGTCCCGGGATTTGGGTAATGTAATCCCGAAATCCCGGTATTGAAAATATAACACGGGATAACAAACCCTAATTTGAAGCATGGTGTCATACTAAGTTTTACTTTACAATGAGAGCACAGAGATAATATCGGTTTCATTTTTTTCTCAAGCAACAAATTGCATATTGCCTTGCCAATCTCTGTTCTTTAACGAATATTTTCAAGAATCTAAATTCCTGCCTTCAATGAAAAATTCCCTCATTTACCAGAAAGAAAATCCCGGATGAAAGGTATTTCAGTACCATGGATATAATCTATATCTCTTAAAAACACTAGCACTAATAATTCCTATAAGAATTAAAAATACGTGTAAATCAAAGAAAGAAGAAAATAACAGTGCCCGTACAGCGTACGGGCAAACCATTTGCGGCTAGCTTTTGGTAGCCCGTACGGGGTACGGGCAAACCAGTCAAGGGGTTAATGTATTTATTGATTGATGCTCATAAAATATTAAATATCTCAAGTAATTATTTTCATTTTCCTACTTTTTTTCCATTTCGCAATGATTAATGTCGTTTAATATTATAATTAATAGTTAAGTCATAACCACTTTATTTTCAACATTAAAATATGATACATAAAACTTCTAAAAATAAATATATATCCATAAGCTTACATATATAAATTCCTTATTCATAATTTCAATATTAATTTATAAAAAAAATTATCCGTCACTTTAAGGGGGGGACGTGCTAATAAATTTCATTTATTAAAAAAGTCTCCTATCTTCTACATTTTTGGAAAAGTTAAAAAAAATGGAACAAAAATTACTGTCATCCAGCGTTATTGAATTTCTACAACACAGATATTGCTTGTTCAAAAATATAGCTTAAGTAATCATGTAAATTGGCAGTGATAGCACTTTTATCTTAATTGAAATCGAAAGGGATAATTAGTTTGCTCTCATTATTCCTTCATATTTTCCCGCTACATTAATTCATCGAATTTTCTTAGTCTAGACCTTACAAGTGTTTTCTTTTTCTGTATCTCTTTCGCGAGATGAATCATTATTTTAAGTATAGTAGCTTCCTCTGAAACGAAATATTTAAAAATGGTCAAGTGACTGTGGGAAATGTTTGGGATATTTTGTCTTATTTTAATTTTTATTTAAGTCTAAGAAGATTTAGTTTAATTTTTTTCACTGAAAAAATATTTGTACCACTCGTTGTTAAGTTCAAATATTTCGTTTCTACTCAGGAGAGAGAGAGAATGAGAGAGATAATTAGCAAAATATTATTCATTTTGATACTTTTTTCTTGTAAGAAAGCAGTAGTGCACATTAATATTTCTTTTATGCATTAAACTATGTGTATGAAAACTTATTTTCATTACATTGAAAAACACATTAAATGAGTGAGGTAATATCTGAAACAATACATTTCAACACTGTAGGCCAGGGGTACTCAACCTTTTTTCTGCTGGGCCTCATACATACGTTACATATTTTACGCGGGCCGCAACGTGAGGATAAAGGGGGGGAATGTTTTAAGACCAAGATAACATTGGAAATTTAAAGTATGGAAAATTGATCAAAATATTAGAACTTTTTGTTGTTTTTTTCAATATTATTATTTTTTATATTTTTTATTTTGATCACTAACACTAAATTGGAAGCAATTAAAAAACACTTCTTTACAATTTCTGAATCAGTAAACGGTTTCATATGATTACCAATAATATAACAAACTCCATAGGATGTCTTTGTTACCGCTGTGATATTATCACTGACAAAACACTTTGTTGATGTTGTAAGGATTATTCTAGAAAGCCTATTTAACACCTTTTGAAAGAGATCTTCGAGGAAAAGTATCATTGAATTATTCCTGTTGATTGATATTTTAAATACTGCATTTTCGTGACAAATCAAACAATTACTAATCCGTATTTGCTTTTCACTACAAAATAATTACCCACCCAATCATCTTGAAACGATATATATTCTTCGAATATTTTTCACATGAAAGATAAGTTAAAAATTTGTTCCACCCATATAATTGTCGCTACTACACTGCTGTCACTAACTGTAACTGTTCCTAATAGAAAAACAATATCAATTCGCACACGAACGACACCGACAGCAAAAAGTAAAATTGATATACAATAAGACCCTGCTTAACGCTGTTTCTTATAGCACTGTTTCGGTTTAACGCTCTTTTTTTTTTTAATGTTGGGATTCCGCAAAATTTCACGCTGCGTTAGGCTTCCCGATATCCGAAGCAGTTTATCAGTGTTTAATATTTTCTGTGGTGTTATACGAACGTATTTTTATCGTTTCAAACATTTGATGACGTTATTGTAAGAGTAAATTTAGATAATACAACGATTTCTACAGTGACAAATATTAATATTTTTAGTTTTTATCATGGTTGATAATAAAAAACACGAAAATAAAGCTACAAGAAAAAGCATTTCACTAGAAACTAAAATGCCAATGATTAGAAGATTAGTTACTGGTGAGCATCAATCTTACATTGATGCTGCATTGAATTTTACAAATTCAACAATAAGGACCATTCTTAGGAATAAAGAAAAAATACTGCTATCGCGACAACTGCAACTACGACAAGCTCTGCAACTAGAATTATCCGTTCTAGAAATATTACAATATATGAAACGGATAATAGTCTTTCTATATGGATTGACGATGAAATTGAACGCAATATACCTTTAAGTCAATCTACCTTCTCGATAAAAAGACAGAAAATTGGAAATACAGAAGAGACTGAATGATCTGAAATGTAAACATACTGACTTAGAATTTTATTATTTTTATATGTATATTCGTTTATTATATTTTTATATTTGTAAGAAATATATTTCTGTTTTATTGTTATAAAAAACATAATTGATAAATTTAATGGCAAAATAGCTGACCAATTTTCCATCCATTTTCCCCTAACTCCATTATTTACATGGTGAGATAACCTCGTTTAACGCTGTTTCGTATTACGCTCTACTTAGATGGAACGTATACCCCGCGCTAAGCGGGGTCTTACTGTATTTGTTTTCTTGACACAGAATTTCCCACTAAATTTTTAATAAAATGTTTTTAAATAAATTTCTCAGAGCAATGGGACATGGCCGGGCCACTTAAAAAGGCTCGGTGGGCCACAGGTTGAGTATAGTTGTTGTAGGCTTACTTTGTAGAGTCCGTCTAATTATAGAATTATAACTGCAAGCTTCCAGGATTCAAATACCAACCTCTAAAAGGCAAATAAAGAATAAAATAGTTTTTTTATTAGGTAAACTATGTAGCAAACACTCAATGTGAGACAAATATATCAACTGAACCGAAGGGGAAAATAAATTAGATTCACAAGTAAAAATAAATTTATCTTACCGCACTAATCACTAAATTCTAATTCCAATTTATAAATTTGCGTCGCTACTTAGTAGAAATTTCAAAAAGTAAAGTAACAATGCCCTTAAATGTGTGTATAAATTTCCTTTTGTGACAACAGAGACCATCTTAGCATTTGAGCGTCACCTGTAAATGAAATTGCATGTGCCTTACAGAGCCGAAATCTTTGTTAAAAGGTGGAATCACTGGAGGAAACGTGGTAGGCGATTAAAATAAGAAATGTGATAAAGATTTTGGCAACTAAAAATTGTTTACCTACATGAAATTCATCCAAAACAGGTGGAAGTATTGTTACGAATTTTGTGTAAATATTGTAAATAATTTGTATTTGGGTGTTTAATGCATTTATATTACTCTATATTATATTTGTTTCATGTTAAAATTGTACTATTCACAAGCAATGCCACCCCTTACGTTATGATGGCCACCCTAACGATTCAATGAGAACTTGGCAAAATCTTGGCGGTAGAGCCAAGTTGGCGACCAATTTGGCGTCATTGGTGACCATGTTGGCGAGTTCGGAACCTTCTGGATTTTTTTAGAAAGCAGTGGATCTCTCCATTAACGTCACGCTCGATGACACGAGCTATTATGTTTCTGTAAGTTTCTGCCACGCCTATAAATATGAGTGCCAGCCGCAACCAGTCAGTCTGATTTTAACCAGTAAATAGTTAGAATTGTTCTGACTAGCGATCAGCTCGGCTGTGCTTATGAATAATCGTTTACATACGTGTATTTTAAACACGGATAATTGTGTTTGATTGCTGTTGAAGGTGTGAAGACCTTCGGAGATTTACACTGTGAATATTGCTGTGGAATCATGTTTTAAAGGATTGGATTTGTGATAATAAATTCGCATCGCTCTTAGAGAACTGTTTATTTTCTTCGTGATTATTTTGCATAAAATCTCCGAACCCGGATCTACGTAACAGTATATATATTACGCGAACTATCAAACAGGTAGGATTTTGTTTGATGAAACTCGATCAAAGTAAAACAGATGTGCAAAACGAACAAAGCTCAAGGTGAAATAGGAGTAAACGGAGCACCCTCCCTACAGCTCGACATTACACCAAACGATTTTCATCTTTTCATGCTTCACCTGGGAGGTTGACATTTCAGATAGACGTCAAAGCTCAGCAAGCTGTCATGGTATAGCTCTACGCCCTTCAGGTTTATTTCTTCTATACCAGTTTCGTTACGGTTGGTGAAACGATGGAACAAATGTTTCGAAAATCATGGTGGCTGTATGGAGATGCAAATGTACCAGTGCCTTTCTACATTACGTATGTTGTGATGACCCCCTGGGTCACACCTTGAACACCAAGATTAATTTGAGGCAAAGAACCACTAAGAGCCATTTTGAAAAATAATAATGTTTATTTATTATCATAATTTTCTCAAAAATCTCTGATAACATACAATACGATAATGTTACGTCTCTTAAAGGGATTTGCCTTTATATTGAATTAAATTACTAAGAATACAATTAATTAATAATCTAGCTCAAACTCAAGTAAGGTTTACCGAAATAGGAGATCCGAGAAACACACGTATTCGAATTCTTAACTTTCATTAACTTTAACTAATTCGCTCAAACTGACGCTTACTTTAAGCGTACGTGAATTATATTTACCGCTGGCTTATATCAGCTTTCTGGTACGTCTCGCAGCACGACGTCTTCACGAATCTAATCTCCTTGAATCTTCTAGTAATGCGTTTAAAGTTACTGACTCAATAGCCTACCATCATCTCTCTTGCTATCTCGTAACTCTCGACTTAAATATCTTATCTAATTTAAATATCCCGCACCTCTTTTTGGAGTTGATTGGAAATAAACGCGAATTTATATTCCCCAGAAATACGCCTAAGAAGATTAGTGGAAAGGTTCCGCACAGATTCGTCACAATGTCTCTTCGAATTCGTTAATCAAGATTTTTCTCAATAGGCTAATTACTATACTTTCTTAGCTCCCTAGTATATATTCTGCTAATGGCATAGTTTCAATCTTTTTATTCCTCATTTCAGCTGCATCTGAAAAAAAACTTATTAAATCTTTATATATGACAAAAAGATTCAATATACATTTTATTTCTTAACTTGTAGTACAAATTTATTATGCTTATTACTTGTATTAAAAAATATTACAACTCCAAGTCTGCCCTTAAGTACGATGTCAGTTACATTTAGTTATTTTCAAAGTTCCCTAAAGTAGAGCATGTAGTCTCAATCGGGCTACGGGAAAAATGTTAGAATTAATAAGTCAGGACATTTGAATTGTTATCTGCCTTCAGCCAAACCCTTTTTGAGACCGGGTGATCTAAGTAGTTGCAAAAACCTTTTAAGGATATTAAATCACATGATGTTTCTATTTATCCAATAAAGTTTCAAGATTACCTTTTACTAAAAACGCTACTGTGAAACACAGCTTGATGTCTTATAACCCAACCTATAAAGAAAGCAACTAGTGGAAACTATTCATACATTTTATATCTCTCGTGAAAATCTGTATTCTACTTAATGAATTCATCGACACGACCGTCTAAATCTTAAGTTATGACAGACTCGTGACTGAACACTTAAATTCTTTAGAAATGAAGGTTATTGTATGAACTCTGTGAATTTCTTTCTCGAATCGGGAGAAAATATTATTGAGATCCTGACTGTTTGTTTTATTTTCCAAATAACCCTAGTTCGAATAGTGTCGATAGTTAAATAAATAACTGTATAAAGCTTGTGAGTGACTTACACCTTAACTTGCTCTCTCGCCGTCTTTCCTACCTAAGGGTGAAGGAGGAATGAAAGCAGAACCAGAAACTTCCATAATTGCAATTATTTATTTAGTCAAACAACTTAACTAACGACAATATATTCTCTAAGTGAATGCCTAATGAGTAGCACGGAGAAAGCAATGATTATTAAGCTAACGTGCGTATTCGACTTATTTAACTCAACCTAATCTAGCGTTGATTAATAAACTCAAATCTACTACTTTAACACAGTGGTCAAACACCACCCTTAATGTTTGCATGCGAAAGTAAACTTTATTCAATCTCACCTACGCAGCGTATGTAACTGTGCTTCCCACCTCCTTCTCCTGAATTACGAAAAATTTTATAGTCGAACTAATCTGAATATCAAGGTTTCTTTTTGAGAGGGATGGCTGTGAATTAAACACGAATGCTAGCCCAAAGATTCCTCAAGAGGATTAGTGAGAGAATGCGTAAAGATCCTTTACAAGCTTTATTGATAATTTTCATATCGTATTCAAATTGTTAATCAAAGTCACTGAGAAATGCTGCATTTTTAAAGCAGGTACACACACACAAAGAATCTAATTTCTATTATAGTTCGGAGGGTAGAACTCTGTACCTTCTGTTCTGTAAGCACGTAACTTACCGCTGGACTAAAATGACTGGCTCCGAAATTTTTCCGTTTTTGTTCCGAATCTAGAAAATGCAGACCAATTTATATTGACTAGTAACAACCATCCTTACCTTTCACACAAACATCGTTGCAGTTTTTCTTGAAGATCGATCTAGATGAAAAATATAATGCTTACTTTCAATCTACTTTGCCACACACTTCTATTTCCTAATCTCCCTTATGATATGTGAATAGATCTTAAATGCATACAATTTTTTAATCGTAAATAAATGTGCAGGGCAATAAGGAAAGTACTTTTTGAATACGCGGTAAGTATTTTCCATCACAAATTAATTTTCAGCCCATTTTTAAGTGAAGTGTTCATAATAGGAAGATCATAATAGTAATATCATGTCTCCATCTAATCGTGGGTTAGATTCACACAGCACTGATCTGTAAATTTTAAAATTTTTGATAGGTCTCCAATTACTTTAGAGTAGTGATGATACAGTAATACCCTGAACTTACGCTATACGTGGGACTGAGTGATAACCGCGTAAGCCAAGGCATAATTTCGCATATAAGTATGTATAAATTATGTTTAGTTGGGGACGAAGACGAAAGAAAATAGTAATTCAGGGAAAAAATGCTCAGTAAAATAAAGATAGCACAAATACAAAATCACCAATCGAAGTTTCTTTATGTAGAAAGTCTCATAGAATCTAACAAAGTAGTTTGCGGTTCAAAGATTTTTTTTCCTCCCTCAAAATTGCCTCGTAGCATGCTAATGTTTTTTTTTTAAAAAACACGCCTTTTGTTGGAGTCTGTATTTTACAAAATTTGTAGTCTTTTTTCAATTAAACTAAGGTTTTCTGTCAAATTCCCAATCTTCTGATTGGACTGGGTTTAAAAATTCAAGTTCTTCTCAATAGCTTGTTCTTCCTCATGCATTTTTACAAACTCATCAATTGTCAACTTCTGATTGTGGGAATCCAGCAGTCCTTGAACGTCATCACAATCCACTTCTAAATTTATTTTCTTAGCAAGATCGACAACTTCTTCAATCATATTACCAATTTGACCACTTTTTTTTCCTTAAGCAAAGGAAAAATTGACGATATTTGAAAATCGCGTAACTCCAGGTTCGTTCGTGTAAGTCGAGGTATTAAAGTATATACTTAGAGAAGGAGAAATTTATATTTTTTACTGACAAGGAATACTTGAAAGCATTTGATTGAAAAAACCGTTATATAAACGATCATCTTCTGTAATTCATCCGCACGTTATTAAAACATATATACATATACGTATATACATATACATATGTACATACATATACATATGTAAATATATATACATATGTACATATGTATACATACATATATAGATATATATACATAAATATACATACATACACGTTTACATATTTACATATATATACATATATATACGTATATACACATATATACTTACATTCTTACATATATATACACACACACATATATACACTCTGTCGCAAAAAAATATATGCACCCAGAAGAAATTGAGCTACATTCACGAAATTTGGTATGCATGTAGTGTATATGAAAATAAACAAATGATTAAAAATTCAGAACAAAATATCATTTTATTAAGCGGTTACAGCTTGCAAAAGGTTAAAAATCAGTAAGTAGTAAAGCCACCTCTAGCAGCTATACAAGCCGAAATTCGGCGTGGCATCGATTCAATTAGATCACTTATGACCCCCTGTGGAAGATCCTGCCATAGTCTTTGCATCTGCGCAGTTAATTCTCCTGTATCTCGGGACGGCTGCAATTGCCTTCCCAGCACGTCCCAGACATGCTCTATTGGCGAAAGATCTGGTAACCTGGCAGGCCATGGTAGGACGTCATATCCTTGAAGACATTGTTGGGAGAGTCGCGTAGTATGTGGACGAGCATTATCCTGTTGATAAATGGCACCTGGGCGACTTGATAGCATGGGTAGCACAATCGGCGTTAAAATATCGTCCACGTATCTGCGAGCTGTCAAAGTGCCTTGAAGGACCACTAAAGATGATCGTGTGTCCCAAGAAATTGCTCCCCACACTGTCACACCTTGTGAAATTGCTGTATGCCGCTCGACAATAAATGCCGGATCGGACCGCTGGCCGGTGCGCCTCCAGACACGTGTGCGGTGGTCATCATCACTGAGACTGAATCGGGATTCATCACTGAAGATGACACGTCTCCAGTCTGTCACACTCCAAGTTTCCCGAGGTCGGCAAAAATCCAGTCGACACTGCCTATGATGTGGGGTCAGTGGTAAGCGTCTTAGCGGACGTCGGCTCCTCAAGCCAACTTCGGTCAGTCGTCTCCTTATGGTTTCTCTTGATGGCACTGGATGTCTGGAAGGAGGTAAGTGGCGTTGAATCGATGCTAGCGACGTTGTTGGTGCCGAAGTGGCCACTCTTCTGATTGCACGATCCTCGCGATCATTTGTGTTCCTGGGACGTCCTGACCCTCCGCGACGGTACACTCTACCTTCTGTGATCCACTGTTGCCAACACCGAGCAACTACCATATCGCTCCGACCGAGGTGGCGGCCGATACGTCTATTCGACCAACCTGCTTCTCTGAGGCCTATTATACGGCCCCTATCAAAGTCCGTCAGCTGCTCGTACTGCCGCCGGTTACGTCTTAGAGGCATCCTAAGTCTCAATATCGTCTATCAAAGTCATCAGATTCGTTTGGATAGCCGTACGGCGCTCGTACTCATGCTTTTAAACTCTCCCAGTTGCGCAACTAATATGCGCATAGCACACTTAGCCTTGTCTCATTGGCTTCGAAATTTTAATCATTTGCATATCTCTTACCAGACTACATTCTTGCCGAGTTTCGTGATTGTAGCTTGATTTCTTCTGGGTGCATATATTTTTTTGCGACAGAGTGTATATATATACACATATATACACACACTCTCACACACACATATATATACACTCACACACACACATACACACACACACTTATATATATATATACATACACGCTCATATATATATATATAATTTCTGTAATCCTGGATATTTTTCTAATAAAATGAATATTTTCAAATGAAATTTTTGGGACATTTTAAAAATGGATGGTGAAAAATACTTTTATACTTGTTTCGATATTTTTTCACAATGAATGTTTTCTTGGAATTTTAGCAGGGTCATAGTTGCCGAGTGGCTTATCTCGAAAGTTGGTTCATTTCTGTCGAGTTATGAGCTCAAGAGTTTTGCTAACGTCTCATCATGTAGTGGGACTAATGTACATTAAATTTTATTGAGGTTTGAAGTCCTCCCATTGGTGCGGAGAGGAAATTTGTATAAGAGTTACCAGCACAGTTATCATTCTCATCACTTGACTTGAGTTTAAGGAGGGCCGTCACTAAGAGCTCTATTATTGTTTTAGAGTACGAGGCTAAAAACACCAGCACATTTTATTCCCAAAACTAATTTTTTTTCTCATTTCTAATACTTTCTTAATGAATGTAGTGAATATGGGAGCTTGTAAGAAGATGAAGATTTTAGACCAACAACTTATTTCTATTTATTGAGAAAGTGCTTGAAACATATATACAGAAAAATGAATGCTCACCATTATAACGATGATATTATTGACTCTACTGCTCATTCACATAAGCAAAATTAAGTGATCTAGTAGATATCTAGTTTAAAAATGATAATTCTCCTGTCATTGAATTTTTATGAATAAAACCCATTCAGAACGTTCAGTAAAATAGCTAAAGAGTTCATTTTATTGAGAGTTGTCAATTTAAAAAATGTGTATATGTTACAAAATAGCGAGAATTATATCGATGTCAATTAGTGTACTCTTGATGTTTCTTGTTGCCCTTTCACTTCCCTTTCTTTATCATCCAGAGCAGGGGTCTCCAAACTATATCCCGAGGGCCAGATGTGTCCCGGAAGACCCTTTTCGCCGGCCTTTAAGGGCATTTTTATCCACTAAAAAAATTGCGGAAATTTACGTGTATTCTACCGAGTTCAGGCCCGATATTGTGAGCAAGGTACTCTTTTAGTTTGTCTACTTACTCGTATTGAAATCCCTTTATTTTAGTTCTCAACGATGTTCTAAAAGAAGAAAAGAAAAATAAACGATGAGATTTGCAATTTCAAGAATGGAGTTTGAAATACTTCATGAAATCCGGCAAGAAATTACTGTGTGATTTGCAAGGAAACCGTGACTGTGATGAAAGAATACATCCTGCGCCGTTATCATTTAAGCAAACATTAGGAGAAATATACGCAGTTGGAGGGTAAAGTTAGTGTCGAAAAATTTCCTAAATTTCAAAATCAACTCACATCTGAGAGGTCATTATTCAGTAAATCCTAAAATGAAAATGAATCTTTAACTAAGGCTAATGATAAAGTTGCCTAAGCTCCTGACTGAAAGTAGCTAACCGTTTACAGATAAAGTAGTGGAGAAATGTTTGTTGAAGGTGACTGAAAAACTTTGCCCAGAAAAATCGAAAACATTTTCAAATGAAGCTTTGAGTACAAATGCTCCAGACATAGGTGGAAACATTGTGACTCAAATAGCGAATAATTAAAGCGAGTTTCACCATTTTGCAATTAACTAATCACTGGACAGGTGTGTGCTCTTTTCAAATGCTTTTGTTCATTAGAGGTGTGAATGAAGACATGAACAAAACATATGAGCTGGCTTCCCTATATAGCATGTATGACACTGTAACCGGAGTGGATATACTCAACGAATTTAAAAAGACTTAGCTGATTATAACTTGGTCTATACTAACCTCAGTTGCCCGACTGTTGATGGAGCTAAGAACATGAGTGGCATAAAGAAAGGCTTGGTTGGATAAGTGAAGCAGATGTGCAAGGAGAAAAACACTCCACAACCAATGTTTCTGCTCTGTACTTTGCACCAGCAAGCTTTGGAAACAACATATGTTTAATGATAATCTCATGTCCCTGTTGATGTTAAGGACATAAAATCTGAAGCTAAAAATGTGTGCTATTTTGTCTTCCAGAAAACAATTTCCACTAACACAAGTGTTTGTGTATAGTATACCAATGTGTTATTAAATTATAACTGAATAAAATAATATTAAATAGATAGTTAAAAACATCTATGTTTTGATGCTTTTTTTTTATTTGAAACTCAAGTGTGGGATTGGTCCTTCAACTGATGTTTGATAGTTAATGCAGTCCTTGGGCTGAAAAGTTTGAAGACCTCTGTTCTAGAACACTAATGATAAACTTGCGGCTTTTTATGGGAAATTTTATGCAGCCTTACTTTTGAATAGATCAAAATTTTTCAATACAGTTTCTTAACATTTATCATTTCATTTTCAAGATCTTAAGACAAAATATTCTAGATATGAATTATAAAAGTTAATTCATTGAAATAATACCTATCCGTATGATGTACGATCAAAATATTGGTTTCTCGTAAGAATTATCAAATCAAACACATACGCATATATATGCAAGGTATAATCAAAATCCCCAAATAAGGTAGCTGCAACAAAAAAAAAATGGCGAAGGAGAAAAGAAAAAAATCACCAGGGCACCTCTGGATTGTAACACCCGTACTAAAGGAGAAAAGCCCCTGAGGGCCACAAGTGTTGAAGACAAACCTCGCTGCGGTCGTTTGTCCTAACAGAAAGACTGGGAATGAAGGACTTTTTTCTTTGCAACTTGTGAGACGCTATCAAAAAGAAATGCCTTGAAAACTGGACTAAAAGGAGGATTTGGTTACTGAGACAACGCTCATGTACATCGGTCAATATTAGTGAAAAATTAACTTACAAAGCATAATGTTACCCACACTTGTGAACATCCACACTATTTGCTTGAACTAGCCTCTGCTGAGTTTTAACTGTTTATATGGCTAAAATTGAAACTGAAGATTCAAAATTTCGAAAATTTATAGAGATAAAAAATTATGTACAAACGAGATGACTGAAAAGGCTTCCTAAAAAAGGATTCTGTGGATCTTTCGAATAGTCATAAGAACCTTCTAAGTATATGAAGACTCAAAAGGAAAGATTATTTTAAAGAGCATGCAGTTTAAATTGTAATTACAATAAATTAATTTCATTTAGAAATTACGGGAACTTTTTGGCTCTACCTAGCATATATGGTTTTAATTTGACTTAAATATATTTGTTTGCTTATCTTTTATATCATATTAAATTTTCTGTAGTTTAATACATGACGGGGAGAAGATAATTAGAGCCTGATGCAGTTCTTAAAGAGCATACTTGATAAATCTTTTTCAAATACTGTCTTGCATAATACTTACATCTGATTATTGTTTATTAATTGGGATCTAATTCATGTACTATAAAAAAGAATTTTGACTTAGATAGCAGACACATGTAGTTATAAAAATTTCTACAGTTTCGGAAAAAATGTATTTCTTTCACTTGTGCGTGTGAGGCCAATGCGATTGCTTGAAGGAAGCACTATGGTTTGTACATCTTACTCTGCTGTTTCTCTTTGTGCATTTATCACAACCAAATCTTATTTTGAAGAATTCATATGTACTACATATGTGTGTAAGTGCTGCTTTATTTTATAATTTTGTATTCTATTTTTTTTTCTGTTTCATGCTTCATAATGAATATAAACATTTAATTTTCTTCGATGCATGCAATGTATTCAGGAGTCTTATCAAACTTAGTTGAATTAGTATTCTAGATTTGCAATGATTTTTTTAATTTAAAATATCAGTAATTACTAATATTTAAATCAATAAAGATGAGATTTTTAAATACAAGATATATGTGACCCAAAATTGTATAAAGTTTGATGGTGAATCAAGTAGATTTACTGATGTTTTTCACACATGTTGCTATCAAATTCATTTTAGTCAATAAAAACACTAATGGTTACTGATCAAGAGTACCTACTTTCTAAATAAGCATGCGAAAAGTGATAAATTAATATAAAGTCATTTTGACGTATGTTTTATATACATGTATTATTTTCTAAAGTGCATGGCCTTCCAATTATTTTATAAGATAAACTAAGATTTTTTTAAAAATTTCTCTCATAAAAAAACTAAACTCAGTGGCGCAATAGCCCATGAGGGCCAATGCGATACCCCCAGTGTTTAGTTTCCAAACAAAAAAAAAGCTTGGTACTCATTTATCGACCCACTATCTCATAATTTTATCTAAAAAATACGGAGATTACATTTTAAAAAATTAATATTGATTTTTCGAGAGCAATTGCTTTCTTACAGAATTTAATGGTGAAAAATGTGTTATACCTGTAGAATTAATTATTTTTTATTTGGTAAATTTTTATCCACTAACTACATTTAATGTTTCTTATTTTCAACAATGTTCTTAACAAAGCACATTTTTTTAGTTTTATTATAATTAAATTTTATTTGAAACAATTGTGTATTTTCTTAAAAGAAACTAGTGTGTCATTTATTTTACAACGGAGCGCAGCTGTCATGATACTTGTTGTACACCGTCTAAAAAGATATTAATATTTCATCTGAAGCTGACAACTTTATTAAGAGAAAAAGAATGAAAATGCGTCTGATGTAAGCTTTAATCGAAACATTGGATGAATTAACTTAAGAGAAAGCGCGTACGAAAGATAAACCTATTTTAAACAATTTCGTTAAATTATGGAATGCCCCATGTATATTTTTTTAAAAGTTTAAAATTAGGAAAATAGTAAGTTAGATTTTAAAATGGAAAAACCAGTCCCCCCAAAAGATTATAAAGCAGTGCTTCTCAAACTTTCAGTGCTTTCGACCCAATATTCACTCACAATCAGAGGTTTCATCGCAGCCCCCTTCCATACAATAACAATGTACTGAATTCAATGACACTACACTTTTAAGCAAAAGCTACAATACGAATTTAACCTCTTAAGTGTCACCAGTGTATGTAAGCGTCTCACTCAATCAAAGCGTTAATTGCCCAAGACGTTTACATACATCTTTTCGAAGTACAATCTTTTCTGTGCACTGCTATCCATAAAAAAAAATTCCGAAGGCTTTGGAATGTAATCAAAGGACATTGACAGTGAATGCAAAGGATTTACTTATTTCAGAGAATTTTCTAATTGCGAATTGCCCCCAAATACATCACTTACGCGTGCCTACGTGAAAAGCGGTGCCATTGGGGAGCTAATGGCGTAACTTTAAATCGACAGTAAAGTAATTAAATTTAAACAGCATAAATTATCAAGATAAGTGTTAATTTGGCAAGTGCATGGGGTAATTATAGAACTTGTTATTAACTTCGTATTTTAAATTAAATTGTAAAATACATTGTGCAGTACTGACACATTTATCAGTATTTTATGTCAGTGTAAATGTGTGTTTTATTTTTTATTATGTCAAAACGTATTTTGTTTGTTTACTTTCTGTAAAATAATTTTTTTTAATAATCTTTTGATTTCAGTATGCTCACGCCCCCCTCGTAAAGTTATCACGCCAACATAGAGGGGCGTGTCCCACAGTTTGAGAAGCGCTGTTATAAAGTGTTATATAGAAAATATTATTGAAGAATTCAATTTAAAAGAAATATAAATCGCGCGCGCGTCAGTTTCTGAGAATAAATTATACTGTGATCACAGTAGCGCACACACACACACAAAAAAATTTTCGGGGAGGGGGTCGAAAGTTCACCATTTTTCTGTCATGATCGTTTTGATTTTGTCGATTTTCGGGAACAAAACACAGTCAAAAACTAATTTTTGAATAAATAATTAGCATTAATTAATAAAATTAATCATTAATAACAAGTAATTAATTAAATTTTATGTACTATACACTTAGAATTAAAATCAATCGGACAAAAAATTAAAGGCTTTGGGGGGATCCGGACCCCCAGGACCCCCTCCTTGTGTGCGCCACTGTGTGTGTGTGTGTGATCATAATATATATCCTTTCCAAAATTTTCTACAATTTAAAAAGTAAATGAAACAGTGCCAAATGCTGTGCATAAGCTGTTTAGAGGACGGTAAAAGGATCATTCGAAGGATATTTTATTTCAAAAATGTTCTGTAAGCGAAAATATAGTAATATGCATGCCAAATTATTATTATTATACCCAGAGGACCTTTGCTCGTCAACTAAGGCTTCATGTATTCCTTCAGATCCCCAGGAAAGACTTCCAACTAGAAGATTTCTTTAAATAAATTGGATAAAACCCTCAGAAATTCAAGTATGACTAATTGTTCTCCCCATTAAATATTATGGTAACCATATATGTGAGACTTTAATGGAATCCATGAATTTATGTACACACAGTGTTTCTACTGCTATAGACATTTTTAATCATTCCGTCGTTTCCTATTGTTAATGCGAGGCTTAATAATTGAAAAGCTGTGGCATAAGATCTTGTTTCACAGTTTGTTTGTTTTTTACAGAACATTAAATTCTGAATTTTTCTACCACGGAACTCTTGCAATATAATATAATTCTCAAAACATATAGCTGTTGGTCTTTAATTAAGGGTTTGATGATAAAAGGTCTTTACTGGCAGAAATAATCCAGTAATTCAAGAAAAAAAACGTAATCATGTCGTGGATGTATTGCGGACTCTGGGTTGGGAACCCCTTCTTTAGTGTTACTGTTATGTACGAATAAAATACTGTTATTGATATAGATGCTAATATATTGATTTCCAATTCAAAAAAAATTTTAATTGTACATTTAATTTCTTCATTGAATGCTTGAAATTGTTTCATAGGTCATCAATGTTCTGAAGACAACGAATTGAGAAACACGGGTATACGAAGAATCAAAGACTTAATGTGTTCTATCTCCAACAGCCGCTTGAATGTATTGCTACCCAAGTTAAAAGTACTACCTGTGCGACAAATTATTCAGAGGAAACAGAGTCAGGTGCTATCTGTATTCTCATAAACTTTGTACCTAGACATATTGCTTCAAGTACCATTGTCTGCGGTGGTCCTGCAATCTTAAGACGACGTTGTTCTCACTCTGTTCGCGTGTGTTACGAGTATCATTTCAAAATATAAACACCACTTATTGTTATTTTTTTCTCTCTGTGTATTTGCCAAGTTTCTTCACTTTCTAGCCTCACTTTCTTGATGTGGCAATTTTAATGGCACAGTATAGCCGACATTGGCCCTTGTGCCAAAGTACCGTACTGTCACTCATTCACTACACTGCAATTTTAATGTCACTAAGTGTAGATTAGTCAAAGGGTGTTTTTAACGGTTTTTAGGGATTAATTTTTTTCATCAGAGTGTTAGTTCACACATGACCAATAATATTATGTATATTGTGCATAAAATCAATTTACCATTATAGCTGGATGAGTTAAAGTGTTGATATAACTTTCAAGTAGTCAAAAAATTTCAAAATTTTTACGAAAACAGATGATTTAAGATATGTATTATATTTATGAAAAAAATTGGAAGAGCAAAGTTTTTTATGAAGTCTTACGATACCATCTTCGAATAAAATCTAAATTGTGACTAAAATATCAGGGTTTTTTTAAAATTTTCTTATGATACTAATGACATTAATGTTAGAAAATGAAGAGGTTATCAATCATTAATATGCATGAAAATATTTGAAATCTTAAATTATAAATACTTTTGATTCTAAAAACTTAAATTAAAAAGAAAATGAATATTAAAACCTTAGATATCTCTAAAACCGTTTTTGGTGCATTATTTCGATTCATTTTCTAAAAAGAATTTCTAAATGTACAAAAGGTAAGTATATAAACTTAACTCACAGAAGTGCGATAGCCCATGAGGGTCAAGGCCTCCTTTACCCAACTCAATATATGCGCGATCTTAGGCCCTGAGGTGCATGAGCAGATGTTTCGGACTGGTGGTCAGTCTGACTCGAAACCCCCAGTGTTAAGTTCCCAAGAAAGCTTGGTGCTCGTTTATCGACCCACTGAAGGGATGCAAGGCTGAGTCAACCTTGCCTAGCCCGGGGTTTGAACTTCGGAACCTGTCCTGTGGAAGCGCGATGCACTAACCAGTCAGTCACTGGGCTTTGTTATGTGTGTGTTATATACTTAAATATATATTTACTTAAAAATTACATATTTCTCCATGGATTTATTTCATGAAAAGTAATAAAAAATAACTTTTAAAAGTAACAACAAATCTTATATAATTAGATGTAATTGCATATTTCATGTTATTTTTTTTAAAGATTTAAATCTAACCTATTTCACCATGTATTGGCTATGATTTATTTTTGAAAGTTAACATAAGCAGGAAATTTAAGGGAAAGTACCAGAAATTACTATTTCAAAATCAAATTATGAATCTTAAGTTTTGTAGAAAAATAGCAGTTTTAGTTTCAAAAATTGGATTTTCTGCATCGTTATGAATATTCTGAATATAATAAATTCCTGTTCAGGTCATTATTCGGATTTAATCCTATACACAGAAATAAAAATCATTTCATTAAGCATCTTTCTACATAAAAATTTTTAACTCAACAGCTTAACAACACTTAGTCAACACTCTTTTTTAAAGGCATATTCTGATAAATGAACTCAGGTGTCGCGTCCACGTCACTTGACCATGGTTCAAAATTACGTGGTCCGTCGCCAAAAGCCCTCGTGTAGCTGAACAGTGCGACGTTAATATTAACTAACTCACTCACTCACTGATAAATGAAGTTATTTGTATGCATTTTAATAAAAGGCATAACATATTTTTTTTTAAAAAAAAATTTATGAGTTGATGTTTTTTAAAAACTGCACTAGAATAAAATTAATTCAAATAAAGCACTTGAATAAATTACAAATATTGGTTGAAAAGTAATGCTTCTCTTGAAATTAGGGTTCTGAAAGATTGAACATAACATTTCAATTCAATTATCGAAGAGAAAGTTACACTCCAAGAGTTTCATGATAATTGCTAATCTAGGTAATTTTAATTTCGCACTCAGAATGAAATAAGGAGCTATGCATTATTAAAAGTTTAATCCAGCGCTGCTTGAGAATACGTGCGTGTGAGAAGGAGCACTTCTACTTTCAACCAAAATGGAATAAGCAATCCTTTGTTAAAAAATGAATATGAAATCACAGTATACTTAAATCATTAGTATTACCTATCATGCTAGTTGTCTTTGACGATTTAAAAATAAACATTTAGCACAAATCCATAACAATTATATATTTTCAAAAAACTCAACTTTATCATAGGGTACAACCATGATATATCCCAATATACTACCCAAATACACTTGCCTCCGAAAGTCTGCTTACAGGCAATCATCTTAAATGTTTATGCTTTAATTACTATTCACATATCGATTCGGAAAATCAACGTACCAGTCAGGGATTCTCCAAAATTTCTTTATTCAAACAACAGCAACAAAATTCACCTTAACATGAAAAAACAAGAATGACTACCAAATAATCAAACACCCCCACCAAAAGTCTGCGTACACTTACGAAATAGAGCTTTTAAAGACTTTTTATTGAAAAATAATTGCACTAAATAGTGTTTTTAAGTGTAATTATAAGCTTCTTTTACCATTTATTTAGGATTTGAAATTTGAAAGCTTGTGTGATTCCATGGCTGGCAACAGAAAAGAGAGATCCATATATTACTGAAAGAAAAATCATCATACATCTTTAGAAAGGGGGGGGGATTTTTTAAGTAATTGCTGAAACTGTTAATAGGAGACATTCTCATTGATTCAAAAAGGGTTTATAAACTATAAATCAACTAAAATGTTAACGTCCAAGCCAAGGGCCAACCTCCCGTCTACATTGTCACCTCGAGAGTCTTGCTTTGTAATACGCTTTATTTAAATACATCCAAAGCTATAAGCTTTAAAAAAAGCTAAAAGTCTTGCTGAGATATTTAAAAAAAGTGCGAAGTTAACCACAATTCAAGGATAACTGAAAAGGATGACTATCATAGTCCAGTTGCACTCTAGAAGCCATCCATCTCTCGAGTGAACAGAGCTAAGAGAATGTCCTTCTCTAAAAAAACATCTAAATATAGGTCACATATTTATTGGAAACATGTAATGTATTCATTTGAAAGTAATTTTTGTATTTTGGCATCAAAAAGGACTAAAACATCCCTGTAAAATCTCTTGCACGGACCTTAAGAAAGAGAATCTTTTTTCCACTATCAAACATGGAGGAGGGAGCATAATGTTCGGGGATGCATAGGAAGCTTTTGGGTTGGGAAAAGGGAATTTATTGAATCAATGAACAAAATTGATTACTTAAACTTAATGAAGTAAAATATTAGGACATTTGCCGAGAAACTTACGGTGAGTGTTTATTTTTTTTTCAACAGGCAAAAGAACTAAGCAAATGGTTCACATTATGAAGCCCCACGGCTGTTCTGCCAAGTTTCAAACCAATTCCGTAAGACATCCTAGTCCCCAGACCTAAGCACAATGCAGCATTTGTGGAATTTACTCGAGAGAATTATCAGGGAGAACGAAATAACATCCAAAAAATGCTCAAATCTGTTACAGTAGTAGAATTAACAAAATATCCACAGAAAATACAGCCAAGCTAGTTTAATTCCTGCCAAATATGTTGAAAGAGTTATAGAAAGAACGGTATAGAGCTTAAAAAGTGTTAACGTTTAGTTACAGTCCATCATCGTAAAGACTTTTTCCAGCGTACAGACTTTTGACACGCACGATTTGTGCTCTCAAGTTATAAATATTTGTATTATTTTATGAAATAATCCGGGGATTGTTGCTATATTACTTCAATTTTTGACATTAAAGGAATTAATAAAAAATAGTATTGATTCAAAAAAGACTTTACATTTAATAAGCGATCATTGCCTGAATAAGAAAGTTGATCGTCTGTACGCAAACTTTCGGAGGCAAGTGTATATAACCCCCTGAACCGTAGACCAAACTCTGTAGTACATGAATGATTTCACCGACACCACGTTAAATTACTAGTTGCCAAGTGTATCAAATAAATAATTCCTACAAATATATATATTTTTGATCTAGACTAAGTCGAAGGAAGGGAAGATGAAAAAGTGGGTATTGGTTGAGATAGAGGCTCAAAAACAGAGCAAATAACAGGGTATCCTAGCTACGCGTTTCCCACATTATACCTAAATAAAATAATAGGTAGGAGAAGTAATTTGATTTTATAATTTGCGTGCATTCTTAAGCAACATGTGGGCTATTAGCGATGAACCTCGTAGTTTTGAATCATAGTCAAGTGACAAGGATGACATTAAAGCTGGCACCTCCTCTTCTAAAGTCTACACCCCACCAATGGGAGGACTTTGAGCCCTGGCAGATATAACGTGCTTAGATCTCTCTCTACACTGCGTGTCTTCGACGGCATCAGGGTTCCAACCAATGACTCGACAATGGTGACCATGAGTTCGAGACTATGATCATTCGGCGACCACACGTAGGAGGAAAGAGAAATACTCTAAATCCTGAATTCTTTTTTTTTTTTTTTTTTTTGCTTGAATTTGTGCAAGACTCCTCACGTAAATAATAAGAAACCGTATTTATAAAGACCAAGGATAATATGGGGAAGAAATATGCAGAGAATCAGGTACCAATTTCGAGGGGTGTGTGTTTTCTTTAACAGTAAATCGAAACAATGATAAGAGAAAGAAAGCTATATTAACGTCACACTATACATTTGCAAGAGTTGCAAGTGCACTATACATTTGTCTATTGGCGACGGATCTCATAATTTTGAACCGTGGTCAAGTGTCTAGGACGACACCCCTCACTTAATTTTCAAACCACACAAGTGGGAGAACGTTTGAGCTTTGACAGATTTAACATGCAACATTTCTCCCTACACGGTGGGTCTTCAGTGGCTTCTGGAATCGAACTCATGACACCCTAGCCATGAGTCCGTGACCTTGACCACTAGGCTACCACGGCCACTCAAAGCGATGGTATAACTAGCTTTGTATCTGTACGGGATTGTAAATTTTTTTTATATGCAAGGTAAAATAATGTTATCTGTTTTTAGATTTAAGCTTTTCATACACACGCAATTACAACTACACAAACAGAACATCTCATGATAATTTGTTGATTAATAATCAAATGAAGTAAAATTATAAATTTTTATGGTATTTTTTATCATATAAATTAGCCTAAAAACATTAATATTACCAGTCCATGAATGATTCAGCGAATAGAACTTATTCTTAAAAATCGGAAAATGTAAATTTATTTCTATAAAATTGTCAGTAGTATGATACAGTATCAATATGCACGAAAGATGAGGGTAACATGCTAAGCATTTGGTTCAGAAAAATGGGTAGCTTCTCACAATTGAAAAATATGACAAAATATTACTTCCGAAATGAAAAATCTTTCTCTGAAATAAATAACAATTCAAATTGAAAATCTCTATAGCCAGACCAAAATCCTTAAAAAATGAGGATTTTATCAATATGAAGAATTTATTATGGTTCTTCTTGATCTCTTAGAATTTATTCTCTTATAAAATAAATTCTCTCCCGTTCTTTAAGACAGTAGACAATGTGCTCTCCCTTCTTTCAAAGCTTCTTTTATTCTTAATGATCTTTTTGTATGGGAATTATTCCTCCTCTGACTGAAGGCAATGAACTTGTTTTCTGGGAAATATTTCATATAACATTGCCCTCATAAATATAATATTAAAGCATGAAGTTTAGCTCTCCATATTCGAAATGGCAGTTACTTATGTTAAATCTTTTATAATCTGCAGAGAAATTTTATGATTTAAGTTGCTGCGGTTTATTTTATGATTTGTTTTGTTCACCTAAAATATTTTATTTATACACTTTTTTACTTACCATTCATAGTTATTTTTTAAAAAAATCCATATGATTTTTTAATTCATTTAAATCTCGTAAGAATTTGTGATACATTTATAAATCTGTATTAATTATCAATTGATATGAATTGGGTGTCAGCTCGTGTGTCGATCTCGTGAGACGTAGTGAGGAGATCAGGATAGCCAATTGGTCTTGGTCACGAACTCGTGGACAGAGTTATCACAAGTTCGTCCTGATGGCCTTGTTGGCCACGGTAGCCGAGTGGTCAAGGTATCGGATCGTGGCTGGCCTTGTCACGAGTTCGATCCCAGTGCCACTAAAGACCCGCCGTGTAGGGAAGCGATGCACGTTAAGAATAGTCGGTACCCCCTATACCGACAATGTTAAATATAGCTCTTTTAGGAACCTGTTTCTCAGAAACTGTTAAATATAAAAACTTCAAATTTTGTCTGTGTATTAATTAGGCTTTTTTATTTAAATAATGGTAAAATGTTTCAAACACATTGTTAACTTTTTTTAAAAAAGTTCATCGTAAAAGTATCACTTTGAAATTTTTGAAAATTGTCATTTTTTTACGATAACTGCTTTTCAGCAAAATATTTCGGGAAAATCTCCAAAAAAATAAGCTTAGTATATAGAGTTACATATTATTTATGCGCAGTAAAAACTGCATGACCATGCATTGAGTAGATTCTGTGAAAAAGGTACATGCGGTTTGAAAACAATCATTTTGAGAAAATTGCATTTTTAGTGTAAAAAGGCACTTCATCACAAAAATAATGAATTACAACATGTATTTGTCCTATTTTATTAAATATTAGCTTATCCTCTATTACTTTTAAGACTTTTTAGTCTTCTATTTTACTTTGATTTCTCAGAAAATACATGTATAGCATTTTTTACTTTTAAACCATTGAGGTTTTTAGTAGGGGTTACATTATTTTACTCAAATTCTGTATCAATTTTTGAAGAATTTTCAGTTCCGATACATTACTTTCATCACATTTCACTATTAAGCATCGTAAATACCATTTGAAAATGTCTCAATACATGAAAATATGGCTTTGGTAATATATGATTATACTCTATATTTCGAAAAGGTTGATTAGTGTTTTATATATTCACCTGTAAACACAATTTCTTAAAGCATCAGAATTAAAAAAAAAATCTGTAAATATTAGATAAATGGTATTCAAAACAACAAGAAATTTGTTGTTATTTTTTTTAAATGAAATTTATGTATTTTTATGTATGTAATGAGCTACGTGCAACGAAAAAAGGTATTGCATTTTGAGATATTTATATACCTTTTACTAAGTACCTATTGAACACCAAAGCTTAAAAATTTGTATAAATACACAATATATATGAAATAAATAGTAAAAAAATTTCATGCATACAGTAGATTTATAGAAAAAGAATACACAATTTTTAGTAAAAGTTGTCATTTTCTGTGTTACGAAATCCGCATTTTAGCTAAACATGTCTGAGTAATGCTTCAAAAATTTCACAAAAAGGGTAAGAACACACAAGAATATATATGAAATATATAGTAAAAATTTCCAGTTCATGCATTCAGTAAATTTATAGAAAAAAGAATACACAATTTAATAAATATTGTCATTTTCTGTGATACGAAATCCGCATTTTAGCTAAAAATGTCTGAGGAATATTTCAAAAAGGTATAGCTTTAGTATCACCCACCCTAAAATTGTACTAAAAAAATTGCGCCAAACAAGCGCGATAAATGATTTTGTCAGGTAACCCGTTCCGCACAATTTAATAAAAATTATCATTTTCTGTGTTACGACAAATGCTTTTTAGCTAAAAATGTCTGAGAATTTACATGATTTTCCAAAAATTCTGTATCAATCTTGAAAGAATTTTCAGTTTTGTGATGGATTACTTACATCAAAGTTAACCATAAAACATCTTTAATGCCTTGTAATAATGTATCAATATGTAAAAGTAATGAATTGGGAACATGCTATTATATACAACATTTCGAAAGTTTTCATTATGGATTTGAATATTAATACACTCACAACTTCCTAAAGTATCAGAATTCAAGTTCCTTTATATATTAGACAAGGGTTTTCTAAAATAGCCACAAGACAGGGTTTTTTTTTCGTTTTGTTTTTTGTTTTTTAATCTGACATTCATTTATTTTTTTATGTATGTAAAAGCTTTTCTTAACAATTACGACAATATGTCTTTTGTAGCTTTTTCTCAGAAACTATTAAACATTAAGACTCAAGATTTTTTTGTCTATATATTGAATAAACCTTTATCTTTATACTTCAGTGAAATTTCAAAACTAATTTGTTCAACATCTTTTATTTAAAAAAAGATAATTTTTGTAAAACATAATTAGGAATTTCATAAAAATTGTAATTTTTTTTTTGTTATGACATGAATTTTTAGCTAAATGGTTTAGAAAAATTTTAAAAATTTCAATTCAAAATACACAAGTAAATATCCATGCATGCAGTAAGAAGATTTAGGTGAAATAAAATTTTTAGAAAACAGTAAATTTTATTAAAAAATTCATACCCTTTCAAAGAAAAAGCTTCAAAAATCCTGTAATTCTCTATTTATGTTTATCTACAAATATTATCTTTAATTTTCTTTTTGTTAATGATTAAATTTCGAATCACATTCTTAACTATAAGCTTTAAAGTTCCCTCCAAAACCTAGCACAGTTAAGCTTGAGTTAAAAGTTAATGGCGTTTAATAAATGAAAAAGATAAAGACCTCGCCACAGTTTAAATAGCCAATATTGTCAATTTTATATCTCAAAGTGGGCGTGGTTGCCAGCTGATAATTTTTAATGGTCATTTTAAAATACTTCTAATTCATAAAATGGCTAGTATGTTATATCATTGGAAAGGTCCTGATTTGGAGATTTTCGAAATATCAAAAAATCGATTTCCCAAAGGCTTTTACCCGACTGGCTGCCCTTAAATCTATCGAGAGCTCAAACGTCCTCCTGTTGGTGTGGTGTGGTAGTTAGGAGAGGGGTTCCAGCTCAAGTTTCATTCACGTCACTTGACCATGGTTCAAAATTACGTGATCCGTCGCCAAAAGCCCTCTTGTAGCTGAATAGTGCGACGTCAATATTCACTCACCCACTCACTCACCCTGATGCGCCTAAAGTCATCACTTTGGCGTGTTGATTGAGTGAATGAGTGAGAGTTGTATTAATGTTTCACTATAAAGCTGCAACTATATATTGACGATGGACCTCGTAATTTTGAAACATGGTCAAGTGACGGCGATACCTAAGTTGGCACCCCCTCTCCTAACTTCCAAACCACATCAACGGGAGGACGTTTGAGCCGTAACAGCTTTAACGTGCAGTGCCCCTCTACATGGGGGGTCTTCAGCGACACTAGGTTTTAAACTCGTGATCAGCCAGCTACGAGTCCGTGACCATGATTACTAGGCTACCGCGGCCACTTAGCCTGGTAGAAAACTAAAATACCACTTGACCGAGGTTTAAAATTACGTGTTCAATAGTCTTTGCATTACTTCGGAGCTACGTAAATAAAAAAAACTCAGATTGCGTGAAATCATGCTTTATATAAAGGATAAACTATATTCATCTTGGAAATATATCATCCATTAAAGTAAGGTCAGACTTCTCTCTGATGTTATTATGAAATACAGTTGAACCTGTTTTTGTGCGGCAGATAGGGACCACACAAAAAAAATATTCGAAAATTTCATATAAATTCTTACATACAACAAATTCAACGAAATACTACAGATTTTTTATGCGCTGGAGAGAAACAGCATAAAAACGTCGCACTTTTTGCGAAATTTATGGGAAAGTACTTCCTTGACAAAATAAATAATTATATTACACATGCTGACATTTTAAAAACATTCAGTTTCGCATTGTATACATGGAGAAGTTTTCACACAAAATGCACATACATAATTCAATGCTAATCATCGTAATCTAAAGCGCTCATCTTCTTGTGAGGAATTAGTTCAAAATCACTTTCGTCACTTAAAGATACAATTTTAACTGGTTTACAGGGGTGGCAAAAAGTCCTGAACACACTCATTTTTTAGCGTAATTTTTGTGTTTGACTTCATTTTTCGTTGTGAAATTATCGCACTAACTTAAATACTGTTACTGATTTTAATTCATTTTTTATGCTGATTTCAAATCTACTACTAGTTTCTTAATGACTAAAATATTTTTTGAAGTAAAGCTGCCTGAACATAATAATGTGAAATATGTGCAGAATAAAACAATATAGAATAACATAATATGCAAAGAAAAATAACACGAAAATTGACAAATACGGTATATTTAATATATATATATAAGCATTTTGAAAATTACATTGTTGTCACATGTTAGAAAATCAATATTTTATGGGCCAGCCGTTTGCTTTAATTATGCCTGGACATCATTTTGGCATGGAATGCGCCAATTTTAAAAGATCTTTCGTGACAATATGGTTGAAGGAAAATATTAAAGCTTCAATTAATTCACGTTTGTTTGAAGGTTTTTTCTTTGAAATTTCATAACCAATTTTAAACCATAAGTTCTCTAACGGATTAAGGTCGGGAGACTGTCCTGGTCAGTTCATTCTATTCACAGTATGGTCTTTCAACCATTTCTGGACTACCTTTGCACGATGACAAGAGGCGTTATCGTCCTGAAAAATCCATGACTGATTGCCAAAAAGATCTCTCGCAGTTGGTAGCAATTTATTTTGTAGTATTTCAATGTAATTCATGACTTTCACTGTTCCTCTAACGATGTGAAGTCTTCCAACACCATGAGAAGACATGCAACCCCATACCATCACTTTTGTCGGGTACTTTACTGTGGGCTTCAGACACTGAGGGCTGAATTCCTCATGAGTGCGTCGTCTTACATAGGCACTACTTTGGTAGCCAGAAAAACAAAACTGCCCCTCGTCACTAAATATTACCTTTTCCCAGTCTTTAATAGTCCATAATGAATGTTCCCTTGCCCACGTCAATCGCCTCTTGCGTTGAAATTCAGTCAGTAATGGTTTTGGGTGCGCTTTACAGCCTCGTAACCCAATTTCCAGCAGTCTTCCTCTAACAGTTTTTGGGCAAACGCTCACATTTGATGTCAAAGTACATTGTTTCAAAATTTGCGAGGAATTAAGCTATGTATTTAAAAGTGAAATTCTATGCAATAACCTATCTTCACGTAAAGATGTTTTTCTTGGTCGCCCTGATTGCTCCCTTTCCGCAATAAAATTTATTTCAGAAAATCTTTTCAAAGTTCTCACAACAGTAGAAAGGCCACATGGTACTTTAGCGGCAATTTGGCGCATAGAATAACCTTCTTCCTTCAAATGTATTATTTTGTACCTTTTATTCTCAGGCAGATATGAAAATTTAGCCATAATTCCAATATTTTCCACAAACGCACTTCAAATTGCTTTCAATACACTATTTTCCACAAGCACACAACTGCATTCAATACAATAAACCACGTTTCACTTTTTTCTTTCAACCCTTTATCGCTACTTCTCTCTGATTGGTTGAAATAACGGAGCATTTCATTGGTGGAAAACACACTCATTCATTCTTACAGTGACCTCGTGCTTTCTTGACAAGGTTTTTTCAACATATATCAATGAAACTATTTACTTTAGTTGGAATTTACAAACAAATTTGAAATCAGTATGAAAAAATACATTAAAATCAATAACAATATTTAAGATAGTGCAATAATTTCATTACGAAAAATGAAGTCAAACACAAAAATTACGCAAAAAATGAGTGTGTTCAGGACTTTTTGCCACCACTGTATTTTTAGCACCATAAAGTAAGAGATAAATTTTTGTGGTGAAGGTCAGTTGGTCAGTTGCTTGTAACTGTCCCGATAACCATATATGCGTGATCGAAGCTCTTTTTGAAATTTCGTACTCATTTCAGAATTGGTATCTATTTTAAGAAAATGCTTTCCTAATTTGTTGGAAAGCTGTATCCCTACATATATTAGAGCTGTATTTTAAGTAAGGTCCGTTTGTTTTTAAAAAAATAACTACAATATTTTGTTTCGAAAAACCTTTATTTTAGGATTGTACACACTATTGTCTATGTTTCTACATAGTTGACGAGTTTATAAATGCACTTGTCTTACCTTCTTTAAAAACCATCTTCAAAGAAGTCAGCCGCCTGGTCCGATAGCCAAGAGTCCACGGCCGCTTTCACTTCTTCGCTGTCACTGAAACACTTTCCCCCAAGACTGTGTTTGAGATACCGGAAAAGGTGGAAATTTCTCGGAGCTGTATGGTGCATTATCTAAAACCTTGCAGACAAAATATTCGATTAACTCTCGAGTAGTTCGAGAAGTGTGAGGCCTTGCGTTACCGTGGAGGAGCAAAACACCTTTTGACAGCATACCGCGCCATTTGTTTTCCAATACTCTTCGGAGCTTCTGTAGAGTTGTGCAGTAGGCACTTGAGTTGATCGTTGTTCCTTGTGTGGGATAAAGTTCACCAGCAAAACACCGTGCCAGTCCCAGAACACTGTTGCCATAATCTTGCGCTTTGACAGCGTTTGTTTGGCTTTGCTCTAGACGGGAGAGGATGTGTGTCGCCATTCCATCGCCTGTTGCTTTGATTCCGGGGTGATATGGGATACCCATGTTTCATTTCCAGTAACGATTTGACTCAACATGCCATCACCTTCCTTTTCGTAACGAATCAAAATGTCCAATGAAATGGCAAATCTCTTCTCCTTGTGTTCCACTGTGAGTAGTCTGAGTACACACCGAGAACACAATTTCTTAAAGTTGAGATCTTCAATCCCAATTTTGTACACCACCAACCGAAAAACGTCGGGAAATTGCAATGTAAGAGTGGTTTCCGTGAATCTCCTGTTCTCGCGATTTTTTGTTTCAACTGCTTGCATCAAATCATCAGTAATTATAGAGGGCCGGCTTAAGCGTTCTTCGTCATGGATGTTTGTTCGACCATCTTTAAACTTCCTGACCCATTTTTGAACTTAGCTGTCACGCATTGCTTCTGTGTCATAAACTTCTGTTATCTGGCAATGAATGTCTGCAGCCAACATGTTCTTCGCAGTCAAAAAATGGATAACAGACTGTATCTCACACTTGGCGGGCAATTCAATCACCTTAAACATTTTAAAGAAGCACAGAGAATCTTACACGACTGCTACAGAGCTGGAAATGGCATGAATGTGTTCGCAAAGAATGCTGGTCAGTGACGCAGAGACTCGTTGCGGCACTCGCGTGAACTAGGGAACTACACGCACCATCGGACCACACTTTAACAATAGCCCTCGTATTTTATCCGCTCTCAAAGGATCCAGTTCTTCTTGTCCGTCTACATGATTTATCAAATTATTGATAATGCCACAATCATTTAAAGTTTCGTCTTCAATCAAGCGCAGGCTGTAAGCGCGTTGAGAGAAAGTAAATGAAAGTGCATTGCCGAGAGACTATTTATAACAAATGAAGAGAGCGTCTTGAAGTGTATATCTGTACATTATAGTGGCGTAATGTACACTCCCACATCCCCGGGGCTCTAGGGAGCCTAAGGCATGACTGACACCTTGTAAGTATTTACCTAATTTATAAAATATTAAAGACAAAACCCCTGACTTTTCAGGGGCTTCCTAACACTCTCTGTTCCACTGGTGCATTGACAGAAAGCATTACAGTAACGCCAAAACCGTTGAAATTTATATGCTGCATGAAAAGGATCACGCAGAAAAAAAATCACGCAAAAATAAAATCGCACAACAATAAAATCGTATAAAAAAGGACCACACAAAAACAGGTTTTACTCTAACTTAAGAAATAAATATTTTATTATAAAAGCATTTATTATAAAAGTATCTTTCTATTTTAAATTGTATTTTCGTTATTATTCAAACTGTATGTTTATTATTAATGTGCTTGGTATGTTCATTTATTTACTATATTTATAATTTCTATTCAATTATTATTATTTACAATGTCGCCCAACCAGTATAGTGGTTAGTGACGCTAACTTCTGTGCCGCTGGGCCTGGGTTCGAATCCCGGAGAAGACATGGATGTTAGTAAATGTATAGCGTCTTCGCGTCATGGGGGTACTTTAAATAGCCGTCGAGCCGCAAGTCCTCTCGTGAGGTTGGTGGAAGGGAAAGAGAGATGGGAGGCCCCTGACCACACCCAAGGTGTTCTCCTTCAAAATTGGGGTGAAACAGAGCTAAATTGTTATGTCGCCTGTGTGGTGCTTATAAAGCTACGGCTAACAACAAGCGCCACTTAGCCCTTTGCCATGATGAATTTCGTGGGCCTTTATCTAGCCTTTGCAGATCAGGTGGCATTAGTAACAAAGCATTTTTTATTGCTTTATATTTTTATTTTACATATTTATATTACATTTTATATTTTTGCTTTTTATTTTTATTTAAAAATGCATCTTTCATAATTTATCTTTTTTCTTTAACCCTTTATGTACCGCATTAAAATTTACTGCAAATTTTTTCATGCAATATTTTTTTTGGATCACTGCATTGAAAATTAAGTTATGTACATAAATAAAATACTCAACTTTTGGAAATTTAATTCGTAAGAGCTAATTAATTAAATTGGTACTTTAAAGTACCGTCAGCACACAAAGGTCACAAATATTCTGACAGTACGAAAAGTACGAATGACTTTTTTAACCCAGTTTTAACTCTTAAAAATGCTGAATATTCATAGAGAATACTAATATTATACAGCACAAATATTTATTTTTAAAGATTATTAAATTTTAAAAATTTATTTACTTTTTTTACACATAAACTTAATTTGATAATATTCAAAGAAACAGTTTTTTTCATTAATACACAGAAATTCATTACACATTGTGCATTTTGAGTGAGGTTTCGACTGAATGTTTTTTAAAACACTGCATCCTGGGGTAAGAAATGCAGTACTTTCTTAACATGAACTAGTACACTTTGAGTTCAGCCCTTTGAACGTTATCCTAAGAATCTAACGAAAATTCTAGCAGATAATTTGCTGGGACTTCTTCATCAGAAAAATCATTTGTTAGTACATCACTGATTTCAGATGGTGGGTTCTATAACAAATTCAATGCCTCTTGAAGACTGAGCTTTTTGTACAGACTCTAAGAAAAAGAAATAATAATAAAAATAATATTAGCACCTTGAACATCTCCAACTATATTAAATCTCTGTTACCCATAAAGGAATTAAAATGATGTTATATAATTTTTTAAATAAGAATACATATTTCCTTTAATTTTGTGGCAAAAAAAAAATACAAGCTCGGATTAAAAGTTACAAATTTTTTAAAAGCATTAAAATAAAAAAAAAAATATGTATATAAAGCAAAATAAATCAGTTAAGCAAAAAGAAACGCTGAAAAAGGCATAACTATTGCAGTATAGTGATGATGCTTCAACAGAACAAAAATCAATAATAAGCTGTAGGGACGAAAAAAAAACTATGTTCTTGCTCTAACACCCAGCCGATACTTATAAGTAGCACAAAGTTATTCAACTGTAAAATTAATTGTATACACTGCTCACTTAAAATAAATAGTCAAATCGTTTTCTAAGGTCTTCCTTAACATGTAAAACAATAAGACACTTACCTTTTGATATTAACTACTTTTTCGGAACAAAAATGACAATCTTCGCAATCCGATCAAAAAGTCAGCTGAAAACGCAACTTCTGCTGTAAAACTATTTGCTTTTCTCGCTAAAATACTCATCATAGAACCCATTCTGCCATATATCTTGTAAGAATGGATTTCAAAGAATATTTCTGCTATGTATCGTCAGAGTATTCGTAAAAATGATTGTTCTATGTAATTTCAAAGTGAGTGGTACTTATAAGTACCGTCGGTACATAAAGGGTTAACACAATATATATATATATATATATATATAGTGTGTGTGTTTTATGTGAGTGGTATCACTCAAAATTCATTTATGCATAAGCTTTTGGTGAATATTAAATTTAGGATTTGCTTATTGTTTTACTTAAGTACAGGGAGAAATATATATAAGTTTAACGCGAAAACGCTTAAGACCAAAAATATCGGTTAACACGAAATAATACAATGTGGTCCTAATAAACTACCATGTATTTTGATGCAGTTTTTTCTCTTAACACAAAACAAAAATCGCTTACCACGAAAAGATTTCCCTTCTGGGGAATAAAAGTTTCTGAATTATTGGGCTGTGCCTACTGTATTTTTGGAAGAATTCGTTGCAGTAGATGGTGATAATGTGTGTACAGCCCCAATATAATGGCAGAGAAACACATTTTGCAGTTTGTTCAGAGCTCAAGAAACATCACTGATGCAGATTCTGACGACGAAAATGAAATGAGTAATAAAGCTCCTGTTCCCACATCATTCGAATTGAGGAACATCATGAAAAGTACGCGCAGTTATTTAAAAGCATATTTTAATGGTGAAATGAATAACAAAATGAACGACATCGAACAATTAGCCAGCAATTTGATACTAAAAAAAGAATTACAAAAAAATATCGGATTATTTTCCAAAAACTCAATAAATGTTTCGTTTTTCAAAAAACTTGAAAATGTTGTATTAAATTTCATTCAGTTCTTGTGAATGTTTTCTTTCATCAATTTGTATTCAATGCATGCATACATACATATCTGTGCAAAAGTACTCTAATAAACCTAATTTTGTTGAATATATATATGGGTTTGTTTTTTGCAATATCCTTTAACACGAAAAAATATTTCGATCCCCCAGTTTCGTGTTAAACAATTTTCACTGTAGTTTAACAATTAAATTGCAAAAATAATTTATTTCCCAAATCTATGAGTCAACTACTCGTATATATCTGTTATTTAGAATTTACCATGAAAACAAGACTACATAAAGAATTCCCTGCAGAGTTTCTGTTGTATCTTTAAATTTTTAGTAAAACATATAATTTCAGATATATCCTAAATATTCATATATGTGTGTGATATTATTTCCGCTAGTTAAAAAATATTTCCTTTTACAAGGTTGAGTCGGAATATAAATTTCCCCTGTTGACTGTGCTGAGAGTTGTGTATGAAAGTCGAAACGTAAAATGAGACACACATATTAAAGATAAGACACAAGTTTATTTTTCTACATAAGTACCATGTACATTGAGACATTTGTCATACCGCTTGATAAGCTTCAAAAAGCCCTCCATGAAAAATTCAGGGCTTTGCATACGGAAGAAGCGTTTAACGGCTTGTTTAACTTCAGTATTGCTTCCAAAGCGCCTTCTGGCAAGATTCTTCTTAACAGATGAAAGTCACTTGGTACTAGATCAGGACTGTATGGCGGATGTTGTAGGCGCTCCCAACCAAGAGTTACAATATGGTTTTGTGTTGCAGTCTCGCAGTCATCCAACAACATAATGCCAGAGATTGGAGTGCTTTTCCCGAATCACCCTCTTTCAATTACGACAGGGTGTCGTAGTACCACGAAACATGTACCCAATGTACTAACGAATGATGTATCGATGTCTTGCGTGTTTACCTTCTGTGTTGTCTTTCGCCCATAGCAGTTAAGCGCTTTTCTTCCGTATGCAAAGCCTTGAGTTTTTCCTAGAGGGCTTTTTGAAGCTTATCAACCGGTATGACAAATGTCTCAATGTACTTAGTACTCAAGTGGAAAAATAAAGTTATGTTTTATCTTTAATGTCTCATTCTATGTTTTGACTTTCATACACAACTGTGACCACACAGTCGACAGGGGAAACTTATTTTCCGACTCACCCTAGTATATTTTAAAGGTGACACAGACTTATCAGGAAAAAAAATATTACGGAGTTTTTGACATAAATTAATCGCATTCTTAAAAATGTTTAGAACTATTTTAATAATGCTTAGAATTATTAATTTAAGCTAAAATATTCAATTAAAAACTCGTTTATTATGTATTAATTGGTTAAGAGGCAATGTTCATTCAAATAAAAGGAATTAAGAGGGAAATATAAACTCTTCGCGTAGAATTTATGCAGTTTTACTTTTGACTGTCTTCTTATATCGCAGACAATAAAAGGAAAAATTGCATAATTTTACATAAACAATGAACCCATTATACAGAAAACACAGCACCTTCATACAATTTAGGAAAACCATTAAACTTTTCAAGACCAATACGACATACGAACAAAGAGAAAATGGTAATTTACTGCTGTTTATGTTTGGTTTTGCTCGTTCTAATTGTTCTTTTTTTAAGAACAAAACAGTTGTAAATTTCGAGTCACTGAAGATTTTCAAAGAAAGCTAATGATTCTTGAAGTTTTGAAAAGACTTGTTCGTCTCTCCGTAATTTCACATGAACTCTTCCGTAAAGCCCTTTGTCCTCAAAAAAGTAAGTTTTTAAAACGCTATTCTCTTTTTTTCTCTGTAATTGTATTTTCAAGTTGTTTTTACACGTCATTGCAATAAAAATATGCGCTTTACCCCTATTAATACAAAAGGAAGTGAATTTCTTAAGTCTTCGCTGAACACATGGTTGAATGATACAATTCTTAGAAATGAGAAAAACTTTAAATGAATTAGGAAATTATGTGCAATAATTTAAAGGAATTGTAAAGACTCTGCAATAAATAAGAAAAAGTTATTTGCCTTTTGCTTAAAAAATGAAATAAATACTTATAAAACAGTAAAAAAGGGGCTCATCTCAATAAATTAATAAGTAATCTTTTTTTAATTAATCCGTAATAAATTTTAAAATTCGTAAATTAAAGTTTTTATTGATGAAATGATGTCACTAATTTTACTCAATAGTTGATTGGCATCTAAGTTCTAGACTGCTTTCAACTTATGAAGCCGAAACATGTGAGCTTATAGTCCTCACTAAAAATTGCTTCTCATTAGTTCTGGTTCTGTAAAACAGACGTGCAGAAAAGCTAGACTGCCGCATATAAAATTGAACGAAGTTTCAAAATTATATGGCGTGGAGTAAAAGCCAAGGAAAAAGAGATAACTTAAAATAATTTACAAACTATAAAGAAATCTCGTAAATTGAATCTACTCTGATTTACCTCTAAAGAGACGATAAAGTAAACAAACGAGTGAATACAATAGTCTATACAACACCTCTTAAAGAAAATCGAACTCGCAACACTTTGCTGAAAGGTCGCCTGACTTAACAATTTAAACTACAAGGTTATCAGGAATTAATGATCCGGTAACAAAATTTAATAATTACCAGATGAATAATCAGAAAAAGAAAATTAAGATGTCACTGTAAAGATACAATATGAAACTTATGAGACGTTTCTTGACGTAAAGTAAAATTTGTTTTCGAAAAGTGTTCAATCTGACTTCCTTTAATCACCCGTATAATATCATTGCGAACCTGTTCGATCGGACATTTGCCTTTATACAGGCATACAGTTTCCTGTAACTGTTCATACCAGAGGTTCCCAAACTTTTTTATCTCCTAGACCCCTTGCCGTGTTTTTTTTATTTCGGGTAGATCCCTGCTTACCCCTAATATTGAATTTTTGCAAATTTATTTTAAATGTCTTTTTGACAGCTAATACTACTACTTTAAAAGAACTAAATTTCCTACTGTAAGGAAGAATAGCGTTAAGAAGCATATATTAATGAATCAAATTAAAATTAAATTAATACATAAAATAACTGAATAACAAACAAATACTTTTAAGGAGAGGGATGAATCTGGCGCTTCCATAGCAAATTTTCAAAATTTAATATCAATCTATTCAGGTTTAACCCTAAATCTCCTTTTGTTAGTAAGTATCTAGTTTTCTTCCCCTCTTTTTTTTTCTTTTTGTTCTGGAGATTGGCAAACTCAATGAAACTCCCTCTCATTAGGAAAATCAATTAAAAACTTTCTCACAATATTCATAACAAATAACAGGTATGTTTTTTAAAGCCAAAATTACTGTCATTCGTTTCTAAACTTTATTTTAACATCTTCATTAGGGGCAATTTTGATCGGTTACTAATGTGACTGTAATCTGACGGGTTTTTTTTAATGTTACTAAATGAATTAACTGTCTACACTGTGGTATCACTATTTAAAAAAGCAATCCTAAACCTAGTTTAAAATTCTGAGTAAAGGGCATTTAAATGTTGCATGTTGGTTAAAATGTCTTGACAGATTGTCTGAGACAAAATGAGAAAATTTGCAACGTTTAAGGGGACTTGGTACCCCCAAAATTACAGATCTATCGTTTTTTTTTTATTTTCACTTAATCTTATTCTTTGCATTATTATCTTTCGATTGATATATCACTTGTGCATGTCGGAAAGTTAGAAGTTGACTAAAACTTCATTTGAAAACAAATTAGGCAATTCAGCCACACACCCTTTTTAGAAAAAAAAGCTAAAAAATGCTTTATGATAAAAAAAAATCTATTTTACAAATAGAAATAATAACTATAAAAAGAATGTGTAGTATTAAAAGCAGAATATTTCCGAGGCAATACAATAATGTAATTTTTCTTCCTTGTGAAATGTGTGCATGTAAAATTTTTAAATTAAGGCATTTTATATTAATAATTTTATAATTTCAGTTCTTCTTCCTGATATATTTTTCATACAAATATAATACTTTAATATTATAGGAAGAAAAACAGCTAAAATTTCTGTAGTGACAGAAAAAAAAATTTTTAACATTTTACTTGAATTTTCATGGGCAATTAGTACTCTCTAAAAGTTGATCATTTATAAAAATGTGTGGGTTGAAAACATATGAAAATGCAATTATTTTAAAGAAAAACGTATAACTAATATCTTAAAGTGGTATTTTTAAGTTTAATTAAGCTTATAATAATTATTTTTTCAGAATTATAAACTTTAAACCTGTTTTTCTCAGTTTGTGTTTTTCGAAACCTTAGTGCATTCAAAATGCTACTCCTTCGACAATTATTTACCAATCACTTCCATTTTTTCCTGCATGTTGAAAATAAAGCGTGTAATAAAATTAGGGATCCGTTTAGCTATAAACTGAATACTTTTTTTTAAAAAAAAAAAAAAAATGTAAGACATGTTGGCTTTTTCGTTGATTTTTAGCCTGTATATCAACATTTTATTTTTTTTCTCGAAAACGAATGAAGCTATTCTAAAATCGATCCCTAAAGATGTTTAGAACATTCATAAGAATATTATAAAAAAATTTCAGGTCAAGAAATTAGTTTTTACAAAAGGAGTAGGATTTTAAAATTTTCCCAATTTTCTTCAAAAAATTAAAATTTTTAAAATTGTGTGAATAATATATGAAAATTTCCATCTGGTAACATTTTCTTGAATAGAAACATTGTATAAAATGTTAAAATATAATTTTTAAATACGTAAATAAAGTTTGCTCAAAGGGTGCCAAGTCCCCTTAATGTTATACTTCTTTAGCTTTATTCTGGAAAGAAATGCAGAAATGATCCTTGTCTTAGTAAAATGTATGCTGTCACCTAGTAACCAGAAGTTAACTTCACTAGATTTAGTAAATAAATCAGTTAAATTGGTAAAATCTGGTTTCCAATAGGTAAAATTTTTTTCAAAGGTTAAAGTCACGATCTGGTTTAATGAGAGCTACTATCATAGACCCCCATTTACAACTCATGGACCCCCAAATTATTCTTTTGCTGGCTTGGATCCCTTAAAGGTCGTCATAGACCCCTTGGGGTCTCACTGGTTTACACCATCTTCTTATGCTCTTAGGTGTCGGTACATTTCTATGGTACTTTCTCCGAAATTGACGCTGAACCATGATTACCGACAGACTTAGTGCAAACGAGAGCACACAAAATGCCTTCTCTCGCTGCGATGCCATTTCCACTTCACAATTTCAAAAACATCTTGATTACAATATTGTTACTACCTATTGACAAAAACAACGTTGCAAACTCAAAATTTCATTTTGTATCTTTACAATGACATATCAATGATCCTTTTCTGTTTATTCACCTGGGAATTATTAAATCTTATAATCGAGTCTGTCATTCCTCTGATAACCCTATGTATTAATTCCAAAATCCTACGGTTATTTAACCACGTTTTATATCTCTATTTCATGTTTCCCATTATTGAAAAATAAATTTAGAAGTTACAGCGGCACTGGCAACAAAGGTAGCTAACTTGATAAATGAGATAATGTGGACTGAATTCTCCACAATACTTAATGAAATTTAAAGGTAGTTTTACCATTAGCTTCAGTGCTCACTCAATGTCATATATTATTGTTCTTATTACACAAAAATATGAATCATTTATAGTTTTTGGAAAATTTTCCAACAGAGTCAACTTATAATGTTAACACTATTAATTCTAGCATTCACTGGTATTTTCTCACAAAAAATTAGTGTGCTAAAGATTTCATAAAAAACTTTCATCAGCGGCTAAAAATATTTAGTAATATCACATTAACTCACTTTTCAAAACACACTGGAGTGCAAAGACCTAGATGAGAAATTTGCGTATCAGTGAAACGGGAAGGTGGAGCGGACCGAACTGAAATAACATTCATATACGATAAATCCAGCGTATAATATGCAGCATATTCAGTTCGGAAATGATTCTTAATTCAAATGTTCGTTCTCAATTATTATAAATGGATAAAATAAAGCTCTTACCTGTCAGAACGGATAGGGCAAATCCTCAGACGAACACACTACACTTATTAACATCACAAGGACAGGACAGACACAACACTCAACGTACATGCATAAGTAGATAAAACCAGTCATTGCAGCGCTGTTGCAGTTAAAGTTTGTGGCAGGGCTTTATCGCGTTCTTCCTATTAATCCTCTTGGGGAATTTTTGGGGCCAGAATTGAGTTATTTCATATCCAATGCTCTCAAGAAGAAAGCGCGATATGCAGATTAGTTAATAGATATATAATGGAGCTTTAGTATTCGCGTGGTAGAATGGTAGGATAGAAGGAGAAGGAGACAGAAAGCTGAGATGCTGAATGCCGTGAGCTATTGGTAAAATATTAAATACAGAGGTGTAATTATAGAACGGGCTTCAGCGTGCTAAGGAATCTAAGACAGATAAAGATGCTTAGGATAACTTCTCAAAAAGATAGTGGTTAGGATTCCAGGCACTATTTACTTAGAACTTAGAAATACGTTATATCACTCCTGATTGCATCCCTATAGTAAGACTTGTGGTGTTTGGATCAATATATTGGAATAATAATAAATTAGATTTATTTTTGTGAATTTGGGAGATCAATCATCTCCTACAAATCTAGGTCGTGTAGAGGAAGATATGATACCCCCCGGGTCGGGGGAGTATCACCAGTTTCAACACAGTATGGCATACTGAGCAAAGGCTGGAAGGACCAATCACGCTAGACTGTGTATACTAAGTGTGTATGTGTTTTGAGCGACTTCCCCCTGAATTTTAATATATATGCATATATATATTAAATTGATGCACGATATGCATCAATTAAAACGACGTCCAGTTAAATTTGAACTACGTATGCATCTGGAAAGAGCTTAGGGATACATGCATAGTAATTCAGATCTGAGGAACTTATCAGCCAGTCCACACACGTTGAATATTTTTAATCTTCAACCGCTCTCCGACAGCCACCACATGATGAGATGTAACGTTGGCGTCCTTGACGGCAACTTCACTACTAAAAAGATGCACATGAGGAAAAGGAAAATCGGTACAATAGTGAGATGTCAGTGATTGAAACTCCTTAAAAGATGTGAAGGCCAATAAGTTTACTAATCACTATATTTCTCCACACAAAAAATCCGCTTCCAAACAATTCCTCTTGAAAACATTTGAGAGATTATTGAGTGTTTCCCGCTCTCCCTAAATGTGTGTGCATCTAGAATGGTTAGTCAGACTAAATATGCTCTTAAGAGTAAACCTGTTCGTAAAGAGTACTCGTCCCCATTGTTGATTTCTGAAGATCCTGGCACCACAGAAAGCGCGCTCTTCAATGAGTAGGCATTAGTACCTCCCAAAATACAGCACGCCATACATCTTGGATAAGGTAAAATACGTTATCGGTCGTCTAGTAGTCTGTTGCACGTATCTTAAGATTCTTTGCGTATTTGGCATATATTTCTTCTTACCAGTAAGGCAATATATAGCTCGTTCTTCTTTGTGGTTGCTCGTGGTAAACCTCCACTGAACCTTTAAACACATGCTTCTGTTTGAAATACTCTCCTGACTCGTGAAACGATGCTGTGAGTTATTTGGAAGTCTGCTGCTGTACCCTATAGTCACGCTTCAATCTTCCTCCATCTTTCCAAAAATTCAGCCTATAACATCTGTAGCCTTGTGGTCAAAGTCCCGTACTCGTGACCGGGGATACACGAATTCGAGCTTGGTGCCACTGAAGACCCGCCGTGTAGAGGTAGCATATGCACGTTGAATGCACCAAGACTCAAACATCCTCCCATTGGTATGGTGTGGAAATTAGAAGAAAGGGTGAAAGCTCAGGTATCATTTTCGTCTATTGACCATGGTTCAAAATTACGATGCCCGTCTACAATAACCTTCGCATGTTGCCTATAGTGTGACGTTAATACAGCCTTTGACAATAAAGTTCGATGAATAGTCCTATAAAATTAACGTAGATGAAATATTAACGAAAGTTACCTACTATTCTTTGAAATAGTCACATCGTATAATTATGCACCCCTGAGATCTTCTATACAAATCCTGGAAACTGCAAGAAGTCTTCTTTTGGGATGGAGTTCAAAAGACTCGTCACGCTTTGTTGGATGATAGGAATATCATCAATATCGATAACATGTTTTTCTCATCCCTAAATTCTGGATAACGATTTGTCGCACGGATTCACGGTTAATCTACAGTTCATCAGCTATCATGCGCACAGTTAATTGACGATCTTTAGTGACAGTGGCGTAACGGAGAATATTAACCCCCCTCCCCTTCAAAGTCAGGTTTTGGGCCTCAAGCCGGATCTTAAATACTTGGCATTACTCAGGCTTCGGACCCACTAGAGTCCTGGGTTCCCCCGCGGTATAGGGATTGAGGTGGTGTACATTAATCCACTATTTAGTGATTGATTTACTAACTTTCTCAATGTCTTCGTGACTGACGGTGATTGCCAGTCTTCCGCTGCGGGATTGTCAGAAACTTTTCTCTGCCTTCCTGAAAAGGGGCAAATCACTCGTACACGCATTTCATGGACAGTGCTTGATCTTCGTAAACGCGTGCCAGCATCGCATAAGTTTCTTTTGGTGTCTTGGTAAGCTAAAAACAAAATTTTAAATTGACTTTTTTGTTCATTCATTTTCCTGTTCTCAGTTAAAAGCCAACGTACTAAACAAGAACTTTGTAAAACAAGTCATACACAGAACGCAAAAGAGTCTCAACTGAACAATGGTGGAGGCAGATGGTCAACACCTTCCACTATGCATGTGCAGCGTTTTGTTTCGCCAGTGTTGCCAAATTAGCCGTTCTAACTTCTTCATTCGCCGATCTTTATTATCAGAAGCTGTTTATACTTACACTTACCAGTAATTCGACCCTGGGTAAGGCTTGAGTATTAATGATATTGGTGAATTTTTGGTTGGTTCTTTTTCTTGAATTTCGATGATGACTACGTATATTCAGTTATGAATATTCAAATATGCCTTTTATTGAAATTAAGTTTATATAACCTAATACTTAAAAGTCATTTAAATTGATAATTGTATTTCACACACAGCTGTGACTCTTACATTAATTAATATTTCAAAATTTCCAAATATAGTTTCTTAGTTATAACCAACAAATAAGTACATTTTTTCGGGGAGAAGGGGTCGGGAACCCTTCGTGTGAGCTCACTGGAAAACATTAATTGATAGAACATATAAAATTATATTAACATAATAAAAACAAAAAATAAAAGTTATCATTTGAGCGCTTTTCAAAAAATTTTGAGATCAATCTTAAAAAGCAGTAAATACCACGTAGATCTTTATAAATTTTAAGATATTCTCCCCGTCACGTAGCTCAATTCACAAATTAACCCATTTTTTAATTTTTCTAATTTTCTTTTATTTTAGGTTATGTAATTATGTAATACTGTTTTGTTATACATATAAACGAATAAATAACCAGGATAATTATTTACAAAAATAACAAAAATTATGAATTTTTGTCTTTTCGAATAAAATATATATCTTTATATAATTTAAATTTACAAAGTATAAATTAGGATCTATTGTTTTTGGTTAGAATTACAGTAGAAAAATATAAATACAACCCAAAATTATTAAATGAATTTTAAAATACAAAATTCTCTTTCCATAGATTCTAAGAAAAATCATGGAAACTTATAAAAATAATTAAAATTCTTACAGATATCAAAATAAACACTTTAACTCCTTGGCGGTCAATTCTTTTTTTTCCCAAATTGTTTCATAAAAAGGCACATTTTTTTGTTGTTCCTTATGCCACCTGACCTTGACTGCGTCAGATCCAAGCCCACGAAATTCTTCATGGCAAGGTGCTAGATGTACGCCTATCGTTGGACGTAGCCTTGAGGGTGACAGTACGTTTTATCTCGTTTCCACCCGCAATTTTGAGGGAAAATACCCTAGGGAGATCAGGGGCCTCCCACCTCTATTCACCTACCACCAACCTCACAAGAAGATTTGAGGTTCAACGGCTATTTTAAGAGTACCCCCCATACCGAAAAGGTACTTTTCATTTAGAAAAATACATGCCTTCTCCGGGATTCGAACCCATTACGGCACAGCAGTCAGCGTGACTTATTACTATACCGGATGGCGTCACACGTTTTTTTATTGCATATAACTATAAGCAAAACACTTAATATAGAATTAAGTAATGAAAGAATTTTATTTTAATTTTCTTTTTTAAACTTTTCACGCTATTTTTTATTTTATAATTAATGAACACATAACGCCTAAATGCTTGCTTTTTATGAATAAATTCTCCATGCTATGAAAAGAATATTTCATACATCTCTCTCTCAAAAGAATTATCTTATACTTACAAAAAAATTTCGTGTTCCTACCTCTTTTTCAAATGGTTGAGGGTTTTGTGCATGTATACATGCACACACAATTTGAAGCATGATGTATATAATAGTCTTGCATTGCAATCGGGACATAAATATATGGTATTTTTTGGATTATCTTTCCCTTTTTATTTCTTCTTAAGTAACAAATTGCGCATTGTCTTGCCTATCCCAGTGTCTTATCGAAAATTTTCAAAAAGTTAAATTCATGCCATCAAAAAAATTACCGTCTTCCTCACAAAGAAAATCCCAGATGAGAAATATTTCAGTACAATGGGCAAACTGTATCTCTTAAAAACACACACTAGCACTAATATAGTCAAGCTATAAGAATTAAAAATACGTACACAAATCAAAGATAGAAAGAAAAAAAATATCAGGGCTCGTACAGAGCACGAGAAAAACGGTTGCGGTCAACTTTCGGTAGCCCGTACGGTGTACGGGCAAACCAGTTAAGTTATTCGACAACTTGCGACAACTTTTTTTAAAAAAAATAGAGATATGAAGATTTTATTGGGGTTTTTAAATTTATTTAGTACATTTAAAGAAAAAAAGGCTAAAATTAAGAAAAGAAGAATAAATTATTACTACTAAAATGGGAAAAAACTGACAAAAAATTACACAAACGGGGCCCGCTCTGTACAAATAGTGTAAATAAACAAATTCTCAAATTTTTAATTTTAATGTACATCTTTGTTATTCATTTTTGAAATGACCTTCAAGAAAATAGATATTTTAATTTTTAAAAAAACTAGAGCACCTACACATTTTTTACCTTAGCTATTATATGAAATTGCTTAAGAAAACAGTGATTAGATTTACATAAAGAACTGTAAATTCTGTAATAAAACAGTGATTGACAATTTTGAAAGTTAAAACACTTCTACTGTTATACAGAACATACACAAAAAACTTCAGCAAATTATTTTTAAAACTTTCTGAGCAATCGCCATCCCCGTTTGAGTTTTTCGAAAAAAAACACATTTCAAGTAAAACGCATTTTAAAGTTTGATATCTTATATAAAGTTATGACATCTGCTTTTACTAAAACACTTGTAGTTTTCGTTCTAAAGAATGAAAAATAAAAAACTTGGTATTTTTATAAAGCTAATAAGATTGCCTATAAAATAAAATCATTAAAAAATATGTCAATTTTTTTAAAAAAATTATGATTTAGAGTAGTCAGATACCTTAAGAAGTCTCAGGGGTGTTTACTTTCTCTATAAAGGGCTGAAAATGAAAACAATATTCAAATACATATAACTTTTTGAAATTAAAATTAAAAAATGGAATCTTTTACACATTATTTATAAAGTAATGGAGCTTCAGAAAAGTATAAAATGTTTAAAACATAATTATTATTTTAAAGATGAAAATGAGAAACATTTCTATAAGAAACATTAATTAAGTTTTACGTTGCGCATGCTATTTTCTAAAATATTAGCTTTAATTAAAAGCAATAAAATGATTTATAAAGTTAAATGTATCTTTATTACACTGTAGTAATTTTATATTAATAGAATAATAAATTATATTTTTTTAAAAAATAAAAATAATAATTTTTTTAAAAAATTTTTTTAAATTTCATTATTTGTCAAATATTTTGAAACATAAAAGATATATTATTTTCTTAAATGATGTAGGGTTTAAAGAGTATAATACATTTTATAATTCTGTAAAGTTTTATATATCAGAGGCTACTATTTTAAAAAGTAACGTGCGCAACGCAAAAATTATTTAATATTTATTACATATTTTCATAGGCTTATAATTTTTAAAATTATGACTATATTTCAAACATTTAGTACTTTTTTGAATTCATGTTCCTTTGTTAATAGTGTGTAATATATTTGAATTATTTAATTTAAATTTAAAAGAAGTATGCCTGTTTGAAAATTGTTTATACTTTCACCCCTCGAGAAAAAGTTAACACACCTGAGACCTCTTAAGTATTTAAAAGAGAGCATTTTTATTACATTTATTATACACATAAAATTAATACTTTGTGTTTATAGATTTCCATACTCTGATACTAAATTTTATATAAAATATGTATCTATTATTTACCACTTTTTTTTTCTATTTATCTTCTATATAAAGTAAACATTGGCCAAGAAAAGAAGCTAGAATCCTTTCTCCTTTTCTAAGCTTTTATACAGATCTATAGATCAGCTGCACGCTCAGATGAGTTGCAATAGAAACCGTAAATCAGTTTCAAACCTCTCGCTGCATTCAAATTCTTCCTCATTCTAGTTCTGTGGCTATTTATTATATCAGTCCCCCTTTCAGCAAAGTTTGGGATTATCTGATATTTTATATCTGATACCCTACAGGGAAGAAAAACTGTTTTATACTGAATACAAAATATCCCGAATCTGCTTTAAAAACATTTCTTTATGATATTTTGAAAGATAAAATGATGACAAGTATGGTAAAAAAAATTGACATATTTTGATGGAGTGCAATGCTTATAATATTTGCAGAGTAAAATATATACCTTTTTATAAAAGAGTTATATATGTATGGAAAACTTCAGATAATATTTTACAAAAATATTTTTTTTTTGCTTTATTCTAGGAAATTAACATCACTTATATCTTCCGTAACTGCACAAACTTTCTTTGAGTTCATTGTGTATTTTGTATATATCTTATCTATATAAGAGTCTTTATAGTATTTTTTTCTCGTTATCTAATAATTAATCATTACAATACTTTAATGTTGTACAGTTTTAAAACATTTTACAAAAAGGTAAAGTTTCTATGCACACATTTTCGATTACAGATGACAAGAAAGATTTGGCGTTAGATCGCGCTTAGTTTATTTCATAAAACAATGCTGTGATTTAGTTAGTTTGACGTAAAATATGAACTTTTAGATGTTTACTCGTTATTATAAGAGTAAAAGTGTGGAAAATTTATTAGTTAGAAAATATAAAAATATTCACACTTTTTTAATTTGACTTTTGACATTTTAGATACTTTCTTTCAAAATAAAATTTCATCTATACACAGCTGGCCATTAAAATTGCTACAATATGATGGAAAGAAAGTACAAAAAAAAGATATTTATTGTACGTAAACTGTATGGCATGAAGACAAAATGATTAAATTTGCAAGTAGTTTGAGAACTCACAGTGGTGTGAAATTAGTAGAAACAGCTTCCAATCCTGACAGCTAAAACGGCCCTTACCCAGTTAAGCATGGAGTCCAACTGGGCTTGTATGACAGAAACAGGCTATTCATTCCTTGATGCTTCAAGTTTATGCCACACTTCATAAAACGTATTAGTTGAAGAGGGGGGGTGGGCTAGTCTCTCATAAACCCAAGACAAGATATTTTCAATGGGTGACAGATCTGGAGATCATGCAAGTCAGGATACCCTATGTTTCGAGGAAGGTCCGAACACGACGTGCAACACATGGTCTAGCTTTATCTCGTTGACAGAAGGTGTTTAACAGGCTTCAACTATAAGGGCTCAACCACTGGATTTCAGATGTCATAAATGTACCGATCAACGTTCAAATTACCGTCGAACCGAAAGAGAGATGCGCGTGTCGTTTACCCAATGGTTGCCCAAACCATCACACCAGCTGCAGGAACCCTAGGCTAATATCGAATGCAAGCAGTTGACGAGTGATCCTCTCTGAGCCTCCAGAATACTACACGCAGAACCGGAACTCATCTAAAAAGACAACATTGTTCCACTCCTCTATCCAGTTTTGTCATTCGGTGCCCCGGAGTCACCGTCTCTCTCTGTGTGGCATTGTTAAGAGAAGTCGAAGAAATGGCCACCGTACTGACAATCCATGCTGCTGAAAATGACGTCACGCCGTACGAGCGAAAACTGGGTGCACCTTAAACATGCTTTTTTCCTGACTAATGGTCTGTGATAGGTTTGTACGGTTTTGCACAGCCGACCTCACAATATATCTGTCCTCTCAGACGTTAGCCATAAGAGGTTGTGGGGATCCTGTATGCCGTTCAATATGACCCCAGCAACACATTGATTCCATATTCGCATAGCAATGGTTGGATTTCGATCAGTGCGACGGATGATAGCACGGAACGATAATCACACACTCTCGATAGGCAACGATTGATTCTTATTCGAAGCATAACGCGATATTCTGAGCAAATTCCGACCTTTCAAAGCGCTTTTCGAATGAGAAATCCACTATTCGACTTTTTTTATGCATTTCTCCTAAAATTGTTTCTTTCTACTGCGTCGCTTAACCCTTTATCGACCGACGATACTTATAAGTACCATTCACTTTAAAATTACATAGAATAACCATTTTTACGAATATTCAGACGATACTTAGCAGGAATATTCTTTGAAATCCACTCTTCCAAGATATATGGCAGCACGGGTTCTATGATGAGTATTTTAGCGAGGAAGCCGAATAGTTTTGAAGCAGAAAGTACGTTTTCAGCTAAAGGCGTTTTCACCGGATTGCGAAGATTATCATTTTTGTCCCGAAAAAATAGTCAATGTCAAAATTTAAGTGTCTACAAAATTTAAGTGTTAATGAAGACCTTAGAAAACAATTTGACTGTTTGTTTTAACTGAACATTGTATATAAATAATTTTACAGATGAATATCTTTAATTAATTAATTAGCTGTAATGGATTAAATTTCCCAAAGTTGAGTATTTTGTATATGTATATCCATTAATTTTCAATTTAATGATCCAAAAACAAATATTGCATGAAAAAAACTACAGTAAATCATAATGCAGTCGATAAAGGGTTAAATGCGTAGAAATACAAACCATTTACATATCATAGCCTCTTCCTTTTTGTGTGAATTTGACGTTCGTCAGATCATTCCTTCCGGGAGCTGCCATTCTAATGGCCAACAATGTATACACATTAAGATAAATGTATACTCTCGCAAGACTTTGGACATGGTTTTCATTAGTAATAAAAAAAGAGTTATTTCTTGAATTACGATAGGCAAATTTGCAAAATAAGATAATACTGAATTGCTATTAAAAAATTTTTAAACAAGGCTGCAAGTATTGCCGCATTGTTTTTACTCTTTCTGCTTAAGATTTTCTTAAATCCTAAAAATTGCATATATATTTATCTTTTGATAGAATTTACAACCTCTGACAATAAAGCTCGGTAAAAGAAGTCAAAAAGACCGATCTGGCAACACTGGCAAAACAAAGCGATGCACATGCGTAGCGGCTGGTGTTGACCATCTGCTCTCTCCGTTGTTCAGTTGAGATTAATCTGTGTTCCCTGCAAAACTTGTTTTATAACGTTAGTACGTTGGTTCTTAACTGAGAAAATGGAAATGAAAGAGCAAAACATCAATTTAAAGGTTTGTTTTAAGCTTGGCAAGACATCAAAAGTAACTTATGCGATGCTGGTATGTGTTTCTGAAGATCACGCACTGTCCATGAAGTGTGTATATGAGTGGTTCGCTCGTTTTCAAACAACAAAGAAAGTGTTTCTGATAACCTGTATGAAGGAAGACTGGTGACCTTCGTCAGTGACGAAAATATTGAGAAAGTGAGGAAATTAATCACTAAAAATTGTCAATTAACTGTGCGTAGATAGGTGATGAACTTCAGATTAACCGTTAATCCATGCAACAAATCATTACCCATAATTTAGAGATGAGAAAAACGTGTTATTGATATTGACGATATTCCTAACATCCTATGAAACTTAAGGAAACTTTTGAACTCCATCACAAAAGAAGACTTCTTGCAAAGCTTCCAGGACATGTATAGCAGATCTCAGCAGTGTATAGTAATAGGAGGTGACTATTTCGAAGGATAGTAATGTAACTTTCGTTAATATTTCATTACGTTTATGTTACAGGACCATTAACCGAACTTTATTGTCAGACGTTGTATTTTCTTTCATTTAACTGATTATAAGTGTCTAGAACTTTTTAAGCCAATATTTCCTTTATCATAGAAATGATTCTCTAATACACTTGCTTACTCTTATAGTATATAAGTTTTTCTTACATTTTACATTATACTTTTAAAAATATATATAGATTTACAACATTTTCTAATTTATTTAAAAATGAATTCATTTACGAATTTCCATTAAGTTAAATTCCGCACCTAAAAATTGGCGAGGATATGCGAATTAAAGCATATTCCCCGGAATTCAAAATAGCACTATTATAATTCTTTTAACGCTAGCCAGATTTAATTAGTCGTGTTACGAACAGAGAAATATACTGGAAATTTACTTGGCATTACAACGCAGATAACACTCAAAAATATCATGTGACCGAGCTTAAGCATTTAATGAATTTGTGCTGCTTATAATAATTTCACACGCCACTTACTTGGTCACCCATTATAAACCTCGGAATATTAGCTCCCTTTTATAAAGCTCGATTTAGTGTGGCAATTATATCTAGAAATATAGTATAGAAACACAGTCCAATTTATATTAGGAGAAATAATTTACGCTGATGTAGTTATAGTAATTATAGAAGTTTTGATTTGAAACTATTTGAAATACACAGGACTTTGAGTGCGTGCCTGCCTTACTGATTTATCACTTACTGCCCTATTGATTAACTCCATCAAACAAAAACTATAGATAAGTGATGAAATAGTTTGCACAGTCAATCCTGTTTTTGTGCGGTCTTTTTTTATGCGATTTCCTTTTTGTGCAATTTTTTGTGTGATTTTTTATGTGCGATATTTTTTTATGCGGTGTATAAATTTCAATGGCTTTGGCGCCACTGTAATATTTTCTATTCATTTACTAGTGGCGTAACGGAGAATGTTAGGACCTCCCACTGTAAGTCAGGTTTTGCCTTTAATATTTTATAAATTGGGTAAATACGTATTTAACGTAAGTCAGGCCTTGGGCCCCTAGAATCCTGCCCCCCCGTGATGCGGGGGTGTACGTTACGCCACTGAAATGTAGACACTTCAAGACACTCTGCTCATTTGTAATAAACAGTCTCCCTACAATGCGCATTCAGTTGCTTTCTCTCAACGCTCCAGCAGCCCGCGCTTGATTGAAGACGAAACTTTCAATGATACTGAAATTATCAATAATTTGATAAATTATGAAGACAGACAAGAAGCCAGATTCTTTGAGAGCGGATAAAAATATGTAGGTATTCAGCTTTCCAAGAAATTGGAAAAGCATTTTCTTAAAATAGATACCAGTTAAGATAGAAGTATAAAATTCCAAAAAGGGCTTCAGACATGTATAGCTGGTTATCCTGACATTTACAAGCAACTGACCACTCGTCCTTCATCACAAAAACTTTTATCTCTTACTTTATGTTGCCAAAAAATAAATCAATTGAAATTGCACCTTCAAGTGACGAAATCGATTTGGAACTTATTCATTACAGGCCTTTGGATTACGATGAGTAGCGATGAATTATGTAAGAGCATTTTAAAGACTTATCCGTACATACAATGAGAAACTATATGTTTTTAAAATGTTAACATGCGTAATATTTAATTATATACTTTGTTATGGAAGTATTCTTACATAAATTTCGTAAATAATTGGCATATTTTTTAAATGCGACTTTTTTATGCGGTCCCTATCCACCGCATAAAAAAAGTTCTTTGTGGTATTTCCACGGATTAGTTTGTTATATGTAAGAATTTATGAAACTTTTGAAATTTTTTGTGCGATTTTTTTATGCGATCCCTATCTACCGCACAAAAACAGGTTCAACTGTATTGCTTTATGAAATTCCTTTTAAATTATAAATTTAAATAAATGTTCTATGTTTTATTGCAGTGGTCAAACTTTTTTGACCCACGGAACCCTTAGAACTATAAGGTGTTTTGGGTAAAACCCTTTCTTCCCCCCCCCTCTCCGTTACAAGAATTTTCCTTTAAATATTTGAAATAAATCAACATGTTATAGGTACTTTATGGAACTACAATTTTAAAAATACTCTGTATTTTTTATAAAAAATTTACATAATATATTCATATAATTTACTCATACATTAATAATATTTATTTGCGATCCAAATGTCACCTACCCATGAAATACATTTAGTAACTGAGATGCGTGCTGGTATTTGTTTCCCATCCTCAAACTGTCGAAGTCTAGGTCCATTGAATTTATTTGCAGTTGCATTTCATATTTTGCGTTTAATTTGTTTTTATAGCCACCCACGCTGAGAGAAATATTTTTCACTAAATTTCATTGTTCTGGCTGATATCAAAATTTTTATATATGAGTGAAAAATTCCGTGTACTTTGTATAAATTATCAATCATAAAATTTAGGAGCTATTCTTGCTTAAATTTAGATTTTAACATCGAACCTATAGATATGTTGATAAGTGCTCCCTCTTCTTCATTATAGGTGATTTACCCATAAATATATATAAAAAGGCGCATTTCGCATTAGAAAACATTTTAGTTGTACAAAACATTGCACGAACGAGAGTAAAATTATGCTGTGGAACCCGGGAAAGCAGAAAATCGAATATTCACAACCTAGTAGGTGGCCCATATAAAGAGAAGAAAAACACATTTTAAAATATACTTTTTATTATATTACCATAAAATTTTAATAGTATTACAAAATAAAGTTACATTACGTGTAAGTCAGTGCTTCTCAAACTTTCAATACTGGCGCCCCCCTTTTCGATCATAATTTGTATATCGTGCCCCCCCTTATACATTAATAATGTACTGAATGCAATAATAATGCACTTTGACGCTAAAGCTACAATAGGCGATCTTAATTATAAACCATACAAATTAGCAGCATAAGTATTAAATTTTGTATACTACTTTTAAGCCAAATAAATAAATAAAATAATAGGATAATTATTAAGTTAATGTTCCTTTCTCTAATTTTTAAATTGAACATATTGCAAAATGCGGTGGCTACTTAGAAGACAAAATATAGATATCTGCTAAATATAGAAAAAAAAAAAAAAGAACTCAAGAGGGCCAATTTCTAATCATAAGCATTCCTTATAAAAACTTTGCTTTGCAAGACAAGCTCATGGAAATCGTTAATACTTATAAGCTTGTTCTTAATTTAGTATTAATTAATTAGTTATAAAATACTCTGTGCAGCACTGATACATTAAAAGTATACCGGCTGAAGTGCCCGCTCTTTGCACGAGTTCATTTATAAGAAAATAAAACATTATTGATATAATAGCTGAATTGTAAGGAGAGCAAAGCCAAGTGCTCGACAGTGTTTACAAAAATGTAAAATGATCTTTTTAAAATGGTTGCTCAAATTATAATAAGTTTTAAGCGAATTGTAATTTTAAGCCTCACAGAAATAGCATTTATAATTGATGTTAAATAATGAACAATAATATAAAATTCCGATGAAGAATAATTGTATTATTTTTAATATATAAGCGAAAAGACTTCAACGTGTTTTAACCCGGGAGCAGGCGCGCACTTGATACGGTCGAGCGGGGTTATTGAGACACACCGATCCTTTTTTTATAATTATTTTATTTTACACGATACAAATCGTGATTCCAGTGAATAATTTAACTAAGAGAAAGTTTACTTACCTACTTTCAAGGACTTTTCAATTTTTCTTTGGTAACATATAAATAGTTTTGCCAGAATTAACGATTTCGTAATCTGTGTGTCCCGTGCAACCACTTCCGGGTAAAAATTGTTTTCATTATGATAATATGTATATTACTGCTAAAAAAATTGTGCAAAACGTTTTTCGTTATGCTTTATATGTTTGAGAATACTCTTAAAAATAAGTGTTGGCCAAGTAAACCTTCAAAGTGTGTGTGTGTGCTCTCCGTGGTTTTCCAAATATCATAAAACTTTTTTGCATGGAAGAAAGCGTAACAGAGAAATACATTACTTACAACTTCCCTAAATGAGAAACAAACACACATAAGAGAGGGGTCATAACTAACTGTACCAATAACTTAGAAGGTCAAACAGATTACAGCTATAATGTGCAGTATTTCAAAAATAATTACATTGATGAATTTTTTATGTTCCTAAATTTTTTCGATTCTGGGTCTGGGGGATCTGTTTTTCTCTTTGAAAGAGTTGTATGTTAGGCTTAAAAAGAAAGCGTAATAAAAAATTCTCTCATCATGAGATTACAGCAAATCAAATAAAAGTTTTTTATTTAGTTATAGGATCAAAGATAGTTAATTAGGTATTGAAGAAGTCTTTATTTTTGACGACTTAATATCGCGCTCGCGCTTATAAATTATATCAGAGTAAAAGTGCATTTTTTATTATGTCTGAAAGTATTTTGTTTTAATTCATTCCAGTAAATTAATTATTTTTAAATCTTTTATTTTCGATATGCTGGCGCCCCCCCCTCGTAAGGTTATCGCGCACCCCCAGGGGGGGCACCCCACAGTTTGAGAAACACTGGTGTAAGTTGAATTTTAAGGTATCCGACTAGGTTCGGAGATAAATTTTTCAAAAAATTGCTTTTCTGAATAATTTATTGTTTTAAAGAACATAAATAGGCTTAAAATGTCATAACTATTAAATAACTAACATGTATCGACCTTTTTTTAAAAAAAAATTATTTTTAGGAAAATTTAGCAAAATTTTTTAAGTTAAGAAAAACGTGATAAATTAAAATAAATTGCACATTATGCAATTTTAACACGTCATTGATACAATTCTTGATTCCTCTGAATCGTCACAAACCACAGGATAAAAATATTTTAAGAAATAAATATTTTTTATTAGCATTTAAATTTGATGGTCATGATTTTTTGTCAAAATTACTGCATGTTCTAAGCTAATGGCTGTAAAATCTGATTAAATGTAGCTGTCTTAAAACCTGCGCTTTGTTACACTCTGAAGGCCCCATTGTATACATGTTATAAGTTTCATTGCATATGATTGGATTATTTAGAAGATATCCCGTTTTTCGTGCACAAATTATCATGAAAAGTTCATTTTTCAAAAAACGAATAAAAAAAATATTTTTATTAGTTAGATAAAGTAAATGCTATAAAAAGAACTTAAAAAACTCTCTAGTTTTATGTGTATTAGAGTCTTTCTTCCTCAATAATTAATTTCTTTTTTCCCTAATGACCCAAACATCAAACACCTAAAAAGCACTTTTTCAACCTAGTCGGATATCTTAAGTTTTAATGATTCGGATAAGCCTTAGAAACATGTGGTTATACAGACTTCAAAAAGAAGGAGAATCCATTTTGCACACACATTTATAACTTTCATTTACATTTTTATTGTGATTCGTGGAGCCCTAGGTATCCGTGGAACACAGTTTGAAAACCATTGCATTATAGCATATTTAAGAGAACGCGCGCATAAAAAATATAAGATAAGAGAGTTGTATATTAGCGTCACCCTGTAAGGCAACACGAGGGCTATAGGTGAAGGACCTCGTAATTTTCAGCCTCGATCAAGTAACGAAACCTGAGCTGGCACTTCCCTTTCCAAACTACCATACCACGACACGGGACAATATCCTTGGAATAATCATCCTGATTACTACAGCTTTGAGTGATTAAGAGCGTTAGTCAACTTGTCAAGCAAACAAAATTTATTCATTCTAATTCAGTCTACAAATTATTTTTTGTTTTGTAAGAATCTTACCCCTGAAGTCGCTTCCTAATCATCTTGTCTACCTAAAGATGTAGGAGGGAACGATGAATGTGTGTGTGTGTGTGTGTGTGTGTGTGTGTGTGTGTGTGTGTGTGTGTGTGTGTGTGTGTGTGTGTGTGTGTGTGTGTGTGTGTGTGTGTGTGTGTGTGTGTGTGTGTGTGTGTGTGTGTGTGTGTGTGTGTGTGTGTGTGTGTGTGTGTGTGTGTGTGTGTGTGTGTGTGTGTGTGTGTGTGTGTGTGTGTGTGTGTGTGTGTGTGTGTGTGTGTGTGTGTGTGTGTGTGTGTGTGTGTGTGTGTGTGTGTGTGTGTGTGTGTGTGTGTGTGTGTGTGTGTGTGTGTGTGTGTGTGTGTGTGTGTGTGTGTGTGTGTGTGTGTGACCAAGACTATCCGTGATAAATCTAATTTATTATTTTTTTTATCAAAGATAATATTCCAGAACAATCAATCTATTAAGGGAACCCTTGGGGTGATATAGAGAAAGCAACGACTATTCGTGAATAAGCGCATGAAATCCGAATAGATTAACTTTAATCAATCCTATCCTATTAATTCTAGATTCACTAATTTAGTAGCTAAAATTCGTCCTTTAGTCACGATGCGTAATTCTAATTCTTACCCTAGTAACATGGTGTTCAGCTGCTCCGCTCTTACTGATCTACGATTATTTAACTTTAACTTCATATACACTAACTAATTTGCATCTCATTGTTTCTTCTTGAGAGGGATTGCTGTGAAATAAACGTGTTTGCTAGCCCAAAGATTCCCTAAGAGGATTAGCTGTTGAAAGTCGCATAAAGCCCCGGCACAGTTTTACAGAAAATCTTCATATTATACCAGTGTTTCTCAAAGTGTGGGGCGCGCCCCCTGGGGGGGCGCGAGCGTATCGAAAATTTAAAGATTTTTTTAAAAAAAAATAACTGGAAAGAGAAGTAAAACAAAATGCTTTCTTCCATAATAAAAAAATACACACAACAACACTGACATAATTTATATCTATTATCTGGCTTTTTTCCGTCATCAAATAGCTATCTTTGATCCCAAAACCAAATTAAAGAAAAAAAACATTTTGTTTTATTTGCTGTAGTTCCTCAATGAGAGATTTTTTTATTACGTTTTAACATAAAATATTACTCGTTAAAAGAAAAACGAAACCCAGACCATGAGAAAAATTCTAAGAAGATAAACAATTCACCACTGTAATTATTATTGAAATACTGTACATTAGTTGTAGAAAAAGAAAAGGAAGTCATGATTCACTTTTCAGCCAGGCTGCATAGTACGTTTGCTAATCATTTGATTGACCTTCAATCTTATGGTATGGTTATTATCAATATTAGTTCCCTCCCATCTTTATGCGTTTGCATTTCGCTTAGAAATTGTAAATAATTGAGTTTTGCGATATTTGGAAAAGAATTGATTGGTTTAACATTTCTGTAGGATAATTGAAAAAGTGTCTGATTTGCGTCCTTTATTATGGTCTTGTACTTTTGAATCATTTTAGTTCAGTTTTATTGGATTTTTTTCTCAAATCATCAAAGAATTGAATAGTCCTAGAAAGAAGGTAAGTATACTTTCTATAAATTAAAATATTCACTAGAATTCCGATTTGTATCGTGTACTGTAAAAATAATTCTAAACAAATGATTGGGGTAACTGAGTCTCCCCGCACTACCATTAATGTTAATATCGAGTACGCCCTGCTCCCGGGTTAAAACATTTTTAAGTCTTCTCGCTTTAAATGTTAAAAAGTAACACAATTATTCTTCATCGGAATTTTATATTCTTTTTCATAATTTAACATTAATTCTAAATGCTAATTGTGTGAGGTTTAAAATTACAGTTCTTTTAAACAGTTATTTACAATTATAGCATTTATCTAAAAAAAAAATCATTTTACATTTTTGTATACAATGTCGTGCACACAGTTTTACTCTCCTTACAGTTCAGCTATTTTATCAAGAATAATGTTTTATTTTTTTAGAAACTGAACTCGTGCGAAGAGTCGGTGTTTCAGCCAGTATACGTTTGATGTATCAGTACTGAAGAAGGTATTTTATAAATAATTTCTTATTACTGAATTTGGCCTCGGTAGACGAGTGGTATAGGTATCGGATCGTGGCTTACCTTGTCACGAGTTCGAGCCCAGTACCACTAAAGACCCGCCGTGTAGGGCAGCGATGCACGTTAAATCTGTTGAGAGTTGAAACGTTTTCCCGTTGGTGTGGTAGTTAGGAGAGAGGGGTGCCAGCTCAGGTGTCATCCACGTCACTTGCCCATGGTTCAAAATTACGTGTTCCGTCGACAAAAGCCCTCGTGCAGCTGAACAGTGTGACGTTAATATTCAATCAATCAATCTTATTACTAAATTAAGAACAAGTTTAATAATTATTAGCTACTTCCATGGGCTTGTCTTACAGAGCAAAGTTTTTGAAAGGAGTTTTAAGATAAGAAATTGACCCTCTGAGTTCATTTTCTATATTTAGCTGATATCTATATTTTGTCTTCTAAGCAACCACCGCTTTTTGTAATATGTTCCAATTTAAAAATCAGAGAAAGGAAAAATAACTTAGTAATTATCCTATTACTTAACTTTTTTTTGCTTAAAAGTAACATATACAAAATTTAATACTTATGTCATGAATTTGTACGGTTTATAATAAATATTGTTGCTTTATCGTAAAAGTGCATTATTATTGCATTCAGTAAATTATTATGTATAAGGGGGGGCGCGATAAAATTGTGATTGAAAAGGGGGGCGGCAGTATTGAAAGTTTGAGAAGCACTGTATTATACGCATTTTTTTATAAAAGGATTTTTGCTAAAGCAAATGGTGCTGTTAGTGCCACCTGACTGACAGTGTCAGATCGAAGCCCACGAAATTCATTGTGGCAAAGGGCTAGTTGTACGCCTGTCGTTAGCCATAGCTTTGAGCACTATACATGTGACAGTACGATTCGGCTCGGTTCCATCCCAATTCTGAGGGAGAACACCCTGGATGTCGTCAAAAACCTCCCACTTCTCTTCCACAAACCTCACGAGAGGACTCGTGGCTGTGTGATTATTTGAAGTACACCCATGCCTCAAAGGTACTATACATTTATAAAGACCCATGCTTTCTCCGAGATTTGAGCCCATACCCTACCACACAGCAATCTTTTGGCACTAACCACTATAACCAGATGGGTGACTACAAAAATAAATAATAACTGTTTTGTTAATTTACATGTATTACTTTGTTTAAACTGATTCATTAGCAATATAAAATTATGGCTTCTTCATTAACTGTATTTGATCTCCTGTCACATGTCGATATGTCCTTATATTTTCATCTTGTATCTTTTAAGTCGTCCAGATACAAGATGGTATTAATCCCCATGTAGAATATTCTGCCAAACCTTTGTGTTAACGTTGGTAACAGAAGTATTGTATAAATATAAAATGAGAGATGGCTTCTTCATTAACTTTATTTATCTTCTCTCATATCAATTTGTCATTAAATTTTCATTATAATTATGTTTAATAGGAGGAATGAGTTTCAACAATTGCATCATATTTTTCTTTTTTTCTCTTGCCGTAGCTCTACATGTTGGATACAATAAAGGCTGGTGTACATTTTTCATAGCGGAGTTCTTGCTACAGATTTTCTTATATTAATAGCATTAAATTCTAGAACTTAGTTAAAGCCATACTTGAATTATATGATGTGGGGTTACGACTTTTCTAATTCTACGTCGTGCATTTTGAGCCAATCTATTAAGGTATCCAACTACATTTGGAACCGCAATTTTGCAAAAGCGTGTAAATGGATAATATTTATGATATTTAGTGTCACTTAGATTAGAAAATGTGTAAAAAAATTGTTTTAAAAGTAGTATTACAATAAAAAATTATTTAAATACAATATTTTGGCAAAAAATGAACATTAAATTACCAATTTTCAAAATATTCTCCTTTTGTGAAAAATGCTTCTATTATAATAATATTTTGCCTGCATATAGCTCAGACCTCTGTATAGAGTCTCAACAAGAATTTTTGAAATATATAACTTAGAAGTGGGTTTATTCATGTTTTACGACAACAGAGGGGAGAAATTTTAAGAAAAAAATGCCGATAATTACTTCAATTAGTTGTAATTCGGAAGATAATGTGAATTTTTCAAAAATTATAGTTGAGCATCTGTACAGAGGTTTGAGCTATATACAGGCAAAATATTATTATAATAGAAGCATTTTTTACAAAAGAGAACATATTGAAAAAAGGTTATTCTAAGTTAATTTTTAGCCGAAATATTGTATTTAAGTAATTTTTTTGTCAAAATGTCCTTAAAACAATTGTATACATGTATTCTGATCTAAGTGACACTAAATATCATGAAAATTATCCATTTATGCACTTTTTTAAAATCACGGTTCCGAACGTAGTCGGATACCTTAATATCTTTGCAAGTGTTACCTTTCTGATAATTGATGGACACCAACATGATGTTATCACACTTCCATTAAACTTGGAAAAGGGACTGTGGGATGTTGGATAACAATCACCTGCATCCTTGGCATTTATCATTTTAAAAGGATTAGTGCCAAAGGTCTACAAACGTGTACAATAATGAATTCTCTTTATCACGGATAAATTACGTCATTTCCGTTTTGTAACGATGAAATGCTCTTTCTAAGGTCATGCAGATACAAGATGGTGTTAATCCACTTGTAAAATATTCTACCAAACCCTTGTTAACGCAACACTTTGGTGACAGAAATATTGCAACAATGAGCTATACGTATGGTTTGTCCTCTCTAACTTGGGCTTTGCTATCCAGCTAAATTGGCACTTTGACCAAAAGCAACTCAACGCCGTAAATTGTCGTCACCACAAAATAGCATAGGAATAGTCAGTAAGATAGAAAACTAGATATTTTATATGAACTATATTACCACGATTACACTGCCTGAATTTTAGTCGCTTATTCCTAAATTATTGTCCAGAGTTATAGACATTTAGTTATTAAAAGGTATAAGAAGATTTATCTTTCGCAAGATTTAGAGGGGGCATCACATTTCAAATGAGTGCCAGTCCTTTCTTATTATTCATTTTGTCTTGCCTACATATAGCGTACTTAGTTCTATTGCTTGAATTAATAAAAGCGATTTATTGTGAATGGTGGTTAGTTTCCCTTTCGAGTCTGTTTTCTGATGGCTTCTCAATCACGACTGCGTTCAGATCCCCCGAGTATCTGATAAATGAGCGTGACTTTCACCTCAGCCAACATGAGGAGGAGATACCGCGACAGTATCTCCGGCTATTCCATACTCTTAAGGCTGCCATTGTTAGCCTATTTCCTCCAGAGATCTTCAGGTAGCAGGGAAATTAGAAATTCAAAGTGTTATGCATCAACTTTGCAAACATTCTCTGGTTTGGATGATACCACTTCAAGTGAGATTCAACACATTTATCTTCACATGGCGAAGTGCTACAGTGCTATTAACCATTTGCAGTTTGTCATCCTTAGTGAGTGTGAACCCATAAAAAATTTAGGAAACACATAATATGTTTCATTTGCCATTACTTCTCTTTCATTAGTTGTTTCCTTTTTTCCCCAGTTTCTGTCTAATAACACAATTTTGTACTACAAACACGGCTAAAATTCCATTTTTACTGTTATGATCATATTTCAATTATAAAAAGGTGTTTATGTTTAACATGTTCATTATGTATCATTAACCATAATTATCAGTATTGCATTAGGGATTTTCTCATCATTCTTGAACGCATACCTTAAAATACAAATATTTCAAATTTTATTCCATTCCATAATATATCAAGCTCTGTAAGGAGTCATATAGTAGCAGTTTTTCATTATCCCTTGCACATAAAATATTTATAAATTTTATTTACATTATAATCTACCTTCACTCATGTTTATCGATATAACGTCCTGTAAATAAAATTAGTAAAAAATATCAAAATGCATTTATCTTGTATTTAGACATAGTATAAAGACTTGACACGAGTTTTAAATGTTACTGCAGAAAAAGAACATTTTGGGAAGTTTAGAGCTTTAGGTATCCGATTACGTTCGGAACCATGATTTGAAAAATGAGCATAAATGGATAATTTTCATGATATTTAGTGTCACTTAGATTAGAACAGATGTATAAAATTGTTTTAAGGACATTTTGACAAAAAAAAAATTTATTTAAATATAATATTTTGGCAAATATATTTCGTTAAAAAATTAACTTACAATAACCTTTTTTCAAAATGATCACCTTTTCTGAAACATGCTCTTTTATAATAATATTTTACCTGTATATAGCTCAGATCACTGTACTGAGGCGCAACTATGATTTTTCAAAAATTCACATTATTTTCAGTTATAAACATTTGAAATAATTATCGGCGTTTCTTTCTTAAAATTTCTCCCCTCTGCTGTAAATCATGGATAAACCCATTTCTAAGTTATATATTTCAAAAATTCTTGTTAAGCCTCTGTACAGAGATCTGAGCTATATACAGGCGAACTATTATTATAATAGAAGAATTTTTGCAAAAGAAGAATATTTTGAAAATTGGTCATTCTATGTTCATTTTTTGTCAAAATATTGTACTTAAATAATTTTTTATTGTAATATTATTTTTAAGATAATTTTATATACATTTTCTAATCTAAGTGACACTAAATATCATAAATATTATCAATTTATATGCTTTTGCAATATCACGTTTCCAAACGTAGTCGGATATACCTTAAGCTTTTTCTAACAAGCAATATAAAAAAAATTAAGTCAACTCCTACTTAGGTCAACAAAGAAAAATTTTATTTTAGTTACTTTTATTAAATAGTTACAATTATTATAATGTTAGCTGGTATACCCGTTTTTCGCACGGGTGAACGGAAAAATTAAACAACACAGATTGAAGGATAAAGAAGTTTTAATGAATTGATTTTTATGAATTTCAAATTAAACAAAAAAAAGCTTTTTGCATATCTCAGCTGAACAAAAAAAAAAAGAAAGAAAAAGAAGAAAAAAAATACCTTTGTTAAATTTTAAGTCTGTAGATCTAATAGCTGATAAAAGGATTTTTTTTATAACTCCCCGTAAAAACACTCTTGAGGGTCGATTTGCAGGAGTTATAAATAAAAAATATCCTTTTTTATCAGCAGTAGATCTACGAACAAGTAACAGGCCTGTTTTTTTATTTCTTTCTTTCTTTCTTTTTTGTTCGGCTTGAACTATATAGCTTTTGTTTATTTGAGCTAAATGTAAAAATCGATTCGTCAAAACTTCAACATCGCTCGGTCTGTGTTGTTTAATTTTCCGTTCACCGTGCCGTAGATATACCAGCGGTAACAATTGGCAACTATTTGATAAAGAGTAACTAAAATGAAATTTTCTTTGTTTAAGTAGGAGTTGAGTAATTTTATTATGTTAGAGAAAAGCTTGAGATACTAATCAGCTTCGTTGGAAACGTGATGCAAGCGCTATAAACAGGCTGTAATATTGTGATAATATTTAATTGATACTTAGATTGAAAAATATCATAAAGCTCTATCTTAAAAATAATATTACAATAAAAAATTATTTAAGAGTACAATGACACGACAAATGGTACATAGAATGACAATTTTCAAATATTCTTCTTTGCAAAAATTCTTCTATTATATTAATAGTTGCGCCTGTATAACTCCTAGCAGAAAATATAATTTTTGAAATATGGCAGAAACAGGTTTATCCATGATTTACAGCAGAGGAAGAATTTTAAACAAACCTATTTCAAATGTTTATAATAATGTAATTTTGAAAAATGTAATTGCTCCTCATTGGTGATCTGAATATATCTGGAGTAAAATATTATTATAAGGCATGTTTCGAAAGGTGATCATTTGAAAAGGTTGATATAGTTCTAACGAATATATTGCCAAATATCATTTAAACAAATTTTTTGTCAAATGATCACTAAGTATTTTATACATCTGTTCTAATCTAAAATTGTTTACTAAATATCATGAAAATTATCAATTTATCTTTCATTTTCAAATCATCGGTTCCAGGCATGTAATCAGATATAAACAAATAGTGTTCTTTCTCTCGTGTAAAATCGTGTCAAATCTTTATATATGTCTAAATACAGACAAATACATTTTGATATTTTTACTAATTTTATTTGGGACGATCCTATCGATAGTATAGTGAAGACCATAATGTAAATAAAGAACATAAATATTTTATGTGCAGAGACAATGAAACTGCTGCTATATGACTTCCTTGCAAAGCGATATAATAATGATCAGATCCGGTATAGTCATTAATAATTTGGAAAAATCTAATCTGCTGATGGTCATGGTTAATGATATAATAGTAGCGTAAACATAAACACCTTTTATAATTGAAATATGATCATAACGGCTAAAAATAGATTTTAACCGTGTTATCGATACAAACGGTTATTAGTTTGAAACGAGGGAAAAAGGAAACAACAATAGTAATGACGATGGCTTGTATTATAACCGCAATTTTGTGAGTTCACACTCACTGGGATTGACAAACTGCAAATGTTAATAACGCCTGTAACTGCGCCATGTGAAGATAAATGTGTTGAATCTCGCTTGAATGTTATCGTTTGCAAAGTTGATGCATAACACTTTGAACTGTTCGATAGGTAACAATGGCGGCAATGACAATATTATCTTGACTATCTCCTCATGACGGCTGAGTAATCGCTCATTACATCAGATACTCGGGGAAAACGTCAGTTTGAGCTCGGCTTAATACTGCTAACAATTCGAAGCAGTATAATTAGTGCGTAATGAGCTAAGAATAAAGTATTAGCACACCTCACAATCTTAGCGAAGATAAATCTTCTTATCTGCTACAGCTAAAATGTATAACTCACGGATGAGATAGCAATAGTCGTGGTAATATGATTCATGTAAATGTCTGGATTTCTATCATACCTGACTATTCTATCTTTATTTTTAATGATGACAGTACGACGTTCAGTAATGGATGTAAAGCCCCATTATATGTCATTTACATGATAAATGCCAAAGTGTTAGCGACGTGAAAAATTAGTTAATGCCAGAAAGGCATTTAATCGTTACAAAGCGAAATGACGTATTATCCGTGATAAAAATTCGTTACGTTGTGAACGCCTGGCATATCCTTTAAAAATGATGAAATGCCGGGGCTACTGGTGATCGGCATCACGATCCTTTCAAGTTTAATGGAATGTGTCTTGTCATGTTGGTGTCCATCAATTATCAGAAGGTAACACAAATAAGGTATCCGTTCGTTCAGTTCATGATGCAAAAAATGCATAAATGGATAATTTTATGATATATTTGTGTCACTTAGATCAGGAGCTCATCATCCAATGCAATTGTTTAAAGGACATTTTATTTAAAGGCATATAAATGCAATATTTCATTAAATAACTAGAACACTTTTTTCAATATGTTCTCTTTGTAAATCTGCTTTCTATTATAATAATGTTTTGCTATAATCTCTGTACGAATAACAACTATAATTTTTGAAAATTCACATTGTCTTCGGGTAATTAGTAATGTCATTCCTATTACAGGCATATCAAATAAACATCAGTCATATTCCCTTCTAAATTATATATTCAAGAATGTGTGCGGGCTCATGCAAGAAGATGCAATAAGTAAATGTAATAACAACGACCTGAATATATTTAGTGATATGTTATTTGCCAAAGTATTAAATAATTTGAAACCAATAATCATTCACTTTTAAAACTAATTTTTACATTTTCAAATGTTTATAAATATCGTAAATATATCCCGTTGCGCTTTACTAGGTGCCGGTTCCAAATATGGTTGAATATATGGTACCAAACACTCAAATACTGACGATAATTAAGAAAGAGTGACCCCATCGTAATTCAGTAATATTTAATTTAATATATATATAAAGAAATCTGTATATCATATAATAATGTACTCTGTCCAACATCTGAAACTACGACCAGAGAAAAAAGAAAATATGATAGTGTTGACTCATTCTCTATTAAACATAATTATAATGAAAATTTAATGACAAGTAATATGAGAAGATAAACAAAGTGTGAAGAATAATATCTCTCATTTATATTTATACATGCTCTGTTACCAACGTTAACACAAGGTTTGGCGAATATTACATGGATAATACCATCTTGTATCTGGACGACTTAAAGATACAGATATAATATAAGGGCATATCATGTGACGGGAAGTCTAATACGGTCAATGAAGAAGCCATAATTTTATTGCTAATGAATCGGTTTAAGCTAAAAATATCATATTAAATGCAAAACATTATTATTTATTTTTATCGTCGCCATCTGGTATAGTGGTGAATACCAAAATTTAGAAATGATGTGAACAAATCTCGGGCGTGGATAACATCAAATGTATGGTACCTTTGGTGCAGTATTTTCAAATGTCACGCAGCCAATCTCTCGTAGTTTGTGGAAGAAGAAAGTGGAGTTTTTGACGACATCCAGGAATATTCTCCCTCAGGTAGTGGGATGAAACTATCTTGCTGTCACATGTATAACTCAAGCTATATTCTTTGGGCTTTACAATAACCCTTTATACAATAATTTTCGTGAGGCGATGTATAATAACGCCGACTAACAGCAAAAATCACATAAAATAAATATCAATTAACTACTCAGAAAACGATATCGCGCTGCTATACATGATAATTTACTGAATCTGGCCTATCAAGCGCTTTTGTCTTCGTAATATTATTATAAACATTCTAATACAAGTACAAATATCAGGATGATATAAGTGCTCTCTCTGTTAAGTGAACATATTACAAAGCGTGTTGTAAATATAGATATCAGCTAAACTATAGAGAATGAACTCGGAAGGGTGTATCTTAAAACTCCTTTCAAAACTTTTGTAACAAGCCCGTGGGTAACTGTGAGCTGTTCTTAATTTGTGTTCAAGTTCAGATTGTTAGTCATTAACATCTTCAGCTGCACGAAGGCGTAAACGAGTACGAGCCATGGTAGTGATGATGGATGACCACACCACAATACCCTCTCTACCGCGAAAGCTGTTTCATTCTCGGCAGACTAACGTAAATCTCTCCACAGCAGTCTGCGTGACGTGCTGAACGAATAAGCGTTGAGTAACCACGATCGATACTAAGATGTACCGAGGCAGAACTGATAAGAAATTGTTATAAATACCTTCTTCGGCTACTGACCCATCAAACGTATGCTGGCTGAAACACCGACTCTTCGCACATTCAGTTTACATAAAAATAAAACGATATAACTGACATGAAGGAAATAGCGTGCTGACCATTAATATACGAAATATAAAATGGATTGTTTTTAGATAAATCTTTATAATTGCAAATAACTGTTTAAAAGAACCTTAATTAAACCTCACACAATTAGCATTTAAGGCTAATGTTAAATTATGAAAAGAATATAAAATTCCGATGAAGATATTATTAATTTATACACAGCATTTGAGCGAACTAATGTTTTAACCCGGAAAACAAAACCACGATACTAACATTAATATTTAGTGAAGACTCAGTACTATCATTTTGAAATTATTTTTACAGTACGATCTGATGAGTAATACGGTATAGAAGTATGCTTACCTTCTTTTCAGGACACTATTGAATAACGATGATTTGAAAAATCAATAAACGGACAAAATGATGAACAATAAGGACGCAAATCAGCCTTTCAGTATCTACGAAATGTTGAAACCAATCGATTCTTTCCAAATATCATGAAACTCAATTATTTACAACCTAAATAAACATGGTTAAATGGATTGTGAAGCATGCGGCCTGACTCGCTCTTTTCTACAACTTAAATATAGATATTTCAATAATAATCCGATGTTATCTTCTTAAATTTTCTGCATCTTGGTTTCGTTCTTTAACAGTAATATTTTATGTTAAAGCGTAAGCTAAAAACTGCTCATTGAGGAGAGCTACGGCAAATAAAACAAGATATGTTTTTTCCTTTAATTTGGTTTTGGGCCTCTGGATAACGACTGACGAAAATAGCACCACGACAATATTATGTCGGTATTGTTATTGTGTGTGTATTTTATTATGGAAGAAAGCATTTGTTACGGCACCACTTCTCTTTCCGGTTATTTTTTTAAAAATCTTTAAATTTCATTCGCCCCATTACACAATGCTGATAATATGAAGTTACTATATATAAAAAACTGTAGCTATCATTTTCAACAGCTATCTCTTAGTCTTTAATTAACACATTTATTTGCAATGTCTCAGAAGAGGCTGTGAATATCTAAGTGATGGTATTTGGAAGTGTATTCTTCATGTTATATAGAGTAAAATTAAGATTGCATCGTGACTAAGGATTTAGCTACTAAATTGGTGAGATCTAAATTAATAGGATAGGATGATTAAAGTTAATCTATTCGGCGGACTCATGCGCTTATTCTGAATAATCGTTGCTCTATATCACCCCAAAGTTCCCTTAATAGATTGTTGTTCTGAATATATCTTTTGATAAAATAATAAATCAGATTTTATCTGAATAATGATCTACACACACCACACACACACACACGCGCACGCGCGCGCGCACGCGCGCGCGCGCGCGCGCGCGCACGCACGCACGCGCACGCACGCGCGCGCGCACACCGTGGCTGGGTGGACAGATGGGTCAGATGGGGTGGACTGCCCGCAAACAAGCTGAACTGGTGGAATGAATAGGTACTGTTTGCTTGACGGACCGAACTGGCATAGTAATCGCTTTCAAAGCTGTGTCAGGATATTATTCAAGGATATTGATAAATCAGTGTTCGATATGTGCCAGGTGAAGGAAGTGCTAAGCTCGTTTGATCGAACTGAAGATACGAGGTCATCACCTATAACCTGTGGTGACCGCGCTCAACTCTCTTTATCTTACTATTTTATGCGCGCGATTCTGCAAACAATGTATATCAATGTTTTCAAGCTGTGTTCCTAGGAGCTCCACGAATGCGTAAAATAATAGTAGTTATAAATGTACTGAAATATTCCCTTCTTTGTCTGTATAACCACATGTTTCTAAGGCTTATCAATCATTAAACTTAAGATATCCGACTAGGTGAAAAGTGCACAGGATGTTTGATGTTTGAATAAGTAGGAAAAAGAATTAATTATTGAGGAAGAAAGACTCTAATACATAAACAGAGAGTTTTTAAAGTTCTTTATAACATTGCTATCTAACTAATCTAAAAATATTTTTATTCGTTTTTGAAAAATGAGCTTTCATGATAATTGCACGAAAAAAAAAACGGGATATCTTCTAAATAATCAATCATATGCAATAACTTATAACACAACAATACAATGAGACTCAGTAACAAGCACAGGCTAAGTTCAGCCACATTTAATCGATTTTACAGCCGACCAACTAGAAACATGCGGCAACACGACAAAAAATCATGATATCAAACCACAAATGCTAATAAAAAATATTTGACACAATAAAGTATCACGTCACGTGATTTTATCGATTCAGAGGAATCAAGTGTATCAACGTTGTTAAATTGCATAATGTTAATTTATTTTGGTATCACGTTTTCTTAACTAAAGAATACAACTAAATATACAAAGATATTTTTAAAAAGGTCGATACATGTTAGTTGTTTAATGGTTATGATTTTAAACCTATTTGCTGTTCTTTAAAACAATAAATTATTCGAAAAGCAATTTTTTAGTATCTCGAACTAGTCGATTCTTTACAAAATTCAACTTACAGTGTTCTCAAACTGTGAGGGTACCCTGAGTGTGCCGTACGATATATCGAAAATAAGATTTAAAAAATAATTACAGGATAATTAAAACAAAATACTTTCAGACATAATAAAAATGCACTTTACTCTGATATAATTTATAAGCGCGGCGCGATATTAAGTCGTCAAAAATAAAGAACAACCTCTGTTAACTATCTTTGATCATAACAATAAAAAACTTTGTTGTAATCTCATGATGAAAATTTTTATTGCATTTTCTTTTAGCCCTAACGTAATCTTTCAAGGAAAAACAGATTTGAACAGAATCGAAAACAGAACATAAAAAACTAATCAATACTATTATTTTTGAAATACCACGTCTATTTATGATCATTTACAGTGTATTACGTGCTGTTTTCTGCTATGTGTTTGTTTCTCATTAGGAAGTTGTAGTAATATTTCTCTGTTTTTTCTTCCATGCAAAGACACATGATACGGAAAACCGCGGCGTCTATACCACACTGAAGGTTTTGCATGCAATATATTTTTAAGAGTATTCTCATATAAAGCATAACGAAGCGTTGCTGGTACAGCAGTAATCTACATATTATCATAATGAAAACGATTTTACCGGAATATTGCGCGAGACACACGAATACGAATGGGTCAATTCTGAAAATACATATATTTTCCAAAAAATTGAAAGTCTGGCTTTCTGCTGGATAAGTATTCACTGGAATCACGATTTGTATCGTGTAAAAATAAAATAATTAACTAAAAGGGTGATATGATCTCTATTGCTGTTCATATCAGTCTAACTCCATCTCCAGATTAAGCTACGTTAATCTTTCGCTTATATATTAATGCAATTATTCTTCATCGGGAAGCACATATTATTGTTCATTATTTAACATCAATTATAAATGCTTATTTCTGTGAATTAAATTATTAATACATATTTGAGCAACCACTAAAAGATCATTTATTTTGCAAACACTGTCGAGCAGCTTTGCTCTCATGAGCTTCGTATTAATGTTTTTATTTTCTTATAAATGAACTTTCGTGCAAGAAGCATTATCATTGTCTGTCAGTGCTGCAGCCTGTTACGCAACTTAATTGAGTAATGCTAAATTAAGAACAAACTATAATGTTAACGATTTCCATATTTGTCTTTGCAAGCAAGTTTTATAAGGAGATGCTTATGTTAGAAATTGGCCTCTTGGTCTTTTTCTATATTTAACGAATATCTATATTTTATCTTTCTGAAAGCAACTCCTGCATTTTATGTTCAATTTAAAATTAGAGAAAGAGGCTATAGCAATAATTATCTATTATTTTATTTATTTATTTATTATGTATGCAAAATTTAATACTTATCTTTAATTTGTATGGTTTATATTAAGATCTTAATGCCAGCAGCGTCAAGTGCATTATTGTGCGTCAGCCCATTAACCAATGTATGGGGGCACGATATACAAATTATGGTGATCAGCAGCATCTTAACATAATCGCATTTTTTAACACTAGCAATATAATAAAATTTTATGTTAATAAAGTATATTTTAAAATAGTTTTTATATGGTACCCTACTGGGTTGTGTATTCGATTTTCCAGGTTCCACAACATAATTTACTCTCGTTCGTCTATGTTTATGCAATAAAATGTTTTCCTATGCGGCATATACCACCTCTCTTGTTTATGGGTAAATCTGCAATGAAGGGAGCACTTAATGTATCTACTAAGGTTCATTCAAATCTAGAGTACAAACCGCTCTAAATTTTATGAATTGATAATTTATACAAGTACGCAGACTACCACTCATCTGTAAGGGCGATCATGAAGTTTAGTGAAAAATGATTAATCAAAAATAAGTGAAAGCATGATGCGGCTACAAATAAATGAACAGATCATTTGGTGAGGATGAAAACAAGCTAAACACCTCAGTATAATGTGATGGTAGAGTGACATTTGAATGCAAACAAATATTATTAATGTATGATGAAATTATATGAGCTATATTATGTAATTTTATAAAAACACTGGTATTACAAGTATGGTTCCATAAGCTACTATAACTTCTCTGTTGATTATTTAATATTTAAAGGAAAATTCTTGGCTTTGAAGAGAGGAAAGAAGGGTTTTACCCAAACACACATAGAGTCTGGGGTTCCGTGGGTCACTTTGATACTACAATAAACATAGAATGTTCATTTAGAGCCTGTTAAAAGACTCAACAAACAATACAGTTGAACCTGTTTTTATTATGATGAATAGGGATCGCATAAAAAATCGCACAAAAATTTCAAGTTTCATAAATTCTTACATATAACAAACTAATCCATTGGAAATACCACAAGAACTTTTTTTATGCGGTGGATAGGGATATAAAAAAGTCATTAAAAAATATACAGTGTTGCGAGTATCTTCAAAATCTTCCACTATTTCAAATATTAATGTTACGCATGTTAACATTTTAAAACATATGGTTCTGCCCGCATGTACGGTCAAGTCTTTAAATAATAGCCCATGATAAATAAACTACTCATCATAATCAAAGACATGACAAGTTCAAATCATTTCGTCATGAAGTGCAATTTCAGTGATTGTACGGCAACATAAATAAGAGATAAAGTTTTGTGATGAGACAGTGGTCGGCCTTGTAAATGTCAGGATAACCAGCCTGCAGCAATCTGAATACGCTGGTATACTTTATGTAACTTTGTTATCTTAAGCTTTTCCAATTTGGAAAATATATTTTATCGCTCAAGAATCGGCTGCCATCTTTATATTCACTGGTATCAGAATTATTGATAATTTCGATATCTGAAAGTTTCGTCTTCAAGCGCTGTTCGACGTTGAAGGCTGAATGCGCATTATGAGGAACTGTTTAATACAAATATTTGGAAATGTCTTAATTTGTCTATTCGGTGGCGTAACGTACACATCGCATGAAGCGGATTTCTGGGGGCCCAGACTGACTTCCCGTTAAGCCTAAACATTCCCATAAGATATTGAGAACATACGATTGAACTCTATTCGCGTTCCACCGCTTTGGTGAAATGAATAAATACACATTATTTCGCAAAAATACGGCCGAAAATGCATTCCCGCCGCCTATAATATCTACGCAAAAAAATATAAAAAAACCATAAAGAAATCATGAACA